>CM044116.1:6614882-6741268 GCA_024174645.1 Lemna minuta
ATGCTTTCATCTTTTGATGAAAATTTTGCACTTATCATGTCAAGTTATGGTGTTTTTACGCGAATTCTAAGCCAAATTTGTGTTAAATTGCTTTTCATTTTATGTACATTTGACATTTGACATTTTTCCAAGGTCAAACAAAGATGATGTAATCACGAGGGACATAATTTTAATGTATTTTGATAGTAGGCAAATGAATGAGGGATGACAAGGAATGAAGAATGATATGCACAAAATTTTGGTTGTTGAAAGTGCATATTTAGGTATACAAAACTTATACTCTTTCAATTTGTTCTTAAAATTTAGAATAGTGGCGAGTTGAGGTCAAATCCTTTAGGAAGAAAGGTTAAAAGATTGAAATGCAGGAATTTTTTGGGGAGATATTTTTGGATTAATAAAGCAAAATGATCGGTGGAAAGAGAGAGATGTGTGCGAAGAAATGCAAAGCATGATCAAACCCTTTCCGAAACTCCTTTCGAAGATCTGAAAACCTTTAATCAGTAGGTTGAAATATGATTTAGGGTTTAAAAAGATAGAGAACATGGAAAACATCAAAAATAAAATTAACCTAATTTAAAGATTCACGACTGAAATTTAAAGATTCTCTTTGATCAAACATTGCTTAAAGAGCCTGTACATCATGCTCGAACTTGGCGACTTGAATCTGATAACATGGAAATTATATATGAAAAGATATGATTATTAATTCAAATTAAGGCATAAAACATTCCATTTTTATGCATGTTATCATATTTGAGTATATATCTATCATTCTATGAAAATTTAAGTTATAATATCAAAATACACTATTTTAAAGATAATCATGATAATTAAGAGAAAATATATAAAAATTAGATTATTTGTATTTTTATTTAAGATTATAATTGGGCTTTAATGTTAAATAATAAGAGAAAATACTTTTTATACACTTATTTATATAAACTAAGTTTTATTTTCTAAGAGAAATGAGTGTATTTTTGAAATAAAAATTTATTCTCATGTTATTTATTAAATTTTAATTATTTCATAAATGATTGATAATTTAATTTCTGATCTAAAAAAAATTTAGATTAATTTGGAGTTGTGATTTTGAAATATATGAATTTTCTAGTTTTTAGGGATTTTTTTGGAAATTTTCTAATTTTTTATGAATTTAATTTGATTTATTTTGAATTAAAATGAATAAAAAAATTATATTTTTATCACGTGCTGACATGGAAGCTGAGGTGGCATGGGGAAAAATGTGGCGTCACGTGGCAACATATGAGAACGCCACGTGGCACACAGTGTGCATGTTCGTGCGTGTGTGTATGCGGGTGTGTGCAATTAATGAGAATAAGCACCCTTTTCAGGATTTATGCTATCTCGATTAATCAATCACCTCTTATATACTCACGCATTCCCTTTAGATTTTCGCCATGTGGGATTATGCTTTTCTGTTTTTGTGCACATGTGATGTGGCGAAACGTGAAGTGTGCAATCGCTCGATTAACTCGCGATTGTCAATCTTCACTTAAGTGAAGGGGTATGCCGCAAAATCTGATTGGGCGACAAATCATTTTCAAACATTTCAATCTCAGCCGTTGATCTGAAGAGTTATAACAACTGAGATTAAATATGCCCGATGGACTTCAATGGATGCGTGGCGAGATTTAAGACGTTGATTTCCGATAACATGCATATTTAACTTGAATTCTTATCATATTTAACTAATATTCATGCTTATCTTATGTAATTATGATGCACGTTATCATAGTTTTATGAATTTTCTCCATTGGTATGCCATTTTACTAAAGTCCATATTTTTTACATTATTTAGGGTTAATTATGTGTTTTATTGATATTTGACCTTTTGCAGGGTCAAACGATTGGAAATTAACCATTTTCGTTGATTTTATTTTGACTTTAGTGGATGAATAAAAGAAGAAATTAGAGGAAGAGAATGATGAGATGAATCAAAATAGAACTTCAAAGGGATTGACTTAATATTACTTTGAATTCATCCTATTTTCTTCTTAAAATTTATATTTCAGGGGCATAAATTAAAGAAGACTTAATTTATGACCCAATGGAGAAAATTTGAGTCAAAAAAGAGTTCTAGAAATAAATTTTTGAAGTTTTAAATTTTATTAATTTTTCTCGATTTTATTTTTGATTTTTTTAGGTATTTTTCAGATTTTAAAGTTTAAAAAATCGCAAAAAGGAGTTTATATTTGCAGGACTCGTGCAAAGCTGACGTGGCGCGACGCGGACACATGGCGGAACCATGTGAGCCCACGTAGACCCACGTGGACGCCTATGTGGCGCGATGTGTCAGTCGGGCTAAGTGTGTGTGGGCACGCAGGTATATTGGGCCCACGGTGGGCATAGGGGGGGCGTACTAGGCCCGTTGGGGGTGACGCAAAGGGCTTATGCCCTTCTACCTTTTATATTCATCTATTTCACTTAATTTTTTCCGTGTGGGACTAACTTCTCTTTAACCATTCGCAGGCGACGTGGAAGCGATACATTAGGTACGTGATGAATCGAGACTGTGAGGTCATTGAAAGCACACGGTCAAGAGTCAAAATAAAGTCCAAACTTACCAATTTCAAGATTAATTCACAAATTAAGGGGTATAATGGTAAATAAGGGTCGAATCCACAGGGAATTAGGGAAATTTTGAAGGATCTCTTCGAATTTGATCAAATCGGACAATGAAATGATGATAGAAATTAGGCAATTTGATATTTTATGAAAGAGGACTTGAAGGCGAATCCATGGAATCAAAAATCAATGAATTTGTATTTGATTTCGCGGAAAAATCATGGAATGAACAGAGGTGAAATTTCTGAAAATAAAAATCACGAAAATCTGACATTAAGACTGAAATTAAATCAAATTACGATTCTGAAATGAAATCTAAAGCTATACGAAGCTAGATTAGGATGAAACACAATCCCTAACCCACAATTGGATCGAATTGATCCAATGAATCGTCGAAATCAAGGCTATTCATCAAAATTTGAAAAATCGTGATCGTGGAGTTCAAGCGTCGATTTTTTCTTTGTTGATCGTCGAAATCTTGATCTCAAGCACTCTATGAATGCGGAAGTGAGTCTAGAAGCAATTGGGAACAAGATATTCAAGATAATTGGTGTCTAAATAGTTCGATTTACTCAAATTTCTCTTGAATGCTTTACAATCTCGAAGAACATCTCAATTTATAAGGCGGTTTGGGCGCAACTGTCCGATCATCATTTAATTCAAGATCAACGGCTCTGATGAAATGTATCCGATGCCAATCGTTACCGTTAAGTCGTGGTCATTGGATCTTCGATCGACCGCTGAGATGAAGCCACGTCGCGTGCGTTATAAAAATGCGTGAAACGCTCGCCGTCGGATCGTGATCGGACGCTTCTGATACATTTATGTCGGTTTACTCTCAGCCGTTATAACTCATTTGATCAATGGCTGAGATTAAATCGTTTAGAAAACGATTCGCCAACGAATCAGGATGTGCCACGTACCCCCACGCTTAAGTGAAGATCAACGATCGCGATTTAATATCGCGATCGGACGTCCCATGATGCGCCACATCACCTCCCGCGTGTGATCATCAATCGCGATCGATCGGTCGCTTCAGATTGCGCCACGTCTGCGCCCTAATTACAAATTGAAAATTGAATTTTTAATTAGAAAATTTGATTTTTAATTCCAGAAAATCCTTAAAAATTCATTAAAACTTCAGAAAATTTCAGAAAAAATCTGGAAAAATCCCATAAAATTAGAAAATTCATAACTTTCAAAATATAACTCCAAATTAATCCAAATTTCTTTTATTTGATCAAAAATTTAATTATCTATCATTCTAAAAAGGCAAATTTAATTAATAACAAGAGATTTAATTTCTATTTCAAAAATACTTTCATTTCTTTAAGATGTTAACTTTAGAAAATTAAATGAATGCATATAAAATAATTTCTCTTATTATTTAACTTTAAAAATTAGTTGTAATCTCAAGTAAAGATGGGTTATGAATTTATTTATCTTTAATTCATCATAATTAACCGTAAATTAAAGTATTTTGAGATTATAATGACTTTTTTATAAAATGATAGATAAATACTCATAAATGTGATAACATGTATAGGAATGAAATATTTTATGCCTTAATATGCATTAATAATCATGTATTATCATGTCTAATTGGCATGTTATCAGTACGCTCTCTGGTATTAAAGGTTTATTAATGCTATTTGTTCTTGTGGTGTGATTTGTGATAGTGTGTAGCTTGATCTCTCTTTTGGTGGAGTAGAGTTAAGCCTTTTCATTTAGAACATCACATTTGAAGTATAACACATTTCTAATTTTCTTATATATATAATTACATTTCTGTGATCTTTTTGATATAGTTATGAATAGGAACCCAAGGAACCGAGGAGGACGACAAGGTCACCAAAATAGAGATCCATGAGGCAAACAAGGAATAACCCCTGATATGATGACCTATTCGACACATCCGGACATTCTAGAGCTCCATCAGAGACTCAGTCTATTGCTCCCATACCAGCTCTTGCCACACCGGCACGAGGAGAACCGATAAATGCTCCCATCCCACCGAGACAGTTAGATAACACCTTAGTGATTACGCGAGGCCGGTTGTCCAGAGGTAGACTACTCGAGTCAATGCCCCTCTTCAAAGAGGTGTAAATTTTAAAATTGACTCACACATACTCAGCTTCTTACCCACTTTCCATGGACTCCCATTAGATGATCCGTATCAACATGTGGATGAATTCAGCCAGGTGTGCAAATTCAATCAATTCCGCTATGTCCCCTCCAAGACGGCAAAGATGCGCTTCTTCCCTTTCACACTTAAAGAAAGGGCAAAGGAGTGGTTTTTCACCTTAGGTTGCGAGTTTGACTCCTAGAGAGATATGTAAGATGCATTTTTGCGTAAATACTACTCGATAGGGAAGACTAGAGTCGTGACAAGAGCTATATAAGAATTCTCCTAAGGGTCGGGCGAGGTTTTCTATGAGGCATGGGATCTTTTGAGACAATGCTCGCATCATGGCATACCAAAGCATGAGACTACTCAAATATTTTATGATGGCTTAGGTGCGCTGGATTGATATGTGCTTGATGCCGCTAGTGGAGGCACATTTATGAGCAAATATGAGGATGAAGCCCTTGAGTTAATCGAGTTGGTGGCAGAGAATAGCTAGCATCATGCGGTTAAATCCTTCGGAGGATGGAGCGCTCCCTCAAAGGGAGAGATGTTGTATATAAAGGCGGTGGAGATAGGCATACTTTTGGACAAGATTGAGAAGATGACTGAGGCAAAAATTTTAATTATGGATTCGCTTAAGATCCGATAAGGTTTTGATGGCCTCGCACCAGTCGCACATAGCGATGTCTCCTCATGTTTGCATTGTCTCCCCATGTAATCTGGATGCTTCATCTTCCATCGAGTGGATGACGTGACGAGACCGCGAGGTCGTCAATTTCACACGGTCTCGTGTCAAAAATTAATCCGAAATTACCAATTTGGGGAATTAAGAGTGAATTGAAGGGTATAATGGTAAATAAGGGTCGAATCCAAAGGGAATTAAGGTATTTTTGAGATATCTTTTGGAATTTGGTCAAATTGGACAATGAATTGAGGTGAGAAATTAGGGAAAATGGTGTTTTTAGAAAGATAACTCAAAGATCTATCCATGGAATCAAAAATTGCTCGATTTGGATTAGTAATCACGGACAAATCAAAGATGGAAGTGGGATGAAATTTTTGGAATCACGAAGAAGACAAATTGAAATTAAAATGAAATTAAACTTAAATTGAAATCTTAAACCTAAAATTGATGATACATGACGATAGATAAGAGGATAAACTAGTTTTCTAACCCGAGATAATGATCAAATTGATCCAATTGATTTCCGGATCGACAGCTATTCATTCCGCAAATTCAATCGTGAACATCGATGTTCAAGAGACAAATTCTCCTCGCACGATCGTCGAAATCTCTCTTATAAACACTCCGTGGACACGATTTCGAGTCTAGAAGAGATTACAAGAGAGAGAGT
Organism: Lemna minuta; assembly: GCA_024174645.1. NCBI lineage: Eukaryota > Viridiplantae > Streptophyta > Magnoliopsida > Alismatales > Araceae > Lemna > Lemna minuta. The sequence continues at coordinate 6,620,952 of CM044116.1, forward strand.
CAATAGAGAATGGGTTTAGATGCGTCGATTAGATCAAATCCCTCAAGAATGAGTACAAACGACGAAGAACTCGTCTATTTATAGGGCGAAATGGGGAGAACTGTTCGATTGATGCGTTAAGGCTTCATCAACGATCAAGATGCGTTTTGTAACGGTGAACCGTTACGATTGAAGATAGGCCTTCCGATCTTGAATGGACGCTCCCGATTTGATCTTGCGATATGCGTTATAAAACGCGTGAAAGCTCGTCCGTTGGATCACGATCTAACGCTTTGGATGCGTTTGATTGCGTGGGATCTGAACCGTTATAACGCGGCTTTTAAGACACGTGCATTGATGATCTCCGGTGGTCCAATCGTCCACGCGATCGAGGCTTGTGATGCTGCCACGTCGCATCTGATCCGACCGTTATAATAACGCCTTTAAGACACGTGTGTTGATCTCTGATCCGTGGACCGCGCTCACGCGATCGACGCACGAGATCTCGCGCGCCGCCCGATCCAACGCTCCGTATGCGTCCACGTCACCTGAAAGGTAAGCAAAGTGTGGATTAGTCCCACACTGGAAAAAAGAAGAAATCGTCGGGTGTTTATAAGACCCGACAATCTGTAAGGTTAACAACCCTTCCCATATAGGGAAGGCTGAAGAACCTTATTATATAGATTAAATAAATATATATATGTATAACGTGCCACGTAGGCACTGCGCGGGTCTGCGTGGCGCTGCCACGTGGCCTTGCGTGCCACGTCGCATCCACGCGGGTCCCGCGCAGATTGTACCCCCTTTTTGCTCATTTTTTAATTTATTTTTAACATATTAAATCAAAAATAAAATCAGAAAAATCCAGAAAAATCCCTAAAAATTGTAAAAATCATATCTTTCAAAATACAACTCCAAATTAATCCAAATTTCTTTCATTTGATCTGAAATTTAATTATCTATCATTATAAAAATTCATAATATTTAAATAACAAGAGATTAATTTATATTTCAAAAATACACTCATTTCCTTAAGATTTTAAGTTTTAAAAATTTAAATGATTGTTGATAAAAATAATTTCTCTAATTATTTAACTTTAAAAACCACTTATAATCTCAAGTAAAGATAGGTTATAAAATCTTTAATCTTTAATTCATCATAATTAACCCTAAATTAACGCATTTTGAGATTATAACATAAAATTGCATAGAATGATAGAAATGCACTCAAAGTATGATAACATGCACATAAATGTAATGTTTTATGCCTTAATTTGCATTAATAATCATGTTTTATCATGTTAAGATTGCATGTTATCAGTGGACACGACTTAATGGCAATGATTTGCATCCAAGTATTTCATTTGAGCCATTGATTGAAGATAAAGAGTCAAATCCAATGGCCATGCCCAATTTTGCCTATAAATTAACATGTTCTTTTATGATGTAAACCATTCAAAGGTGTTTCAAGTAATTGAACTGCTTAGACATCTAAATCCTTGAATCTCTTGCTTTCCTTCGCTTCAAGATCAATTTTCATGTCCAAGGAGTGTTTGAAAGTGAGATTTTGATGAGAGAATAGGGAGAAATTGATTCTTGAATGCCGACGATCTTCTACGAATTTGCGGAATGAAATTTTTTTAATCCGGTGATCAATTGGATCAATTCGAGCACTATCTCGGGGGTTAGAATTCATGTTTTCGTCCTAATATTTCTTCCTATAGCATCAGATGTCAATTTTGAATAATAGATTAGTCGAATTTTAGATTTAATTTTGGTTTTCTCTCTCTTAGCGTTTTGATTTTCTATCTAATTTTTGCTCATAATTTTCTTTGCAAATCTTGATCCAAATTATGTGATTTTTGATTCCTTGGATTCGTCTTTGAGTTATCTTTCTATAAATATCAAAATCCATAATTTCTCACCTCAATTCATCGTCTAATTTGATTGAATTTCAAAGGGTTCCTCGAAAATACCTTAATTCTCTGTGGATTCGACCCTTATTCACTATTATACAATCAAATTCATGATTACTTATCAAAATTGGTGATTTTGGTTTTTGACACGAGTCCACATGTATTCAACGATCAAGCGGATTCGTGTTGTCAGCATCCAACATGAGAAATGAGTAGAAAAGAGAAGAAAATCACTAAAAATGAAGTTTTTTATATGATGAATGATCAATCGGTGCCCTCTTTTCTCTTAGCTAGACTATTCTAGAAGGACTCATTAAAATGTTAAAGACCTAAATTTTTTTCTCTCAAATTTATAATCAGCCACTATGAGGACGTGGAGGATGAAATGAGAGTAATGCCCACAAAATTTTAGCTCTAAACTCAATTAGGACTGTTAGATATCAAGATTTTAATGTGAGGAAATTTGGAAGGAAATTTGGATTTCTCTTAGCTAGACTATTCTAGAAGGACTCATTAAAATGTTAAAGACCTAAATTTTTTTCTCTCAAATTTATAATCAGCCACTATGAGGACGTGGAGGATGAAATGAGAGTAATGCCCACAAAATTTTAGCTCTAAACTCAATTAGGACTGTTTGATATCAAGATTTTTAATGTGAGGAAATTTTTCTCTCTTCTCATTAGCCACCTCAAATTCCGCATCGTCTCAAAAACTCTAGTCAAACTGCATGATCAACCCCTTAACATAAATTTGCGAGGCCGTTGAATACACACAAATTCATGTCAAAATTAATACCAAACTCACCAATTTTACATATTAATCATGAATTAACAAGTATAGTGGTGAATAAGGGTCAAATCCACGGAGAAATAATAGAATTTTGAGATATCTTTTGAAATTAGATAAAATCGGACGATAAAATGAGGTGAGAAATTATGGGTGATATAATTAGAAAGAGAACTCAAAGATGAATTGACGGAATAAAACATCACTCGATTTAGATCAAGATTCACGGAGACATCAGAAAGTGAATTAGGTACAAAATTTCGGACGCGAAGAGAGAGAAATTCAAAATAAAATCTAAAATTATCTAAATCTACGATTCTAAATTCCAATCTTATGATACATAATGCAAAAATTAGCGATCGAAATGATCCAATTAATCACAAAATTTAATGCTTTTCATTCCGCGATTTCAAAGACAATCATCGGTATTTAAGAGGCGAATTCTCCCTATTCTATCAACGAAATTTCAATTCCAACCACTCCATCAATGCAGAAATGACTCTAAAAGCTATTAGAAGCAAGAGATTCAAGGATAGTGGTGTTTAGATAGTTCGATTACTCGAAAAAGTCCAAGAATGATTTATAATGTCAAAGAACATCTCAATTTATAACAAATTTGGGTGTCACCGTCCGATGGAGCGTTTAATCTTTGATCAACAACTTTGATGAAACGCAAGAGTGCAAAGCGTTACGATTAAGTCGTGGTCGTTGGATCGACGATGGATCGCCGAGATTTTTTCACGTCACATGTGAAGAGGAAATGCATGAAACGCCATCCATCCAATCTTGATCTAACGCTCTGGATGCATTTTTTATAGTTTTAATCTCAGCCGTTATAACTCTTTTGATGAATGGCTGAGATTAAATTATTTTTCAAAATAATTTGCCGATGAATAAAAATGCACGATGTACCACGCCTTAAGTGACGATCAACGATCACGATTTAATCACACGATCGGACGCTCCATACGACGTCACGTCACCTACGCGCATAAAGACATAAAAATAGTCCCACATGATAAAAATCAAAGCGATCGCGCGTGTATATAATGAGTATGTAAATAAGAATTTAGCGAAAATCCTTAACATGGTGTTTTCTCCTTATTTACACACACACACACGTTTGCACACTTGCACACAAGCGCACATGTACATGTGTGCGACACGTGACAGTTGATAACATGCTAATTAGACATGATAATACATGATTATTGATGCACATTAAGGCATGAATGATGTCATTTCTATGCAAATTATCATATTTATGAGTATTTATCTATCATTCCATAAAAAACTCATTATAATCTCAAAATACTTTAAATTAGGGTTAAATATGATGAATTAAAGATAAATAATTTTATAACCCATCTTTACTTGAGATTATAAGTATTTTAAAAGTTAAAATAATGAGAGAAATCATTTTATAAACATTTATTTAATTTTCTAAAGTTCAAATATTTAAGAAATAAACGTATTTTTGAAATAGAAAAAAAATCTCTCCTTATTTATTAATTTTGACTTTTGATAATGATAGATAATTAAATTTCAGATCAAATGAAAGAAATTTGGATTAATTTGGAGGTATATTTTGAAAGTTATGAATTTTCTAATTTTTAGGGATTTTTATGGAATTTTTCTGAATTTATTTAAGTATATTTTCGATTTTAAATCTATTAAAAAAAGGGTTTATTAATCGTGCGGGACCCATGTGGATGCGACATGGCACGCAAGGCCACGTGGCAGAGTCACGCGAACCCACGCGAGCGCCTGCATGGCGCAGAGGTGACACGTGTGGGTATTCATATTTACTCGTAATATAGGGTTATAGTACATATAACCATCCCGATTATCGGAACTCGCTAACCCTTATTTTCGTCGCATCTTATATACCCGATCATTCGCTTTCTTTTTCTCCGTGTGGGACTATGTTCCACTCTAGTTTTTAATTGCAGGCGATGTGGCCGAAGGTGATGCGTTGGATCAAAAGCGCGTGGATTATCGTGCGTGGATCGCGTGGACGCAGAGTCCACCGGATCACCGATCAAGCACGTGCCTTTATGGGGAGTTAAGTGAAATGATCGCGACCGTCTATCAAGGAGTTATAACGGTCGAGATTAAACGCGATCAAAACGCATCTGAAGCGTCCGATGAAGATCCAACGGATGCATTTTTAAGGTATTTTATAACGCGCGACACGTGGCTTCATCTGAGCCCTCCATCGATGATCGGACGACCGTGACTTAATCGCAATGGTTCGCAATGAACCGTTTCATCGGAATTGTCGATTAATCTAATCAGACGGTTACGCCCAAATACACTATAAATTGATATGTGCTTCCAATTTGTAAACCATTCGAGAGCAAATCAATCAAATTGATCTATTTAGACACCAAATCTCTTGAATCTATTGATCTTGTCCTCTTCTAGACTCAATTCCGCGTCCACGGAGTGCTTAAGATCAAGATTTGGATGAAAGATGAGGAAGAAATCACGATTTTTTGGATTTTTTATTAAAAGCCTTGATCTAGCGATTAATTAGGTTAATCCAATCGCAATATTGGGTTAGTAGAAGCAATTTTCACTTATCTTTCATCTATTCATGTTTAATTTTCGTTGAGATTAGTAATTTAGATTTAATTTCATTTTATTTTCGTTAAAATCTTTCTTCCGATTTTCAGAAATCATCCCTCACTTCGATCTTCAATTTCTCTGCAAAATCAAAGTCAAATTTGATGATTTTTGATTCCGTGGAATCGTCTTGAAGTTCTCTTTTATAATCTACCATTTTCCCCAATTTCAATCATCGATTCATCGTCCAATTTAATCAAATTCGAAGATATCATCATAAATTTCCCTAATTTCCTGTGGATTCGACCCTTATTTACCATTATACCCCTCAATTCGAGATATTTTCATCAAATTGGTAAGTTTGGAATTATTTTTGACCCTTGACTGTGTGAAATTGATGACCACTTGGTCTTGTTCCGTCAGCAGTCTCATATATCACTATGTGGGGCAGTCATTTTCGTCCACGCCACGTCAGCTACCACGTTAGTACGCAATTAAAAAATATTTTTTATTGATTTTAATTCAAAGTAAATCAAATTAAATTTATAAAAATTTAAAAAAATTCTAGAAAAATCCGTAAAAATTAGAAAATTCATAACTTTCAAAATACAACTCCAAATTAATCCAAATTTGTTTCATTGGATCAATAATTAAATTATCTATCATTCTAAAAGTCTTCTTTAAATAAAAAGAGAATAAATTTCAAAAATATACTCATTTCTCTTAGAAATTAAAATTTAGAAAAATAAATAAGTATATAAAAAGTATTTTTTCTTATTATTTGACCTTAAAACCCAATTATAATCTCAGATATAGATGAGAATAATCTACTTTAAAATATATTGTTAAAAATGTATAATTATCCCTAAAATAGTGCATTTCAGATTATAACTTAAAATTACATGAAATAGTAGACATGCACTCAAAGGATGATAACATGCATAAAAATGAAATGTTTTATGCATTAATTTGCATCAATAATCAAGTAATTTCATGTTAAGATTGCATGTTATCATGAGGCAAAGAGATAGAGATGAAGAGGAGTGAAGAGTGTGAGAGCAAGAAAGAGAGGGAGATGAAAGAGGCACGAGTGAATTATCTTCTATCGCGCGAGAGAGAAAAGAGAGGTGAACAAGGATGGCAACGTAAGAGGTGGCGGAATGGGATTGAGAGAGTGTAAAAACAATGAGAAGAGAAAGATGGTGACATAGAGAGAGGCAACATGATGGAGAGCATGTTGGGTTCTTAGGTCGATAAGACTTCTAAAATTTTGATCATAACATTATTTACAGTAGAAGACACTCAGAACAGATGATCATATCATTTAGTAAGTATGAGAAAACATACTTACAAGATTTCCTTGAGAGAGTTCTTGAAAGCTATTCTAGTGTCTAGCCTCTAGTAGTATTCACATGATCTTCGAACTGTAGATCTCCTCTACAAAGTTCTTCACGAAGAGAAAAAGAGAAGAAAAGAGAGAATTTTTGCAAGGCTTGATATGTGGTCGTTCTCTCTTTATTTCTAGATATTTGATATGTAGATTTTTCATAAAATACCCTCATAATTATGTCTCTATCTACTAAGACCTATAGACCTTATCTTTGTGACCCTCTATGTCCATTTATCTCACTAGTTAATCACTCTATAAACTCAAATAACATCTTATTGGTCAACCTTTATTAATTATTTACATCAAAATATAGATTAATTAATCAAGGTTTGATTTCAACCCAATCGATAGGTTTGAGTTGTCAGCCTGTTGGGATGCCAAGCTAAACTATATATTCTAGGAGATATGGAGTACATAAGAAATCTCTTATGGAACCTTTCCATCATTGGTTACCATATATATGTAATCTTTCGTTTGCACAAGACTCATGAATGACTTAGGATATGGTGAATTATCAAACCCTGATCGGTCACTCAAGTTAGTATTGATGTGTAGAGGAAACTATCAAGAACTTCTTCTTTGATACTTCTATCATCATTGGCTAAGAATTTTAGCGCATCTCATTCCTTGAGTCAATCTTGTCGAATACTAAGGGTGAATGATCCCATCTTGACTATACAACGATCTCTTTGGATTTTATGTTGTATCTAATATATGAAATTTTAAAAATCTCATGGCTAGGGATTCGTAAGTCATAATCAAAACACGGTCATTCATCCACATGATATCTTTGGTGTCTCAAGTCAAAGACGACATGCACAACCGTCACATTAATTAACTCAAATGACAGTTAGCTATTATACCATTCGAGGATTCATATGGATCAATTCACTGATCTCACCTATGTTCAAAGACATTAGGTATGTGACCCTCTAAGTTCATACACATCTTCACTTAATAACTCCATAAACTTAATAACGCTTATTGGTCAACTTTACTAATTATTTATATCAACATAGAGATTAATTAGTCAATGATCAATTTAACTTAATCGATAAGATGAGTAGTCAGCTCATTGAGTGCCAAGCTACACCACGTGCTCTAAGAGATATGGAATGTATAAGAGTTCTAGTATGAAACCTTTCCATTATTCGTTATTGAGTATATAAAATCTTTTATTTGCATGAGACCTATGAATAATTTAGGATATAATCAAATCTCAAACCTTAATTGATCACTCAAATTAGTACTAATACGTAAAGGAAATCATCAAGAATATATTCTTTGATATTTGTACGATCTTGGCTAAGGATTTCGTTGAATCTCATTCCTTGAGTCAATATATTATACTATCTAAGGCAGACAATCTCATCTTAACCACTTAATCACTTTCTAAGACTTCACATTGTATACGATATATGATACCTTAGTGATCCTATGGCTAAGGATTCTTCAATCATAATCTAAAACACAATCATCCATCTTAGAGATACCTTTGGTATTTCCAATCTAAAGGATCATATACAAAATTCGTGACATGAATAAATATGATTAACATTTAGGTAAAATAACTGTTTGGAGAATCATACAAATCAATTTAATGAACTCTATTTCCCCAAGAGCATTCAATATCTAAATATCCAATCTTCATATTGAAGGCCATATGATCATATATACCCATTATATATGTCCAATTAGATGGTGTTATTCTTTCTAGATATTTAGATGTACTTATTGAATATCTCTCAAATAAGATTATTTTGAAACATGTATTTAAAGATTGATGATTTTTATATTATAATCTCATCATAATTTACTGAATTATTAAATTTGCTTATGAACTTCATTGAAAATATCACCAAAGAATAATGATGAATAAATTATATTTTAACACATATAAATAAGGCATAAAAATGTGATTGGTTTTTAGACTACGTTGTCATGAGGAGAGAGAGATAGAGAAAGAGAGAAGCAAAACATATGAATCGTTGATCTAATCTAAATGGTAATCGACACTAGTATAAGTGCCTCTTGTCTCTAGACCGTGACGTCGTGGCCCAGTGATGAAACGTTATCGTGCGGTCGTTGAATACACATGATCTCGTGTCAAAACAAGTTCCAAACTCACCAATTAAAGTATTAAATCACTAATTAAGGAGTATAGTGGTGAATAAGGGTCGAATCCACGGAGAAATAAGGGAAATTTTTTATATGTCTTTGAAATTCGATCAAATCAGATGATGAATTGAGGTGAGAAATTAAAGAATTTAGTATATTAAGAAAGATAACTCCAATACGGATCCACGAAATCAAAAATCACTAAATTTGGATTAGAATTCGCAGACAAATCAAGATTTAAAATTGAGATAGAAATTTGATAAAAACTGAAATTAAAACTAAATTTATCTTAATCTATGATTCAAAATATAAACCTAATGCTAAATGATGAAAGATTAGGATGAAAACATGCAATCTAAGCCAAAGTCGTGCTCAAAATGATCCGAGTAATTTCCGGATTCAAGGCTCTTCAAGATGTGATTTCTTATGATTCTCTCGATTTTTTCTGATTTCAAACACTCCTTGGACTCAGAAATGAGTCTTGAAGATTCAGAAATCAAAAGGTTCTCAGATTGTGGTGTCTAGACAATTTGAATTTGCTCGAAAATCCGAGAATAGTTTTTCCGTCGCGAAGAACATCTCAATTTATAGGCGAATTTGGGCATTACCCTCGGATGTGTTGATTCGATGTGATCAACGGCTGAGATTAAATGTCGTTTGATGAATTGACGTCATTAAGTCACATCTGTCTGATCGTAGATGAAACGTCCAGATTTTGTCACGTCGCGCGTGAAGAGAGGGTGTCGCTTGATTTCGTCCATTCGATCTTCATTGGACAATCGCGATGAATCCACGTGTCCATCGGGCGCATTTAATATCAACCATTATAACTCCAAGATGAACGGCTGAGATGAAATCGCCATTTAATCAAATCGTCGCCTAATAGGATTCTGCCACGTACCCATTGTGAGTAAGTGACATCCGACGCACGTGATTCAAGCATGCGATCGAGATGTCTCACCGTGCGCCACGTCACCTGAAAACATAGTGAAATAAAAAATAGTCCCACACGGTAGAAAAGATAAAATTTTATCGGGATATAACATAGGAGATATTAATGGGTTAGCTTAAATCCTAACGGATGCTCTAACCCATTAATTAATCACTTGCACACACGTGCATGTGTCCCGCCCACACGTCACGCACACGTGTACACGTGTCATGCACACATGCGTCCACGCGTCGGCACATGACGATGCTCTGTCACGTCAGCACGTAGTTTAAAAACATTTTTTTATTCTTTTTAAATTATTTAAAAATCAAAAATAGGGTTAAATAAATTTAGAAAAATCCTAAAAATTGGAAAATTCATAACTTTCAAAATACAACTCTAAATTGATTCAAATTTATTTTTTTGGATCAGAAATTGAATTATCTATCATTATAAAAATTTAAAATATTAAAATAACAAGAGAATAAATTTTAATTTAAGAAATACACTCATTCATCTTATAAAATAAATTTAGAAAAATACATGAGTGTAAATAAAAATCTTTTATGTTATCATTTAATCATGAAAATATAATTATAATCTCAAATATAAATAGGATTTGAATTATATTGTTTAATTATGCATAATTATCTATAAAATGATTTATTTTTAGATCATAACATGAAATTACATAAAATGATAAAAATGTACTTTAAATATGATAACATGCATACAAATGGAACAATTAATGCCTTAATTTGCATTAATAATCATGTAAATGCATGTATAAAGTGCATGTTATCACCCAACCCATTTAAGTGAAGATAGACACTCCATACTTGATCTCTTGCTTTGATGCCTTTAATTCATACACGTGACTTGCAATATTTTGGCTCACATCGAATATGTTTTAAAAATAAATGGCTATATAGATAATACAATTAAAGGTCATTTGACATATGGTTCTATATATTATATTGAAACTAATAATCCCATAAATTGTGTACCATGCACGCACCACTTGCGGGTCACATGGCATCCTTAGTGACGGATATTATGTAGCCTACACGCCAATCACACTTCGATCTCTTGTTTATACACATTGAAATTTATTTATTTATTATTATTCTTGTATGATGTTTATAAAGAAGTCAATAACTAGTGGAATGACTTAGTGAATTAGGATGAGATAGTAAAATATTGAGGACTAGTATTTAAATATATGGTCTAAATATTCGTATTCTAGGGATATTTAAAATGATACCAAATTAAATAGAAAAAATAATGCTCTCTAATTGAACTCATATGAAGAGTATGGTTGACCCTTTAGCCATCATTGTGGAGACAACATGGATAGATAATGGGCACTCTTTAGAGGAAGAGTTCCCCAAATTGATTTCTATAAATCCCTGAACGATATTATACCTATGTATCAATCACACTTATTCATGTCATGTTTATATAACAACGCAGAAATTAAGTCCATTGAGATAAAAGGAGGACAAGTCATGGAGAAAACTCAAGCACTTAAAATTAGTAATAGATTTTCCAAAATGGAAAGAGTGCACAGACTTTGACAGAATTGATTCATAGATGATCCTTAAAAAGAGATATGGATGTGTGTTCATCTATTTTAATTTGATTACCAAATATTGTTCTTGTACCTCTTATTAGGTCTACTCAAGAGGGCCCTCTTATTCATTAGAAATATGACTCTCTCCTCTAGAGGAGTTAAAAACCTACTTTGCCTCAACCTCTCTTCCTATCTTGTAATTCTATCACAAAATCTCCAAAAACTTCTCTATTTACTTTCTACAAGTCATTTTACCTGAATGCAAGGCATAGGATTGATTGAACTCTAGGTCCCCTTGGTTCATCATACCTTGAGATAAGCCACTTGTTGCAAAGTACAAACTTGAGAGTAAGGCCACCAAGTGTGTATTTTTTGGGTACTCCAACATGGAAAAGGGTCAAAATTTTACTTACAAGACTTGCATATGATATTCATATCAAAACGATGTAACATTTTCTGAGGAGAATAATTTTATTAAAGTTCATGATCAATTTTCCTGAGGGAGGTAACCAAGATCTTATCGCTTGAAACAAGGAAATCAAAGTAAAAAGAATCACTACAAATGAATGATGACCAAGAGGTAAATGGTGATCAAAATAAAGATTTTCCGCATGATATGATTTTTGGATAGCTGCTGAAAATATAGATTTTCGCATGATAGAGAATTTGTCTCAAGATAGATTTCAATGAGATGAAGATGAACCAGATGATGATGAAATAAAGGGAACCTTAACGGCAAAAAATGCTAAGCCAAACTTTCTAAATATTATTCTCTCATAGTATGTATTATCTATGCTTATTCCAGGATAATTTCATCATGAGAAACTGAAGGAAATTCCATCACTGAAGGTTCAAAGTTCTTCTCCCAGTCTATCTAAATGGGGTTCCAGATGAGTCATCGATCTTCATAGTTTTTTGTTCCAACGAAGATCGCAGTTTCCAGAAATCAAAGGAAAATCAATAACCTTTATATCTGCGCCCAATCTCGGAGCAAAGCAACTACGAAGATCCAAGATAGATTTTTGATTATTTTTGTGCGGGCTCATCGGTGCATCTTTCTGTTTGTTTTCTGATCATTATTAGAAATTAAAGGTAATCTGGTGGTTAAACGTTTGTTGAAAAAAAGATTTTTCTCGTCTAGTTATTCATAAAATATCGTTTTCTGTGCTCTGAGTTTTGAGATTTTCGATTCATGATGAACTATACTATGATTATCGAGCTCAGTGAATCAGTCCGAGAACAAGCTCATTCATAGCCATGTCATCAAACCAAGAGGAGATCAACGGTCGATACCCAAAAATCTAGAACCATTCATCGCAAGTCTCGTCTGCACTTTATTATTCACTTCGTCGTTGAACCCATGCAGGATAGATAGCCATTGTTGAAGCCAAAGCATGTCGTGAAGATGTCCTTGTGGATATAATTTTTTAAACCAGATTTTTTTCATTGACTACTCTCGAGCGCTCGTCTGACCGTCCAGAGTCATCCGATGGAGTCCCCGACTGGCCAATAGAAAACCCTTGTTCAAAGGCTAGTACCCTAAGATTTTTACTGCAATCACTGCTAAACTCCAAAAATTTCCGTAAAGCCGAGGTTAGAGATTTGCTGCGGGCACCCTTCTTCCTTCTCTGGCTTCCAGCTACGGTTTTCCGCCTCTCCCATCCCTTTCTGGCGAGTCAGCAGCAAAATTCATAGTTACTTTCTGTGTGAGAGAGAAACGGGGAAATTTTTTAAAAATGGGTTGGATTGGTCGTGTTCTTTCTTTGCAGGTCGACGCGACATCCTGTTTTGTTCTCTAGCGAGTTAACTCTTATAACATTCCCTTCGTCATCCCGCGAAGATCATTAAATGTACGCCTTGTTTGCGATTCCGATGCCGGCGGAGTGCAGTCTGGAGAGATTCGGGCTTGCCGATGCGATTGGAATTCGAACAGCCAAGGCGTCGCAGCCGATGTGCATTTAATGATGAGAGAGAAACGCAGATCCTAAGTCCCGTAGCCTGTCGTTGCTGCTGTCTGCTCCTCTCTCTCTAGTTTCTCTCTCTATCCGGTCTGTCGGATCCGAGCAGAAGGTCGTCTTCATCTCGAAGAATTCCTCGTGCTCATTAACAGCTCTCTCTCTATCCGCTCTGTCGGATCTACGCAGAAAATCGCGTGATCGTAAAAATTGCCCCGCTCTTTCACCCCCACTTTCGCTCTTTTCTCTCACTTTACCCGTTTGATCAGACCCATGCAGAAGTCCGTATTCATGGTGAATGCCACAGACCACAAAATTCTTTCTCTCTCCTCTCTCTGGTGCAAACAGAAGGTACTGGTTTACAGTGTTCACAGGTGGGCAGCATATGGAAGAATACCCTGTTCTCTCTCTCCGTTCTGTCACTTTGACGTAGCAGCGATATACAGTCTCTCTCTATCTTTCTCCAGTCCCTACGGCTCTACGTTATTTTCTGTCTCTCGCCGAGTGGGTGGAAACAGGAAAAGGATGGTCAATCAGCCGCGGGGCATGCTGCCCACTTCCCAAACACTTTTTCCCATCAAAATCCCACAAAAAAACCCATTTTCTAGAGAAAATCGAATCTTTTTTACGGATATCCTTGAAAGAGCCGGATTTGCGTGATGCTGATTGAAGATTCTTTTTACGATTAATCTCCGTTAAAAATTCACGTCAAATCAAGGGAGAAAAATTCGAGGGAGAGAGCACGGAGCGTGCCGATACTTGGATTTCGAAATTCTCCAAAATACTGGTGAGTGTACGGGATCTCTTCACATCTCAGGTGGATAGGAATTCGGAAATGGGTCAGGCAGCGATTCCTTTGGATTTTGCAATTTCTCGTTCGTTCTCCTTTCAAACATGCCGTCGTTATGCGGTGACTGACAGTCGACAGCGAACTGTTGAGCGTCCGACGAGCTTCAGCGCGGAGAGAGAGAGAGGAAGCTCAATGGAGCATCAGCGAAGAAGAAAATTGCACCCGCATTCTTGCCGATTGGAAGTTACATATTCACTTTCAAGAGAGCATTAAATGATTATTGGCGTTTCAAAAATGAAAAGAAAGGATTTAGAGAGAGAGAGAGAGGAGAAAGAGACGAAGCGCGCTCTCCAATGAAAAGATGCAATTGATTTTGCAACCGGAAAAATCTTCATCATTCATCCGATAAGAGCCTTTACAGACGGTTTCCTTCTCGTCCGTCGTCTTCTTACTTAGCACTTCGGAAAAGCCCAAGAGAATCAGACAACGGGCTCCCTTCCTCTCCATTTAAATATTAACACCACTACAGAACGCCGAGTTGCCGACGAATGATAGAGAGAGAGAGAGAGAGAGAGAGAGAGATGAAGTAACAGTCGCTAGGGTTCAAAAACAAGAAGACAAACATCTTCCGGGTCAACCGAGAAACGTATCCCCGAAGAGGGTATCGCGGATCTCCGAGAAGACCTGGACGATGGTGTGGTGATGGTATGGAGGGTTGAGAGAGAGATAGCTACGGAGAAGTCCTTCCATCTCCGTCGCTCCGAATATCTGCTGCTCCATGATCATCTCCAGCATCGAACACCGGAAATCCTCTCTCGGGTCGCTCGAACTCTTCTCCACTGCGAAGCCCGTCTGCCCCATCTCCGCTACAGCTTCCGCTACCTCCTCCAAGACACTCCCTCTTCTTGACAAGGAAGAACAAGAAGAGAGAGAAGGACGAAACGCCTTCCGAGACTTCTTTTTCATCTTCTTCTTTCTCTTTCTAGAAATCGGACGGGAGTAATAGTCGAATTCCGATGAATCAGAGGAGAAACTCCTGGATGATAGTAGAGTTTCGGCTCCGCCTTCATCGCTACTTACAAGAACTCCACCGTCGTCTCCTTCGCTGTCTTCCCTGGAAGAAGACGAGCTCGTGAAGCCGTAACTATTGGAGAACAGCTTTCTCCTCTTTCTCTTCATCATCCTCTCCTCTTCTTTCTTTCTCCTCCGTGCAGCTATGATCTCGTCTTTCTGCAACTCCTCCGCCATCTCTCCGAACCAAAAGTGAGAGGGTTTCTCTCTCTTCACGTCTTCTCTCTGAGACGCTTGGCGATGAACGAAGGAGACGAAGGAAGGCTCCCTGACTACGTCCGGAAGGCTCCGTGAAGTAACGCCACATGGCGACTTGCTCAGAGACGTTCGGAAAGCTCTCAAAACTCTCTCCTTCAGACCCATTCTCTCCATGTCGCTAGAGAGAGAGCTGCTCTGATGGAGAGAAGGAGAGCTATATAGAGAAACGACAGGGGCGTGGTGAGGGTAATTTATCCACGTCATCATTCGGGGGGCTTCCATGATCATTTGCGCATGATAACTCCGCCGAGGCTTAAGATATCAATATTCTATGTCACCCGAAGCATCCCATCAGAGGCCGTACGGTCCCGGAGATGAAGATCGGACGGCTAAAGAGGGTAGGTGAGGCGGAGTAATGGTGGGGGATGGCCGTAAATGCTCTGATTGGACTACGGATAGCGGCGGCAGAAGAAAGGCTAAACAGAGAGCCTCCGGCAGGGAATGTGCACCTAAAATTTTGACTATTTCTGCACCATGGGAGTAATTATTTAATTTATTAATGAAAGGGGGGAGAGGCCCGAGGAGGATAAGAGCCGGACTGGGCCGGTGGGCCGAGGGTCAACGTTCGGATTGCTGCCTTCCGCAGTGGCTGAACCTGGTGGACCGGATGGGCTGACGTCGCTGTTCACATGCCCCTTTGGTCCAAAAGATGACGCGCGGGGAGTAATTGCCGTTGCAGGCAGCACATGTCCCGCCCGCCGGAACTAAGGGCTGGAGAGAGAGCGCGTGCGAGACCGATAGAGAGAGAGAGAGAGAGCTGGCGGTCCGGGTAAGGAAATCCATGTATCAAACATTACAGGGAGAGAGAGCGAGAGAGATATCTGGTGGACTGGGTAAGTGAATTCATTGATCAAAGATTACAATTTAGGAAGAGAGAGATAGAGGACGAGTCAGAAAGAGGAGAGAGAGATAACTGGAGGACCGTGCAAAGAGCATTCATTGATCGTTTGTCAATGGAGGACAGTTCCAACAGTGGGAGAGAGAGATATGCGGAAAGAGAACAGGGCGGACCGGTAAAGAAAATATAATCATTGATATATTGACTGTTTGATATACAATAGAGAGGAGAGAGGGAGAGAGAGGATGCTGTTGTAGCCGTGTTGTCACTTTGCAGTGGAGAGATACTCATTGAATGTTACCCCGGGAGAGAGAGAAAGAGAGGGAGAGAGAGTTTTTCACTGTTACTTGTGGCTGTTGAGCTGGAAAAACTGGTGGAGAAGTCGGTGGACTTCGCCATAGCCGCCTGCGGGAAACACGAGCCGGGATTTTATCCACTGGGGGAGTTTGTCAACCGGATGGGAAGTGGAGCCCTCGTCTGGACGCCACTTGTAAGTACCGTGAGTCAACGAGGAGAATGGCGGCATAATCTTTAATATGCCGGATCGCTCGGCCTTGACCCCCGCCAAAAAAGTCAGCAACATAGTCAAAAACCCAAAAAAGGAAAATAGGGCGTTGACTTCGTGGTTAGAAAACTCACCGACGGACTGGTTGACTGCCTTCATGCACAGATTCTCGTAATACTCCCTTCCCCCAGTCGTTGACTTTCCCATCCGATCAATGTATTTGACTCTCTCTGTCAGCTCCACGTCAGACGGGTTTGGATAAGGGAGGCCCACCATGACCACGCAACGGCCCATTCCGTCACTGAAGTTTATACCTTCAGAGACTTTCCCGCCAACAATGGCCAACAGCAATGCGCCACGTCTATCCTGGCCATAAATTGCTTCCCTGTAGTCCTTGAGAATGAGCTCTACCTCGTTGCTGCTTCTGGGCTCTCTGAAAACACGCTTCTTCTTTTGAATTCTGAGGAGGATTCCAGAGGTCTTCCATGACTCGTAGACAAGGCTTTCGTAGTCAAAGGAGGAGAAGAACACCACTATTCCTTCAGGAACCACAGCCGCTACATTGCAGAGAAGACGTCCTAGTTCTTCCATCTGAACCAAGATCAAGTCAGGCAAGAGAAAGAGAGGTCAGCCCGTGAGCCAAAACTTCGATCATATCCATACACAAAAGATGATAAATATACAATCACTGAAGACAGGTACAAACCATTTCAGAGGAGGAACGCGAAGTGTAGCTGAAATCATAAGTTTTATTAGAAGGGCCCTCTAGGAATGGCGATGGGCAAGATACTCTCTGGAGGAACAATGTGATTGCAAGAAAATAAATGGATTTTATCATCAGACAATCCAGGGAATAACCGAAGTCTCATCTCCTCGATCGGCTGAAGAGTTCCTCCCGCCAGAACCACTGTCTGCACTTCTTCAATAATCTGTCAACAACATGCGTAAACATTAATCATCAGATAATTTAAACATAAAATAATTTTGAGGTGTTTTTTAAACCTCCGAGAATATCTTGTCTCCAGAGAGCATGACAAATTTGAGGTATACTTCTTCAGGCCGCCTTGAAATTATCATCCTTCCATCATCGTTACAATATGTCAGAGAATGCAATAGATCGGATAAAGCCTGGAAGCTTGATATGATAGAGCCCTCGTGATCACTGTTCTCATTTTCACTAGGTTGAAGGTGCCTCTGTAAGCTAGAACTTTTGGCACCATAACCACTCACCTACACAGAAATATATGACAAAAATTACAAAGATTTTTTTAAAAAAACTCTGAGGGTTAGAAGGCAAAGTACCTTATGGATGATATTAGAGTCCTTGATGTAATGGCATAGTTTAACCAAATTGATGTTGTCGATATCAAGTGAGAAAAGGAATTCATTTATCGTCATTGAATAATCGGCTGAAATTTTAGATTCAGATAAATTTTCACGAATTTCAGGGTTAAACTTCCCATTATTAATATCAGTCTCTTTTCTGAAAAGCAATCCAAGAAAAGCTTTTGTGAGAACCATAATGGTCTGGACATATCGTCGATTTGCAGCACCCAGACAAGAACGGAACCTCTCCAAGTACTTTTCGAGGTGGGATTGAACATTCTCTAACTGAAAGTAAAAGAGAAAATAAAATAAGAGTAAGAAGATTAAGTACCAGGAAGAGAGATCAGGAAACAAAATATTTATTGATTTTATGAACAAAAATATCTTTAACAGGTCAATAAAAATGCTGATAACACTTTATAACCCCTACAAATCCACAAGAAAAAGGCATTAGAAGTTCTAAATAGGAAGATCTTCCTAGTACCTGAGAAACAGTGATCCTAGAGTTATACATGTTACTAAGAGCGTCTGCCAGATTGTGAGCTTCATCTATGACCACAACACTGTTCTTCAAATTCAATCCAAGAGATTCGCGTGCTGATTTCAACAGAAGAGACTGATATGGAAGGATTACTACATCAGCAGCTGGAATTACTCTCCGAGCTCCATAATATGGACATGTACCAATTGAATTTCCAAGGTCTACGAGATCTTCAATGTCTAATATTCTTCGATCAAGAACTTCATTCTTGAATTCTGTTTGTTGACTTTTCTTCTTAATCATTGGGCAACCATTCGACGTTTTTCTCCGGTGAATTTTCCCTTGTCCACTATGTCCCTGCCAATTAGTCCTTAATCCAAGACTTAGTGAAGACTTTTTGAAGATTCTTTCTGGCATAAACTATGGAAAATACCTTTGACTTCGATTCTTTAATATTCTTTCCTTTTTTATTCTTCTGCAGCTCTAAACACCTCTCGTTGATCCTGTTTGGATTTCCCAACTTTAATACGCCTGCAGAGGATAAAATAAAGAATAAAAAATGATGCGACAAACTGGCCGTCATTGGAAAATGCCCGCAAACCTTTGTTGATGCATAAATTCTTCCTCGAACCCAAGCAAATCGCGTTAATTTCATCAGAAAATTTTGTTTTCTTGAACTCATTAACGAATTGCGAGAGCTGCGAATGCGTTCTACTACAAAAATAGATTTTCGGAGTGACCTCCGTCCTCTCCTCAATTACTTCAAAAGCTTCATCTTCTTCCTCACTGCTGCTCCAACAAGAACCCATCTCTCTCTTCTTACATTTCAATGAACCATCTCCTCCACTGTCATATTCTTCCAAAAGAAACTCCGCGTCTTCAATTTCCTCTAGTTTGTCAAAAGAAGTACCGTCTGCAATCCTCACAATACTCTTCTTCCTAGGTGACGCCTTAGAAGTTTTTACCTTCGGCTGCAATTTTAGCGTATCCGAAGAATCAGCGACGAAATCCCTCATCCAATCCGGTTCTTCCTCGCAAAACGCAGATTCCGACGCAGTCACATTTTTTACAATTTTAGGGTTCTTTCTTCGATCAACGATCCACTGCATCGCGCTACAGATGATGCTTAAAGTTTTACCGGTGCCTGAATATACGGAAATATAAGTGATTGTTCGAACAACAACATGAAGAAGACGTTAAGGATGATTTACCAGTTGGGCTCTCCAGCATGGCGACACCTCCTCGCTCAAGAGAGTCGTAGAGAGCTGCCATGAAATCTCTCTGTATCGGGTAGGGATCGAAGGGGAAAGCCGGGAATTCCCGTCTTGATTCGGTTGGTGCCTCCATTCTCCCTCTCTCTCTCTCCCCCTCTCTGTGTATCGGGTAGGGGTTTGCACCATTCCTTTTCCCGCGCTTCTGACACGAGCTGATAGTAAATAACCCTTCACAAGCTTAAATTTTCGCTCGGTGCCCCTACCCCTCGCGCGAATTCTTTTCTTTGGGCGGTTAAACCATGGTCGCCGCACCAATGGGAAGTGGGTGAAATCGGGAGGGAGAGGTGGATGATGTATGCCTTAGCAAGAAGGTATGCTGAGTTACTCAACGCAGTGAGATCCTCGATCCTCGAGGTAGGCAAGTCCTGCCAAGACGTGGAGATGGACCTCTAGCCTTAGCAAATCATACGAGGAAGACTCATATTTCATTACGTCAAATATAAAGGAATTTAACTAATGATTCTTAATGGTAATGACTTAATGACACGACTTAATGATAATGATTCTTATCCAAGCATTTCATCTATCCCGTTGATTGAAGATGAAGAGCCAAATCCAACAATCACGCCTAATTTTGTTTATATATGTATGTTCTTAGACAATGTAAAAATTTTTTACGTGTTTCGAGTAATCGAATTGTTTAGACATCCCAATTCTTAAGTCTCTTATTTTCTTCTTCTTCTAGATCAATTTTCACATCAAATGAGTGTTTGAAATTGAGATTTCGTTCAAAGAATAGAGAGAAATAGTCTCTTGATTGTCGAATTTCTTCTTCAAAATCACAGAATAAAGAGCCCTTGATCCAACAATCAATTGGATCATTTCGAGTGCGAATTCAGGTTAGATTATATGTTTTCCTCCTAATCTCTTGTCATGTATCATTATATTTCAATTTTGAATCGTAGATTAATCAAATTTTATATAATTTATCGGTTTTCTCTCTCTTTTCGATTGATTTTTTTCCTAATTATTGCTCATTGATTTATTCGCGAATCTTGATCACATCAATCACCTTCAAGGACTTCATATTGTATCTAACTATGATGTTTTGGAGATCCCGTGGCTAGGGATTTATAAGTCATAGTCAAAACACTATCATACATCCTCAAGTTATCTTTGGTGTCTCAGGTCAAAGGATCACGTACACAACTGTGAAATAAATAAACTTGATTGACAATTTGGCGCAATACCATTTAGAGATTCATATGGATCAATTCAATGAACTCTTTTTATAAAGAGCACCCATTATCTATCCTTGGTGTTTCTACGTCAATGGCCATAGGGTCAGCCATACTCATCATATGAGTCAAATCAAATATTTTTATTCTTTGTAACTAATTATATTTCATTCTTGAATATCCCATGAATATGAATAGTGAAAATATATATTTAAATATTATTGATTATTTTATTATGATCTCATCATAATTCACTTGATCATTGCATATGTTCATAGACTTCATTGCACATGAATGACAATAAATATAAGTTCATGTCAAGGAATATAAATAAAAGATAAAAGTATAATTGGCTTGCAGGCCACATAATATCCATCACTAATATTTCCTAAAATTATGGGTTAAGGTTGACTTGGTCAAATGCAAATAACTTGAATTTTAAGAATATAAAAAAGGTTCCTATAATTTAGAGAAATTATTTGACTTGGTCAAAGGGGTTCCTAAGTTTTTGGAAAGTGGTTTCAGTTGGTGAAAGACTCAAAGTTAAAGGTTTTAGGTTAAGAATAGGGTTTGGCCAAGTAAATGGAAGTCTTTTAAGGATTGAAAGGATTAACAAGTAGCACCCCCATCTTCATTGACTTGCTCCTCTTCATGTATTCAAAATATTTGGATATACACACATCTTCTAAATAATGTTTATTTAATTTCTTGGTCAAGATCAACATGTTGTTTACTTGATAATGATGACTTCTAATCCTTGCAATACTCCTTAAGTTGTATTGCCTTGGTATTTCCATAGATGCTTATTTCGTTGTTGAGGTGTCCCCGCCAATTCATCTCTATCATTTGTTGTTCGAGGCCTACGAACATGAAACTCACACAAATGTGGTTTATTCAAAAAAAAATTTATCTTGAAAAGGGTTAAACTTCAATCATGCATCATGATATGATGAATCCAAAAGTTTCATCAAAACATGATAACATGTGTAATAATTGTGTGAATTATACCTTAAAAGCATTAAAGAATCATGAAATGTTTGTGCAAAATGCTTGTTATCATATTTCTTAGCTCAAATCATTGCTAATCCCTTAGAAATGTCATTAGAATTTTCTTTGTAACCTCCTTGTCACCAATGGAACCACGAACTGCAGTGCAAGAAGTCTTTTCATGGAATCCATCACATGTAGCCTAGCTACTCCATCATGACAATCCATACCATGTCCCTTTCGATCGTGTGAGAATGACACCATTAGAGCCAGTGACTATGAACAAATGGTTTTCTCTAGATATGACATTACAATCCCAAATGTTTGAGGACAAGATCTCGATTTTTAACTTTTTAGAAATGTTCAATCGAGGTTTATTATAAGGTTTGTGATCTTGCATCCATATTGGCATTAAAACAATGCATCAATAAGAAGATAATTATGCTCCTTGAATTTAAATTCTTATTCACAAAGAAAGTCAAAGAGTATATTTTTATTTTCACTACACTCCTTGATTTTCCTTGACTTTACCATTGGCTTAGCATTCTAACCTTATTTATGCAAAAGATATTGGGAGAATAAGAATTCTCACCTTCTACTAATCTATCATCTCTATCTTTATTTCTTGATATGGAAGATCAAGGGTTGTGGTTGGAATTCACAATAAAATTCAGTATAAACTTGTGCTTTCTCCTAAGACCGTTTACATTGAGTTAGAGGGTTGAACTAGGAGTTCAGAACTTGATGGATACGCATAAAGTTCAAAAGGCTAACCATGAGAAGTTGAGGAGATTAAAACCCTTCTTATTGGATGATCATGGTACTTTCCAAATACTAAAATTATTGATAAATAGAAGAAAAATATTACCTTTGTTCAATTAGATACCAAATAAATGAGCAATTTCTTGAGTTGAGAAATGCCTTAAGTTGCAAAGCAAAAAAATTGAGATTTCCGGATGTTCCAAAATTCTTGAAAAACCTAAAATATTCATTTACTATTGTGATCACAGGTTAAAATAGAGAAATATTTATGACTGTGGAAATAAAAAAATTTGACAACTTGAACATGCTTCAAAAACTGAAGTCAAAGATGCACAATGCATATAATGAAGGATTTGATGGCTCAAGTGGATTTCATTGGTCACAAGGATGTTCTAAAGAAGATTCTACAGATATTTCTAAGGGACTAGAAATGATTTAAGTTGGGAAATATGATAACGTGCATTTTTCACGTAAAATTCATATACTATTATACTTACCATCATCCGATACCTTAGCAACACCCTTACCATCACCCGATACCTTAGCAACACCCTTACCATCACCCGATATCATCTAGTACCATCATCTAGTATCTGCATTTTGTACCTATCACATGATATCCATCATCTAGTACTGCACCCCCTCCAGCACTCAATATTTGATACCCAATATTATCATCTAGATAACGATATCACCCATTGACGATACCGGATGACCATAGTAGAACCCTTGGATTTTCTACATAAGCTTGTAAATGCCAGACTCTTTTCTTTTTTAGATTGTTATTTTTAGAGAAAGGCCTTAGCAAGGTAGCATGTGGTGGAGGGTTTATGTTACGAGCTACTATTTCTGGAGCATGTTTGTGGCAAGCTTTACTAATGCCGAAAGAGTTTTCACCAAGAGCTTTCTGTTTCAATACCACCCAATTTTAGTCCCAAAATTTTTTTGTTGAAAAGAGCTAGGTGGATAAAGAGAGAAAATAGAATATCATGATAAATAAGAATGAAAGATTTATTTTCATTCAAAAATACAAGTAGGTATATATATATATATATGGAAAATAAATGATAAAATGAATATCTTGAGGGAAAAATAGACAAAGACAATGTAATGTAAACTCCTTAATCCACATATCAAAGGGGTGGAGTACGGGCATGTCTGTAGTAGGGCAAGAGTAGATGAAAATGAAAAGGAATAGACATGTAGGGTGAGATATAGAGATAGATGGGCCCATTGGATGAGCATGTTATGTACAAGGGAGTTTAATAATTTTATTTAATGACTTTCTTGATGTTTGGGAATACTTATGGCCAAATCATTTGAGGAAGTTACATGTTCATGATTGCATGAACACCCAAGTCAAGGTATCAAGCAATTGGAGTAATAGAGGAACTCATTCACTCATGCACTACAATCTGGATTATTCCTATAAATTCACCATCATCTGCATCTTGTTTTTGGTCCAAATATTAACATGCATAATCTTTCACAAATAAAATTTAAATGCCATTGTCACCAATGATATATGTAGACATAGATTGAATCAAGACTTCACTAATGCATTGTCATACATAGAGTTGATAAACGAGATATTCAATTTGTAGTTTCTCTTATTTTAGTTTATTTTGAATTTGTCAATATTTAATCGCCTTTAAAATCTAACCGTCATTTTGCCTAGGTACCCTTTGTAGGGCAAATTCAAGGGTTTGAATCAGGGTCGATGTCTTTAATTGTTTTTTGGTGTATAAATTTGTGCATTTTCTTATCTACTTGCCTATCGAATTTGTGCGAACATGTGAACATAAACTAATGTACTCTAAATTATGTCCTTAAAGTTCCATTTTCCTTTTTTTTGATATTTAGGTTTATTTGTTTTTTTGGGCATGTTTGTGTATGTCTATTTGCCTGCTTGATGTGTGTTTTTCTATGAATATTTATATGAAGTGTGTATCCATGCAGGTGTTGACATTCATGTGTGCTCATTAGAGTTAGTCTTGGTGTCTTATTTCATTATATGCTTCTGGGAAGATTTAAATGTCTGAATCCAGAAGTGCATGTATCAATCAGCCAATTAGTTTTCTGAGTGAATCTGCATTGGCTCTCCATAATTGGAGCTTATCTTTCATACATACAATCTCATTCTTTTAAAATATATTTCTTCTTTTTTACCAGCATTATTAGAGTCTTTCACATATTCCTGTCCATGTCTCCTTTTCTTCATATTTCATAATTTCTCCTCTTTTATTGGTATTTTAACTTTATTCTGTTTTTCTACTTCTGCGCAGACATTTAGTTTGAGTTCAAGCCAACTATGTCCCACATCGTTTTCATTTTCATTTTCATCATATAAATTTCATGCAAAATTATTTGATTTACTGTTGTTCCAAAACTTTTTTTCTTTTTGAAATTTCCACAAACTGTTTCAATCATCTATTAGTTTATTTACCTTTTTCTCGTTTTGAATTATCGGTTTGTTGAGTCTTCAGTTTTAGGTTTTTCATGTTCGATTTGATATCTGTTGTTTTAAATTATTAGGCCTTTTGTCATGACCCCTGGTAATAACCCTAATGGTAGATTCACAAATGCATTTGTTCATCAAAATTTCAAACTGAATAAACTTAATCAGATTGTGCAATGTACATACATAGAAATCATTGAAATGCCTTCGACTCTTCAGATGTAAGAGTCCATGTCCATTGCTGGATAAGAGTCCAAGTCCACTTCTTCAATTGGCTATGAAACCCCAACGAAGAATTTGCCAGTGAATCCAATCTTTGGCAGTGCTTCGTATGGTTGATGAATCTCAAGCAACCTATAATAACTGTAGAATGGTTAGGGCAAATTGTCTTTCAAAATAGATTTGACCCAAAGGTCAAATTGAGCATGAAGTTCTTACCAGGATCGCTTGATGAAATTTCTGCTTCATTTCCTGTTGTCTGGAGAGCACCATTAATGGAAATGATTTGTAATTAGAAAAGAGAGGAGGAAAAAAAAGGCCTGGAAATGAAATCTGTTCTTAAATTTAAAATCACCTTCAAACTGGATGATCGTTCATATTAAATAGTGGATTAAGCGGATCCCATATGTTCACGTATCAAGATTTAGTTGATATCCTAAATTCACATCTAATGGCTTCAAGGAACCCCAAGTTCTTCCCACCTTCATTTTGACACGCAAAGGAACTGAAGCGATACATCAGTATCAGTTGACTACAGTAAGATAAAATAGCAGTTAAGAACCAGAAAAATAAGAAGTCTGAGGAAAAACCATTAAGTTTCATGGCACTCTCCATGCTGCACTGCAGGAGACGACCAGCCTCAGGAACAACCGAAGGATCAACTTCCAGAACTAGTTCATCATGTACCTACAATATTGAAAATAACCTTTTTGGAAAACCCAATTGTACTGTGCATTATGATCTTAGAGTGGGATATCTGTCGCAGGTTATTCAAGTACGTAAAAAGAATTACTACTATGGTCGTAACCACCAAACCTGCAATAATATATGGCACCGGCCTCTGAGGACAGCATGTTCTTGATCCCGTGAATCTTCACTGACCACAGAATGAATCTTTATCATGGCAATTTTGATAATATCAGCAGCCGAGCCCTGGAAAACAATTTCCTTTTCAAGATTTAACAGAATGTTGAAATATCAGATAAAGAAAGGCTCACAACATATTTCGACCTGACATATGGAGTTTACTGCTTGTCTCTCAGCCTTGGCCTTCTCTTTTTTGTTTCCAGATTGAATTTTAGACAAGAACCTTTTCCTTCCCTTGATAGTCTCCACATACCTGCATTTAATGAAATCCATAAGAGAAAAGAGTTGACAAATGGCATTCAAAACCAGACGCATTAAATTGGAGAGTTTGAGGATCAAGTGCCTGTGGGAATTCAATTGATCAAGATCTAGATTGTGATCGATCAGTCCATCAACCATGCAGGGTCTCACAATCAGTTGCTGATTGCAAGCACTTAATTGAGAAATGTCCAAACTGGGCCATCTGATCTGTCTGAAGACAGATCCAATGGACCAGAATTGAATGTGCACCATGAAAGAAAAAACTACAAGAGAGAGGAAGTTTTCTTTTTTAAAGAGAGAAGGGAGAGAGTTTTGTCCGCCATTGCTGCGCTTCGAATCCTACCATACTTCCTAGCTACCAATGCTTGATGGTGATCAGGGGGTCCCAGTGATCATGACCATTATGATAATTCAATAAAAGGACAGCTAATAATTTTTCATAAACATTAAAAAATTAGGGAGGAAAAAACATACCCTTTCCGTCGACAAGATGAAACTGCTTCATGGAGCCACGAAGTAACATCAGGAAAGGAACTCTTGAAACTTAAAATTTTTTCCGCTGCTTCATCTGCACCACAGTCTAATTGTTCAGCGAGAGAGTTTGCCCCCATACCATACAAAATACCGTAGACCAATCTCTTGGTATGTTCCCTCTCTTCGGATGTTATCACAGATTCTGACTTTCCCTTCCATCTTGCAGCTATCATGGTAAAAACATCTCCATCCGGCTTACTAAGGAGATCAATTAATGAAGAATCTCGACAGAAATGAGCCACCAATCTTAGTTCTATCTGTGAATAGTCTGCAACAAGCAGAACCCACTTCTCCTGTACGACATTGAAGCAGTGCTGTTGGGTTTTTTTTCATAAATTTGGAGGAAATAAATTCAGACATTACTTGAGTTGGAACAAAAAAATCACGAGCATTGATCTGGTGGTGCCCTCCAGGTGAAGAATCTATAGTAAACTCCAGTTTGTGTTCAACACACTGCATGAATTTACAAATTTCAGACCAAAGAATCAACAATTAAGAAATAATAGGTAACAAGGACCTGGAGGTTAGGATCCTCCATGGAAAGCCGACCAGTGGCAGTTGACGTCTGTAGCCAATGACCCCTCACTATATATCTCTGTGACTCCACATTCAGCTTTGCCTTTGAACAAATCGATCCCAGAGTACTATTTAAGAGCTTGGCGAGTGATCTGTGTTCCTTGATTATAGGAACAATAGGATGGTGGCATCTAAATATGATGAAAAAATAATCCCAAATGATGATGATGGCAAATAAGCACTAGGCAAAAGAACATATGAGAGTGAATTAATCATGTCATCTCATTAATTATGACTTGTTCAATTAAACTTAATGTCATCCAGCTTCTTATAATCTTATTCATAAAAATCTTTTAGCTTTACAAATTATTTTTTTAGTTGAGAACTACTGGAAGTGAATTTTAGTGCACCAACTCTTGTAGTGACTTAGTATCCTTATGAGAGATGGAAACAAAGACTGTAAACAGCATAATTTGAAAGTAGATTACCGCAACAAATCCAGGATATGTTTATCAGTGCTAGGATGTTGCTTTCCCTTAGCACCCTCAGGAATAGGCAACTTCAAGTGGGTATAAAGAATGTCTGCAATATCTGCAGACGTATAAAGGGAAAATGATTTCCCCGCAAACCTGTAAGCTTCCTTCTCAAGTTCTCTCACCTTCTTTCCCAGAATCTGTCTTGCATGAAGGCAAGCTTCAATATCAACTCCAATACCTTGGTGCTCCATGTCGGCCAGAACTTTAACCTAACCACATATATTTAACAGGAAATTGGAGTTTCATTTTTTTTTAAATGTAAAAGGGACCTCTTTAAATTTTATTGTGTTTAAAGTTACCAGAGGACTTTCGATGTCAGTAAGTGTGGTGACCAAGTCCTCAGAGATAAGTAGATTCCAAAGAACAGGGCCAAGAGCTCGAATCTGCGACACTCGTCTACAACAACCATTGTATGCAACAAGCCTCATCTGATTCCTCCATTTTCCATCCCGGGTCGCCACTGCTGCCACCTCATTAGATAAATGCTTCTTTGTTGTCTAGAATAAATAGGTATCTGCATTAGATCATCGTTAAAATTCTATGTTTATTGAGTATTCCGAAAATACCTTCTCTAAGTTTGGACCACTTTTGCTCTCCTCATCAGGCCAGAGAATCCAAGCAACCAGGCACAAGTCAATTCCATCATTAATTGTAACTTTTGGTAGCAAAATATGAGAATTTTCAACTATCTTAAATCCGTCCCGCAATCCAAATCCAAGATTTTCAAGACCAAATTTCTGAACTGAAATCCCAGGAAGGTTCAAGACTTGAATCTGAGACTTCAAATTCCACGTGAATTTCTTCACGCCAAATCGGCCCATTATCCCACGAATTTTATCCCATCTATCACAAGTTTCTCTCCAGAAACCATCGGAGGAAGTCTTGCTGACATTATCTTGTGAACTGACAGAAGAGGAAGATATCAAGTCCTTGGGAAGGCTGATATAATACACTGGAGATTCCTTCCAACAGACAGATATGCCAAGTATTTCATATGGAAGATGTGACTGTTGTTCCGATTTTTTCATGAAATGTAAATCAAAATAAAACTCTGTCAGTTCATCCCACTGATTCAGAAATGAGTCAAATCCTCCAGAAAAAGATCTTGCATACATAGGACCTTTTCGTTGGGAGTTAGAGTTAAGGCTGCTGGAGATTTGATGTTTTCCATAAAAGTGATCTTGATCTGACTTGGGATACTGCACAGGAACATGCATGAGAGCGGCTGGTACCTCTTCATTCTCTTTTGTAGCACTTGAATTTGAGGAAAGATCACCTTTTATCGTGTTTGAATCTTTATTTTGAATGCCATCAAATTCAGGCCTATTATCTTGACCATCAGATGGCAAGATGGGACGGGAAAGCTGGGGAATGTCAACACCTAGAGATTTAAATGCTGAAAAGGCAGCAAGTCTTGCTTCTTCCGCTTGATCAAGTACGATTTTGCGAGCACCATTTTTAATCTTCTTTGCCATCCCCAGTTGTACACGCCTTATAGCAGTTTTTTCTGCAAACGGTTGATTCAATCATGTCACAGTCAGAGACAGGTTTCAAGTGAGGAAAAGAAGTGTCATACACTAATGAACAGAATGACACTAGAAAACAGTGGTTTATGGATATTTCAATTGATCAGAGGAAAAAATAACTAAAGGAGTACAGATAATAACTTGCTGGTCCATTTTTTCTTAAACCATTGTTTTCAACAAAGAACACAAGAACCTGCCAACCCACTGAAAGGACTGAAGCATTGACAATGCTTGAGGCTTTTATGATTAATCTCAATGCAAAGGTGTAGAACTCAATCAATAGAATATGCAAAAAAATTAAAATAGCATGTGCCCCTGCGTGAAAAAATGCAATATTCATAAATACATCAGCTAAGCAGCACCGATTGACATCAGTTCACACATGAATACAAAACCACAGCAAAAGAAATATGATCGATCACTAAATAAAGATCAAGATATAACTTCATCAGAAAACAAATAAATCAAACCTTTTTTCACTGATAACAAATAACAAATACAAAATTAAGAAAAAAAATGCCCCGAAATGATCAATATGCTAAATTCATAAAACTTTCAACAACAAATAGACGACTAAATATGTATCCAGCTGATGATTAGAGCATCAGAAAAGAGGAAGCAGATCAACAGAAACCTCCAGGATGAGGATGTCACAAAGGGAGCCTCTTTCTACATCCTAGACATCATCTCACCATGAGAGCTCCATGAAGATGACTCAAAGAGAGCATTTGCTATATCAGGGATGGGTGCTTCAGCGATAGCCTGTGGGGTTCGCAACCCAGCCCTATACAGTGCCCTTGCACGAGATCCCTACCAATAATTTAGATTACAAGAACTTTATTTATAGTTCAGGAAAAATTGTAGAAATTGTAGTATTTTGGAAATATTACTTTAACATAAGGAATGTTAGTCAGTTCAGCAATCTCAGATCTCACTCCAAATGAAACCCGATTCTGAAACTTGGCAACTAATCCTCCTAAGTCATGCCATCCAAGCCTTTCACAGAAAGAGGAGACCATTAGAGCAAATCTTCCAGCATTTTCTTGAAGCGACTGTATCATTCCTCTAGAGACTTTGAAGGCGTCACAAACATCAGCCATTGGAACCTCCTGAAATGGAAAAAAAATAATAACTCGGTAAAAATAGAATCTGGAGTATTCTACTCAAAAATCAAGAAGTTTTCTAAATATGTAGCTGGAGATGAATTAATGAAGGAATAAAATGGTTCTGGGTGTATGGAAAATTAAAATTTTCTCAATGGTAAAATGCTACTAAACATTGGGAGAATAAATTAGAATCCTGCATTTTACAGTTTTCCAAAATATATTATACAAAAATGTTTATCGAATCAGAAATTCTTATTAAGAATTTTCCGGTCAGTCATCACCATATCAGGGTCATGCGACATGTAAATACACTTCAATTATTGAATGATGGCTCTTGATTCTACATTAAATGTCATTGAATTAAATGTAAATGCCAGAAGGAAAGTCTTACCTGAACAAGTCTTGATAACATAAGAGCTACATAAAAGCGTTTTGCGACACGAAGAGTTCGATCATCTGAAAGCATTCTGCCACTACTGCTCGCCATGTCCTTATGCATTCTGCCACTCAAGGTCTTCACTCCTCTTAATCTTTCAGAAAAATGCGTTGGGGCACCATGAGATATTCTCATCAAAAAAGGCTCCGTTACACCAACCCGATTTCCAACGGACTGCATTTCCATTCAGGCAAGGGATGAAACATACTAAAATGTGACACATATGTTTCAATAAGAATAAATTTCATATGTGAGATATTCAGATGATCTAGTAACAGGGAAAAATTAGTGGCATGCATTAACCTTGTGCCAAATTTAGATTTGTTCAACTATAATGGATTAAAAAATTCTAGAAAAGAGGTTGATGATGTTCCCCAAAGTGTGAATGTTTAAGATTACACTGGAAAGATTAAACTGAAATCAAAGTTAATTCAGCTTGAAAATGAGGAAGTGGATGGTACTTCCAATATTGAAACAAGAACTCACATTTAAACATAATATGTAAATTGATAACATGTTTAGGACAAAATTTGACCAAGTAAGACACAAATAATGTTGTTTCTACACAACACTCCTATAGCCAAAACATGTCATATGTCACTCAAACCTTGCAAGCCATGGAGTTTTCACATTACCTTGTTGGGACAATTTTTTTTCTGATAATTTTTTGAAAAAAACTATTATAGATTGCTACTTTTGCTATCTGATATACTTAGTCCTTTTGCATTTAATGTACATATACCTTGTCATTTTGCCATTTTAACAGTAACATAGTATAGCCCAACTCAAAGAGCCTTTTTACAATGAAAGGAATACACCATTGTGCCCTTATTTTGTCTTTGAAGAGGTGGACCTCATCAATTGTTTCGTACATCATCCTCACTATCCACTGTTCTTACGTTAACATGGTATCAGAGCCTGGCTCCCCTGTTACAACAAGGAATCAGCCACTTTCTCCTCCTCTATGACAGGAAGTCCAACAACAAGAAGTTCAGTCCCAGGAAAAGAGAAGGGAAGGAGGAGAAGGGGAGTTGCACCACTAAGCTCGAAGCTTTCAATTTCTTTACAGTATCTATACACCTTCCATGAATTTAGACCTAGACGACATATATCAGATGACAGATGATGTAGGATATCGCCAGATCTCTCCTGGATATTGCCTAGATATCATCTGGATATTGTTCGGTATCAGTGTGGATATCAGATATCTAATATCCATATCAGATATCCACATCAGTACCCCTGTAGCACATGATCTGTATCAATCGTCATTATTTTTAATGACAGCGGGGGGTATCATTCCGGGTGCCCTTCTCCCTCACATTTAAAAAAAAAATCATATGTCCACATGCAATACCAGTCATCTGTCATCTAACACCTTGGACATAGCTGGATGATGGTACCGGATCTGCATAGGATGACGGATATTCAATATCCATTATCCACCGCAGAATGCGAATATTGGATAGCTTCCAATATCTGCAGTCTGGATGACGGTATTAGCTGCCGATATCTACCCCGATTTTGACATCCAATGCCCTCATCGAGACGGGCAAACCCTACAGCTATCTCCTAAGCGGCTCTCTGACTGCGGTGAGAAGCAAACTATAACTTACCACAGATGTCGCAAGAGTGGCCCACAACTGGTTCAGATAGAACCAGTCGACCTAAGAAGAGCACGTGAAGAACCGGATCCAACAAATTTAAACGGACAGTCAAATTTGAAATCGGCAGTGGGATTACCTATAAAC
Organism: Lemna minuta; assembly: GCA_024174645.1. Lineage (NCBI taxonomy): Eukaryota > Viridiplantae > Streptophyta > Magnoliopsida > Alismatales > Araceae > Lemna > Lemna minuta. Next base: position 6,653,848 of record CM044116.1, read on the forward strand.
AATGAGGCGTTTTCGAGAAATTGCTTTCAGGATCTAGGATAGCTAGGGAGGTCTCTCAAATGTCTTCCCTACAAAGCCAGTCCCTCAAACTGATTTCGTATTCTTGCGACCTTCTTCTACTACTCTTAATCTGCATACATCAATTCAAGAAATCATTTTCTTCCATCTTCCAATTGGAGCTCTGCTAGAAATATATTAAGTCAATCTCCAATGTCACCTCCTCAAGCAGGACATCTGAAAGTACATGCACAACCCTGTGCACCGTCTTGTGGCTCGCAAAAACCATGTTTCCCTCATTCCTCTTGCCAAATCTGGAAAGATCAACATGGGAGGAATTCATAGCGCCAGAGCTCAGGGGACATTACCTCCACATCCATCAATCATCACAATTGAAACCTCTCCACCTTTTAGTTTAGCAATGAGATTCCACCTCTGCCAAGATCCTAATCACTGCTACCACAGGCTGATCTATCCAGAACAGCAAGGCTGTTCCCTCTTCGAAGGCTGCTGCACCCATGAGGGCACTATTCCCTAGATCATCACAAAAACAACCAGCCTCCCACATGCACCAAGTGGTGCCATTGCCACCCTGCATAGTCTCCATCACCTGCATCAATGTTTTCGATATTGAGATCTCCTTCTACATATTCCACGCAGAGAGGGGAGTCGCCTTCTGAGACAGATAAGAAGAACAGAGTGACAAGCTGAGACAGGGGAAGAGTGGAAGTGAGTACAAGACAGCTCTGTGGTCCTCACCAGACTCAGGAGAGTAACCAATGAGGGCGAAGAGGGGAGTGACCATCTTCTCCCAGACAACCTCCAGGAGGGAGTCAACGAGTGAGTAAGCCGCCTTTATGTAGGTGGCAGCTTTGCAGGGCAGCAGATGGGCTAGCACTTCAAGTCATTGGACACAAGGATGGTGGTGGGCCAGCTGAGTAGGACATACCCAACACAACTTATTCTAGAGTTCCATTCGACATGTTTTGTTTTGTCCATGTTGTAGTTTACTAGAGATAGTTCTGAGGAGATAGCACGGAACAACTGGTGCTCAGACAGGAAAAGCATGCAAAAGAGGGCTAACGAATTGTGGAGCCAGCCGTCACATTTATGGAGAGAAATCATGGCCAGCAGGATGCCTTTCCACGAGAGCTAGGATTTGTAGAAGGTGAGAGATACTCAATTGCTGGAGCAGATCTCCACAACATCCTCCTCTTTTGTCGGTTCAAACGGCCAGTAGACAACAGGGAAGAGGCCTTTGCGAAGAAGGGTAAGATCATTCATACTATATCAGCAACCAAGAAGCAGGACAAAGGAATTGGCAACCAGGGGGAAACCAATCACATGAATGATTTCTCATGGAGGTTCTTTATGGTTCATTACAGAAATCATCTCAGATATGGAAGACCACCAAGAGAAAAAAACCTGGAGTAAGTATCTATATCAAGAAAGAACTCGGTGAATCCACCACCAGTCTCATGGAAATTCATCTCAAATGTGGAAGACATTGAGGGAGGCAAACCCATAACAAGAAAGAACTTGGAGTACTCTATCCACCTTCAATTATTTGACCCACCTCCAAAAAGATCTAATCTTCCACCAGTTTGTCGGGAAATTCATAACACATGTTGAAGGCTTTGAGGGAGGCAAATTCAAAATGAAAAAGAACTTAGAGTTCCATATCCATCTACAATTTTATGGTCCACCTCAAAAACTGTCTGAAGAGTGTACTAAGTATTAGTTATCGGCAAGATAGCATTGGGCTAGAAAAAAGCATTTTTTGGTGCAATGGTATCCTCTTTCTACTGCGTCAGAAACAACCATTCTTGCACATGCCTTTTGGTAGCTCCAACAACTGGTTTTTTCTAGTGCATAATTACCAAGGGCTTTTATGTTGCCCTCTTTGTGGCGGGGGTCCAGAGGACTGCTCCCATCTTTTCTTCCAATGCCCGCTGGCTCAGGAGGCATGGCGGGGGGCGGCGGTGGCCCGACTTTCGGTGACCTCGGAGGAGACGTTCTGGAACTCCTTATTGGGGGGCTCGTTCAGACGGGAGGCGGATTGGAGGCAGATCTTCGCCACTCTATGGGCGATTTGGATCCACAGGAACGAGGTCATCTTCAGGGGCATCTCCCCGTCCGGAGATGCCATTACACATACAGCTGAGGGATTTTATTTTTCTTGGCACCGAGGTGGCATTGGCCCCTCGAACCTTATATCCCTGCTGTGACAGACCTTGTTGCTGTACTATCTGGGGGCATCGTTAGGGATGCTTCCCTTTCTCGTTTCAAAAAAAAAAAAATAATAATTACCAAGGGCCAAAACTTCAATATCAATCTGAAAGTGAAAAATATTCAGAATTCGGCTCGAGAGGGCATGTCATACTATGATATACTTTTCAGTTTGGATTATCTTTCATGTATTGCTCCAATTTACTCTGTGTAGCCATAGTGGACAATGTATGGAAGAACTCATGGGTCTTGAAAGATAATAGTTTCTTGATTTCTCAAAGAAGAAGAGAAGCATTGTCGGGGTGACAGCCCTCCACAACAAGGTGATTTGAGAGACCTTCTCAATGAGATTCAGTTGCTAGAATTCTCGAATGCCTCCATAGTGCACTAGGTTTCTTTTTTATAGTCTAGAGTCAAGCTCTCCCCCTCAGAACTGGATGTGCTTGTCCAAACTTTTACAGGGTAATTAAGTAATAAAGGGCTGCCTCAATACCTCTCTTCATCCTTCTACTGTAGATAAGTAGAGGCCTCTCACCACCATATTTCAAAAGACCCTTTTATTGTGAAATGAATAAAACTTGATGCCCACATTTGTATTCAAGATCCTCCCCACCAAGAAACTTCCTATAATCAGTCTCACCATCCACTGCTCTTATTTTAACAATTATTATTATTTCTTTATCATCCAAAGAAAACCTAATTGTAAACAAATTGGATTACTCCTTCCACAATGCTAAAACTAGCATCATTGAAAACTGGCGAGAAGCCCGTACTCATGGGCAAAGTGGCTAAGGAAACAAAACTCAGCCCAGCTGAGTCCAATTCAGACAGAATGGGTCAAAGGAGCAGGTGACAATACAGCTTCTCCAGACAGAGAAGACGAATTGCTGAATTAACTGAGGAGAGAGGCATCTTTGAGGGCATTCTAGAAAATTGGCATCTGAGAGGAGAGTTGTGGAAGGCCTCTCGATTGTATGGCAGAAGGGTTCTTTGTTCTACCTATCTTTCTATTATGTACTCTCTCTCTTAGGTGTTTTCTCTTTAACTCCAGCTGATGTTCTTCTACTCCTTGTCATCCAAGTGGGGCCTTACCATTTCTGCATCAGAGCATCAATCCTTGCATGGAAGAAGGAAACGATGGGACATCAACAGACAATGATAGAGAAAATATTACTCAGGCATCAACAAATTCAAGCAAATAAACAACAAGCGCCATAGCAGGCTCATTGGAGTTGGCATCTCCACCACACATTCCACTAAATGTTTCATCTTGGATACAAGACCCTACAGTCGCAACTAGAAGGGGGAATTGCTCACCTTCTCAGGTGATAATTCTGAGAAGTGGTTTCAGCAAGCGGAGAAGTACTTCTGATTGAATTCAATCTCTGACAAAGAGCGCAAGGACAGGATCATGCTGTAATTGGAAGGTGATTCACATGTTCATAATGTACTTGGGAGATGATCATGCTGTACTTGGCAGATTCCTCTGGGAAGAGGAACATGTGAAGTTTGATTCTGAGATGCAATTCACGAACAAACTGAATGAGCAGTTCAAAGCAAAAGAACTCTTTCTGGCTTATCAACAGTTACTAAGCATCCAATAAGATGGTTTGGTGTGGACGTACCGATAGGAATTTGAACAGTTATCATATCAACTATACAGTCTTCCTCCCAGCCTGATAGATCAAATCTTCCTAATCAGCCTAAAGCCCTAAATCAGGTCAGAAATAGAAATGTTATGCCCAGTCGGCTTCATCACGATCATGGACATGGCTCTCAGGCAGAGAAGCATAGCCACATGTTATACCAGGCCATGCATAATCATAATTACACAAAAGGTCTCTAGCTACAGTGATGCCACTAATGCCAAGGGAACTAACCAGCAACTGCTCCTCCAATATTGGCTGCTACAACTGTTGACAGGGGGAAGGGCAATACATCAGTGGGGATTCTGACACTGCACAGCTTGGGTCACATGGCTCAAAGATGCAGAGTTTCAAGCATGGGAAGAAAAGAGGCTGTGTTCCTATTAAGAAGAGCAAGGGCTAAATACCTTTATTTGTCACTCATTAGCATTTTTACCAATAGGCCCATTTCTACTTTAAAATTACATAATTACCTAGAAGTTTGAATAATTATAAATCTGTCCATGTCAGTAAACAACTGACACAAACTCCTGCTAAAAAGTAACTCCAGGAGGCTGTATAAATATTACTTGCTAATAAACAAAACAAACCTTTCTTCTTACCTATTCCGAAGCATTTTCTCCCAAAAACCATTAGTATCTATATAAGGGGAAGGTCCCCATATATCACAATGTATGAGCTGAAATGTTCTTTGACACGTATTATCCATATGATGATACGAGCTGAAACGGGACGTGTTTCTGTTAAGAAAATTGAAGGCTAATTACTGTTATTTGTCACTAATTAACATTTTTACCAATAGGCACACTTCTATTTAATAATTACATAATTACCTAGAAGTTAAAATAATTGTAAATGCACCCCTGTCAGTAAACAACCGCTCAGACTAAGAGACCATTGCTAAAGAGGAGGAGACAACATCGTAGACAGTTCACATTCCCTTAAATTGGTTCGGGGATTTTCTGCGAATTGTTCTGTAAATTTGAAGGGGGAATTCAACTCCAAGGATGTCATTGTGATGATTGATCCAGGAGCAGTGCCTCAATTTTTGTGCAAATGGTTAATACAGGAAGCTGGAATACCAATTATTGTGCTGAGACTGCACAATTTTGTACTAGGAGATGACCTGGTGGTGATTGCAGCAGCATCTGCCATGATATTCCTCTTGAATGCAAGGACTGCAGGTGGTACAGAATTACTTGCCTCTTTCTCTCAATAGCGTCAACCTCATCCTTGAAATGCAGTGGCTGACAACTATGGGTTGGTTCCACTCACCCTTAATCATGAGGGTCTACAGTGGACTGCAACGTCCACAGCTCGAGGGTCCAACCGGGATTAAGGAAAGCAAGCATCCCACCGACTAAGTTGGAGAAGGAGCTGAATGGAGGAAATGCAACAGTGGCAGAGACGCATTACATCAGCAATGAACGCAATGTGAATGAAGATTCAAATGACACGCCCCTAATGGGTCATCTTCGAACCTTGTGTCCAGGAGTATTCACAACACTGTAGGAATTACCCCTGCACTTGGACATTGACCATGCTATCAACCTGATTCCAAGCTCAGTAGCAGTAAAGCAGAACCCTTTTGATATCCATAGGAGCCAAAGAATGCCATAGAGATGCTGGTACAGGATCTATTAGCAGAAGGAATAATACTGATGGTCCAGAACAAAGACAGCAGATTGAGGTTCTGTGTTGATTTTGATTTTTTTTTTTTTGAAGTGGACAAGGGACGATCACCCAAAAATCGATGACCAACACATATATCTAATACTTAAAAACTCTTAATTTGATTATAAAGCTCTTAATGAAATAATGGTACCAAATCGGTTCTCTATTCCTGAGGTTGTTGGATGAGCTCCATGGAATGACAATTTGTTTCCAAATTAAACTTGAAGTTAGGGTATTATCAGATCTGGATGAAACCAAAGGACATACCCAAGACAGCGTTCTGCACTCATGAGGGCAACAAGAGTTCAAGGTAAGACATTCGAGCTTTCAAATGTTTCATCCACTCTTCAGTCACCATAAACTGGATTTTCAGACGTTAGGTTCTGAGTTTGGTACAACTGTTCTTCAATGATAAACGCAACTTTACAATATCAGAAAATCAGTTGTCACAAATGGGCAGGATGGTGGAATATCTAGGGCATAGGGTGTCAGCAGATGGTGTAGCAACTGACAAAGAGAAAATTGAAGCTAACAAACATTGGCCTGTCCTTACTAATTTGACACAGTTGTGAAGCTTCCGAGGGCTGGCCAGCTATTAACGGAGGTTAGTGAAATGCTGGAGTTACATAACTCTGAGGCCATTAATCATTAAGACAAACCAATATAGCTTGAAGTTCTCATGTGAGTGAAAAGAGATTCTGCTATGTATGCAAATTGGATTACCAAACTCATGGAATTTCAAATTATAGTGGAATTTATAGTTGACAGACCTGTTACCCGGGCTGTTTTTTGTAACGGTCTCATCATCTGCTACACCAATAATCTAGCGAAGTACAGAATGAAGTGGAACTTGATTCCCACCTCAAAGTCATCAAGGAGACTCTGTTACAGGGTTAAGACACCTTCCTGAATTACTCATTGTAGCGAGACCAACTGCTATAAAAGGGTAATGGACTCTTACCATGACAGTCTACAATGATTTCAAAGGTGTTTGAAGAGTCACACAACAGCTTGATTGGGGGTCATGGGGTTTATCTGAATATTTCCAAGGGGATCGCAGTGAAAGTTTACTGGATGGGCATGGACAAAGATATTAAATGGCACGTGACTATATGTCCCACATGCCAAATTAACAAGTCTGATTAATTGTCACCAGCAGGATTATTGCAACTGTTACCTATAGAGCAAAACACTTGGGAAAACTTATCCATGAATTTTATTTGAAGCACTGCCAAAGTTGAGCAGATATGACATCGTCCAGGTGGATGTGGATCGTCTGTCCAAGGACAGCCATTTTATCCCTCTAAAACACCTGTTTCTTGCAAAGGATCTGGCCTTGATATTTACCAAGAAAGTGATTCTGCTCCATGGGCCCCCTAGGTCTATCATCTTGGATAGAGGATAACTATTCACGAGCCACTTCTCTAAGGAGCTTCACCAGTTACAAGGCAGGAACTGAGATAGCCAACAAGGGACTGGAAAATTGCCTCCAACATTTCACATCCTACAAACCGCAGTCTTGGAGCAAATGGCTGTCTTGGGCTGAGTATAGCAACAATGGATCATATCACAAAAGTGTAAAAACTAGCCCATTTATTGTGGTTTATGGCCATGAACCAAGGACAGCTGTCTGATATGGAGAGTCTAAATCACTGTTGGATGATCTAGAACTATATTTATGAGAAAGGGACCAGGCCGTTGGACTGTTATCTTTCTATTGTGTTTGCTCTTTAATTTGAGCAGGCATTCTTCTACTACTTGTCATCCAAGTGGGGTGCTACCAAAACCTATTCTTCTATACCAATTTATTCTTTGATGTAATTCTTCTTCGCCCATTTCCTTCTCTTCACTTTTGTTTTCTATCATGTTTTGCTACAACATCATATCTGTCACATTTACAAGTCAAAAACTGCAACTTAAACGTCTATGAATGCGCATATGACAGTTTGAAAATTTCACCATTGCCCTAATGATCAAATAAACTATGATTCTCATTTTCCATAGCTCCCTTATCAATTGTCATTTCCCCTAATGAAATCTGTCAACACTCAAACATGAATATTCTGATTTCAAAATCTCTGCAAACAGTTTTACTCATTACATCTCAGATGGTATCATGACATTTTTCCAAATCGAGTCGGAGAAAAATTACCTGATCAAGGGAGGACAGCTCCATAAATCGCTCATAATATAGCTCCCAATCCGGCTCAACATCAACATTAATCGGTGTCACTATATACACTATATGAAGATCAGATGCAAGCACGAATCCTTCCCTTGCCCTTCGGAGATCATCCAACACAATCTTGAATAATAAAGAACCACTTTTAGTTTATGTTAAGCAGGATTAAAAAGAATTAAATAGATAAATAAGAAATGAGAAATACAAGCGATTCTTCGGGATTGAGAGAACTGCCAAAACTTGCACGCCCAAGAGGGGTTGCAGTGTATAGCTGAGATTTCTCCTCCCATTCAAGAAACTTATTACGACAGAGCCACCGAAGAGAATCCTGAGCAGACTTTACAACAGCTTCGAAAGGTCTGGTTGAATTCAGAAGAGTGCACCTTACATAACGGTTGATGTCATTAGGAGTCTGGACAATTCCACCTGCAACTACCTCTAAGATGGCATGGGTCATTCCATTTTTGTCCTCGGAGAGACAAGATTGTAGTGGTGGACAGTTGTCATTCAACATAGACATGATTCTCTTGAGTTCTTCTTGTTTGCAAATCAGTATCTGGATAAGAAATTTAAAGTCAACGAATGAAGATTAGACACAAATTGCATTTGCTCCTAAATGATTAATTTTTACCAACCACCACACAATTAGCTTAAGATAAACTAGAAGTAGCAGGAAAATAACAACTTACGAATAATAATTCCCAGTAAAAAAAACCAGCAACAAGAAGGAGATGCCCAAATATAAACCTAGATAATTTTCTTTACAATCAGACATCCAGAACACAAAATCAAGCATGAATAGCTTAACACAAAATGCCAAAAAGGAGAGGACATTGTGAATAAACTGGAAGAACTCCGGAACATGAAGGGATCATAATATCTTGAATTAAGTCAAAGAAAAGAACAAGAAAGAAGAAAAGAAAGAGAAACAAAGAACTATCAGAGAGACAGCCCACTGGAACAAGATGATTCAATAGACCCTGCTCAGACCCTCCTTGCCAAGATTCTGTTGCTTGAATTCTTGAATGCTTCTCTACACCATCAGGCCCTCCTATTTATAAGCTAAGACCCTGTTCTCTCTCTCCTTGGAGATGGTCGGGGTTTCCCACTGTTTTCCAGGGGTAATTAAGTGCGTAAGGGCTACCTTACTACCCCTCCTTCTCCTTCTAGTGTAGGAGAATAGAGGTCTCTCGCCACAAACCATGCAAAGATTTTTCCCTCTGCTTCTTACTTATTTTCATATTTTGAATTGTGATCAGTACAGAAGCTAACACAATATGGACTTCAGAAAATTTTATGAACAGAAAACCCATAAAACTAGTGGATTTAGATCTGCAATTAAATCAGGTATCAAAAAGAGGTCTCCTATCTTACAGGGCACATGAGAGAAAACATACACTTTCGCCTTGAGAATCTATCCCTGTGCGGCCAGCACGACCAGACATTTGCTTGTATCTTGTCCCATCAATGAAATCACGTCCAATCTTAGCCTGGCGAAATATAACCCTCCTAGCAGGGAGATTGACTCCAGCAGCTAAAGTTGATGTTGCAGTCAACACCCGAACTAGTCCACTCCTGTAACAACTCTCAACAATCTCCCTTTCCTCAACCTGATTAAGTTACAGTTACATTAAGAATGTATTTTCTATCTGAGTAGTAAAAGAAAAAACATTAATGATGAATAAAATGCTGTGGGACCCACTGTGAGGCCGGCATGGTGATAAGCTACACCAGAAGGAAGTGTCTCCTCAAGAACAGGATCTAATCCTGAAGGACACCGTCTCAAGGCATTGAGAATGGTTTCAGTATCATCACTTTCAACAGTGAACTGTTTCAGATATTTAGCTACATGCTTAGCAGTTGATTCACAACCTTTTCTACTGGAACAAAAAATAAGAACAGAGTGACCTTCTTGAACAACCTGTGGACCAAAAAAATTTGAAAATTACCATCATTTATAATTAAAAATGATGTATTTATCAGAAGAGGAGCATACCTCATCACACAATTTTACTATGTGATCAGGGTCTTTACCCGCAAGGCTAGAATTCTCAGGAATTTTGCGGATAACATCCAATTTTTTGTTGAAAATGTTATTTCCAACCTTGATAAATTCTTCCAAAGGAACTGGACGAAATTCTGTCTGGTACAGTGCTGCCTGTCAACATGAATATGATACATATTGAGAATTCATGAAATAGGTTTTTCATGATCTGGAAAAAATGATATAAAATAGGCGCAAGTGTTTTACATGAATTATGCAGTGACTTAAATTATTGGAAAGTTCACACCAGACCCACTTTGGACCAGGAAATAAAAAAAATTTGAAACACAAAAAGGAAGATCACCCAAGGTCAGTGAAATTCTAGAAGAGGAATTAAAATTGATCCCAGAAAAGGAATTGAAAAGCAATTTAAAATTTTATCTTACGGATTGGAAAGAAATTGAAAATAAACATAGGGTTGATGATAGGGTGAAGCAGGACTAAAAGGGAAATTGCTAACTTGAAACTGATTTTTTTCAATTGGTGACCACAAAGAATTATCTATCTTTTAATCTTCTACAGGCGATTCTGATCACAGTATCTCTTTTAACCCATATATCAAGAAATAAGCAATGTGAAAGCTTCAAAAATCTGAAGTCAAAGGAGTCTAAAGATCGATCTCTAAATGCACTAAGCAGAACATAAATTGTTGCTCACTTGAAGCCAATCAGCGACAGCAGCTACATTCGGCATTGTTGCACTCATTCCGACAATCTGCAGACTATGAGAACTATCCGATTTCCCGCTGTTTGTGCCAGAAGAATCTTCGCTAGATGACTCAGTATTTCCTTCTCCAGATGCATAACGAAGCTTTGTCAATAGAAGTTCCAAGAGATAACCTCTATGCTGATCCCCCACCTGCCAGAGACAAATGAATTGTGAAAGGTTATCACGTTGAGCCTAGAAACAAGTAAATACATCAAACACATAGAAGACTCATACAGTTAATTAAAAGTGCATCTCATGCTGCATAAATAAAGGATTTCTAATGGGGTGATGAATGAACTAGGAGTTTTAGTCCACAGGCCCCAGGATATGGAACTTGACTCTGATACAATGAAGAATTAAGAATCTGATTCTTCATTAATGGTCCCTGAGAGAGAGAGATGACAAAAAATATGAAAAAGCCAGCTTACTTACTAATTAGGGTCTACAAGATATGTAAAAGAAATGCTATTAGTCCCATGACCTTATTCTAGAATAATCTAGAGGGAGAATGTAAGTCCCCTGTTGATGAGCAATATACAGAGTACAATTACTTTACATATCAGAATTTGAATTTGAATCATAGAGCAGAGGAAGATATCTATGAAGACCCGATTCTTCATCGACGATCCCTCTGGGAGAGAGTGAAAGAGAGGTGACTGAGGAGCTGAAAAACCAGTTTACTCTTTCTCTCTCCCCTTTGCCTCTCTCTCTCTCTCTCTAACTATCTATCTATATACATATATATATCCCCTTGTCAACAACTCTCTTAGGAACCAGTTCTCCATCACACTGAATGAATGGGCTTTATCTTTTTCCTAGAAGATAACAGAATGAAAACAAGCACATGGGCGCATCAGTGTGAAAGGAAGATAGAAGGATGTGAGGAAGTATACACAGAGCGTAGATTACCATATGAAGTTCATCAATCACGACAACTCCAACCTCAGAAAGACGACCCTCTTCAAGTAACCTATTGATTAAAGAATTCGCTTTTTCAATAGTACAGACCGCAACTGAAGTATCCTTCGGAAGAGATCCACCTCCCTGATTTCCATAGAAACTTCGGACATGCTTTCCTAGGGGATCCAGAAGAGATTCAAGATGCTCTGCCTAAAATGAGACTCAAAACACCATCCCACATCAAGATATCATACCTAAGACAAAGTAAAGGAATTTACAAAAGAATGTACCTTTTCAGCACAAATGGATACATAAGGTAGAACAAGCAACGCCATTTTCTTAGTTGAAATAACCCGTCGAAGCATCAGAATTTCAGAAACCAAGCTTTTCCCCGCACTTTCTCCATTTAAATAACAAATGAACAAATTTGATGAACACTTCAAGTATTAAATTAAAAATGTTGGAGAATTTTGAAAGGGGCAAGAAAAAATCAAGTTAAATACAGCAAGCCGGAAGCAAATACTTGGTCAATCTAATTGCACCGCGATGAGCTTGTATTCGAGGAAAGTATTAACACAATATGGGGGTTTTCGTTTCAAGGTGGTGTGGAGGGCCGTGTAGGTTGGGAGGGGGACCTGTATAGACAACATGTAAATAACCATTTACATATTAATCGTATCTGAGAGTTCACTGATCTCAGATGATCTTCTCTTTTGTATTTCAAAGAAAATTATTGCTCATCAATGTTTTTCAAAGAAATTGTTCATCAGTGTGATCTGAGACATAGAGAATCAAGGTTTAGCAGCTGACATGTCTAGCCTTAAGAACATAACAGAGGTGGATGAAATATTTCAAAGTGAAAGCAAAGATCTCAAGGCAACTTGTGATATTATTGACAGTATAAGGAGAGCTTAATTTTCAAAAGGAAACTGGAAAGACAAACACCATGATTTACTCCACGCCAAGAAGACGGGGCATTCAATGGGTCATATTGGTAACTCAAGAGTTGAAGCTTCACCATTAAAAATAGGGCATGTGCTTCAAAGACTGATGTCATATCCCCCCCCCTCTGATAGTTTGCGGTCCATATACTTCAAGATGAAAAGTGGTGGTTGCAGGAGGATAGCTTCAAGGCTGAGGTGGGAAGATGATAGTCCTCACAGTCAAGGCAAGGGTTGGTAACAGACATGCTGACAAGTGAAATTGAAGGGCTTCAGACAAATCTTATTGGATGAAGAAGCACATCCAGGAGGAGCAGAATAGAAGGAAGAATGAGGCATTATCAAAAATAAACCAGCTGGACCACATGAGAGGATACAAAGGCCTCTATTGAAGGATGAGATGAGGTAGCAGCAAGGGAGACGGAGGTTGTTATTGAGGAGGATAGAAAGAGGAGGACGCTAATACAAAATTTTTTCATCTCGTGGCAAATGGCAGGAGAGTGAATCAGCTACTAAAGGTACAGGACTTTGGTCAGCTTTAGTGTGCAACTTAAACAATTTCTCCAAACACAGGCCTAGAAACTGGTGGAGGTGGTTATTAAGAACAAAACAGTTGGACTGCGCGAAGGATATAAGGACCCGATCAAAGGATGAGATGAGGTAGCGGCAAGGGAAGAGGGAGGTTGCTATTGAGGAGGGTAGAAAGCTGGAGATGGACTAGAGGCAAGGATCGATACCCCATCTGTCTCTGTTCTAGAAGTTTAACAAGAAGATCAGAGATAAATGAAGCGAGGAAAATCCCGAAACCATCTGCGCATGTAGACTCCTGTGAAAATGAAAAATTCTCCTGAAGGTGTGGATTTTTGGTTGGCTACTTCTCAGATGCAGGATGATGAAAATGTTCTTGAAGGCCTTGTTAGACTATGTCAAGTGCACAGGTGGGGAGGAAGATTGCATGCACCTTTTCTTTTAGTGCCCTTTTTCACAGGCGATTGGACTAGACAGAATATCTCAAGAGTGGATGTCACTCTGACAAGGCATTCTGGGCTTTTTTAGGAGTGTAGTATTGAAAAGGGAGACAGAGTGGAGAAAGATCCTTCAGCATTTATGGGCAATCGGACTACATCATAATGAGGATGTATTCAAGGGAGACAGTCTCAACAGACTGAGTAGAACATGATTTGGGGAGTTTGTTTCAAATTGGTATAGCGAGGTGTGTAGGGTGGGAGGGGGCCAGTAAAGAAAACCATGTAAATAATTGTGTATATATATAGTATCGGGGCATTCGCCTCTTTGGGTGATCTTCCCTTTTTTATTTGAAAAAAATTTAAGTAGGGCACATGCTGGAGGAGGGCACGTTGTTGGACAACTAGACTCAAGAGAATTGGGGGGAAGGCACTCCAACCAATGCAAATCCGAAGGTAGGAGCTGATGAGGAAACCAATCCCATATATAGAACATGATACTGCAGGTTGTTTGAGGACCTCATAGATTGTAAACAAAAAAAGACAAGACATAGCCTTTGCAGTTGGTTTACTTAGCATGTGCAAGATCCCACATAAGTACACTAGGCAGCCTAAGTACTAGCATACTTGACAGGTATGGTTGACCGAGGACTAATATTTACACAAGGGAGTGCATTGTCAGTTGAAATATATGCTGTTACATATTGTGCAGTGCTGAACTCAGTGAATCAAGAGGAAAGACAGCATTCCTAGTAGACAAGGTGGTGGGGAAACCACCGCCACCTTGGAAAGTAGGGCAACAGTTTAACTTTCATTCAAGCAGAAGTGCATAAAATAGGCTTTTAAGAAATATAAATTACAATAAATCCTTGAATAAACTGATTAAATGATAGCGCCCCCTTTCTTCTAAAATGCAAGGTCAATAACCAATTGAAGGCCAACTTCCGGCATGATGTACTACACAAAAGATGGCGTGTATTCTTGAAAGGAAAAAATACAAAGTTTGAGCAATGAATCAAGGTTTACCAGAGCTACTTATGTCGAAGAAGATTTTAAAAAACCAAAAAGATGAAATGTCTTGGAAAAATGATTTTTTTCTTAAGAAGAATAGTCTGTAACTAGCGCATTGACTGCAATATGAAAATATGGGAATAGAGAGGATCAATTTGACCATGCGCAAACATTTGACCTAATAAACAATTCACCAAGGGATTAACCTAATCTAGCAGATACAATCCCCATGCCTAACAATACATTCTATCATTTCAAGGAACTGAGGTTAATTTGATGTCAGAATCCTCTCGTTTTCCAAATGACCATCTTCTGATTGCAGTCTATTTTTTACCATCCACTCTTCATAAATTGAGTGTTGAAACAAAACGAAGAAGGGAAATAATATGTTTTTGGATAAAATTTACAATTATGTGTTCATGACTAATGAAACTAGCATCTCAAAAAAAGATATCCAGCTAATTGCACCAAAGAGAAGATTCAATAAATTTACATATATCACCCACGCATGGAAATAACTTGGATCGTGAACGTTTTATAGTAACAATACCTGGTAGACGCACAGAAAACTAGATTTCTTTTCTCTAACACACCATCAATCTGTAGGCAATCAACCTAAAATTTGGGACAAGAGTGAGAACAAAAGAGAAATTCTTATAACAAAAAAAGCTGTAGCAATTATCTTTACATCAAAAGGGAAAAAAAGGAGATAAGATCCAAGAAAGCTCAGAATGCAAATCTAATGATGGAACATATAAACATCACTCTAGGGATGTCGATTGCCTGTGCTTAGTGTAGCCTCATTTGCAAAGTGATTGAGCAACCCAAAATGTTTAAAAGAAAATACACTTATCTCAAACATAAGCTTTTCTATTTCACTCAATGACTATTGACCCAGTTGAACACATGAAAGAATAAAACAAAAACCAGAGTTTCTTAGACAACACAAAGGGCATGTCAACTCTTCCCGATTATAATATTAAAAATAGATGAATATTACTAAATGGTCTAAGTCAAAAAAATGAATCGATAGCATAAAATTTTCAATTAGGGGGTATTTTCTGGATGTGATTCAGATCTAAATTTTCAAAAGTTAAATGATGGAAAATATTCTGTTCCCCGAAGTGACAAATCCTATGCTATTTATCAACATGCTAATGGATCCTGATGTAACAACTGATGAGATCCAGTCAACGATTTGTAAGGTGCACCTGAAATTACCTGCCACTGATAAAGAGCCGAAATTTTTTTCTTCATGTAGGCACCGCATACTTCAGAAGGAAGCCATGTATTTAGTCTCACACAGTCTTTTAGTGGCATGGTGCTTGAAGGAGTGCCAGCAACATTGTTTCCCTTCCCAGCACCTGAGCTACCTCGGATATCTTTAACAGTAGGTGTTTTGCGAGCCAGATTTGGAATTTCAACCTTCATTGTTGTGATTGACTCCTTAACAGAAGGTGGAGGTTTTATAAGGTTTGGTTTCTCGTTTGTAATGTGGTCATCTTCTACAGTCTCAGCCAAATGTGAAAAATCAACAGAAATTTCTTTACTACGTGCCACTTCAGTGTCTTTCATTTCATCGACTAGTTGTATAGCCCTTTTTTCTCTGTCAAAATTATGCTGTTCGTGGGAAAAATCAAAATGCTTGACAGGCAAGGGCGATACATAACAATGGGCAATGTTTTCCTTGATTTTACCGGTTACTTTCAAGGAAACATCTAATCTGTCAACTCTTGTTTCAGAGAAATCATCAACTTCTTTGAGTATGTTTCCTGTGTTCTTAGAAGGCTTTGAAGGCTCGATGCAAGCATCAAAACCATCAACAACCTGAATTGCCTCCGCCCAGAATTCTTCCCCCGGAGAGAAAAGAGAACTTTTGTAAGCTGAATTCGGAGTTTTGCGGTTACAAGAGGCCTTGAATGCAGGAGCCCCAAATGCTCCTTCATATGAGACCGAAGATGTATTACTGCATTTTCTTATACACGAAGAAGCTACCCCATCAGCTGCAACTACCTGTAGAAATATTCAGCATTGTCACCATCAGGCGTATCCAAGAGAAAGGCATAGGCAATATAAAAAAAACTCGCATTGAGGTTCTGGAAGGGAGAGACAATGGCTTCACTGGACTTCGTTCTCGCTAGTTCAGTCAGGGGATCACCCAGAACTTTCATTCGTTGCTTCTTGCTACATAGTTCAACACTTAGACTTTGGAAAGTGGCACTGCTATTTCGTTTACAACCCCTCGTTTTCTGTTCCTCTTGAGAGGGAAGATCGCTGTGCAGCCAAAAATGAACAAAAAAATTAAGCCAAGGATCTTCAAATGAAAGAATAATTCTTAGGGAGTGAAATTTTACCCGCAATAGAGAGACAAGAAATCGGCTGCGAATCTCTTCAGTTCTTTGACGCTACCAGTCTTCTCCAAAGGATCATCCGAAAATGTTTCAGTTGGAATCCTTCTTCGGTCCTCGATCTCTTCTTGAACATCTTTGGGATGTAAATTATTGCTCTGCCCTGCACTCAAATTCAAAATCCTCTTCGCTCTGCTCTTGCTCTTATTTAATCGAGCAGATGGAGGACTTTTAACGTCGGGAGTCTTGACCAGATATCCATCCAACGTTCCCTTGGTACCAGGAGACACGGTGCGTAGACTTTTTGCATCCTCGATTATATTATTATCCTTCGATGACGGCTTCATCTCTTCCTTCGAAGAATTAGACTGCAGGAGAAGATTGTACATCGAGAAATTAAAAATCTCCGTCCGGCTCAAGCGATTTCACGATATTACTGCGGGAAAGTGCCTTCGGGGACATCCGACAAAATTGGAACAGCGGGAAAATTCGAATCGACTAAGCCACGGAGCTAAATTAGGGTTCAGCGGGATCGGAACCTGGTCGGCGGCGGGCGGAGTGGAGCCGGAATATGACGTCATCGCGTCGAAGAGGAGGGGCCGCTGTTTGAACTCTTAAAACCCCGCCAACGGAATACTTTCCCCGAAAGGGGGCATCAGAACCGCAAGCGAGGAAAGGTCTGGAATCTATTTGAAAGAACTAATATCAAGTACTTGAAAGCTGACGTCACGTATTCATTCACTAAATGGGACTTAAGCTCTCAAAAATTTGAAATTGAATCTAAATTTTAAAACATACTATCATCTTGTAAAATTTTGAGTTAAAATTTTAAAATTTCTAACATTTAAAATTTTGAGGCACTCGGAATCAATGATCCTTTCATCTAGTATAAATCAAAATCCATACTTATACAGTTCATTAAAAGAATTATTAAAGCTATTCAAGTGTCTCTACTGATATTCATAAGATCTCTAGAATTTTTATAAGTATCTTGACTTGTGGTCGTTCTCCTCTATTTATAGCCACCAAATATGCGAACGTTTCACAAAAAATCTCAAATTCTGTTTATATTCTGTTTATATTGAGTTTGTGGCAAATGACCCAATCTTAAACAAACAATTACCTTCAAGGACTTCATCTATATCTAATCTAAAAAATTTTGAAAATCATGTTAGTAGAGATTTGTAAGCTATATTCAAAACACAAACATACATCGTCAGGATATCTTTGGTGTCTCAAGTCTAAGGATCATTTACATAATCATGACACAACTTGACTAAATTAATATTTAGGTGTAACACCATTTAATGATTCATAAAAATTAATCTAATGAAATCTTTTCTGAATAGCACCCACTTTCTATCATTGGTGTCTCGATACCAATTGCCACATGATCAATTATACTCCTCGTATAAGTTATATTAAATACTGATATTCTTTTCGGATCATCCAATGGCCTTCTCAAATATTCATTGAATAGAAACATTTATAACATATATTTAAAGACTTATAATCTCTATATTATGATCTCATAATTCACTTAGTCGTTGCATATGCTCGTGGGCTTCATTATAAACATTAAAAAATAAGTAACAATAAATATAAATGAGATATGAAAGTATAATTGACTTGTACGCCACATGATACTTGTGAAGCAAAACAGTAAGATATACGTTGATATCAAGAGATGTTGCTCCATATTTGGCTTTATCGACCTTGATGGAACATATACAGAAGTACATACACTCTTGGATAGATATTTTCGAGAGAGAGCTTGAGCTCTTACAGAGATGGAAGAGGATGATGTGTCAAAATCCTTCAAGAAAAGGATAATAAAGTGGTTCTCCGTGCAATCAGATGCTCTTGTACTTCCAAAATCATGATTGAAAGCAATAGTATTAATGTAAGGACCACCATAAGGAGTTTAAAATTTAATAAATTTCTTTGTGCCCACTTTCACTCTCAACATGAAAGTTTCATCATTTTCGAGGAGTTCATAAATTTTATTATTTTTCAAAGTTGCATGTTTATGCTCTTAACTAGTTATACTTTATTTTAAATTAGCGAACTATAAAAACTCATATCTAACAATATAGACAACATTAAACACAATTTTTTTAACATATACTCCAAAATGAATCTTAATTGTTTTAATCCACCAATAAACCAAAAAATAAGGTATAGAATGTTTTGAATCTTAAGTAACTTGGTTTGACTTGGAACGTCTAAATACCTAAGTGATTTTCTTCTCATCTTTCTTTGTAATTCTCTTCACCAAATTTTTCAACAATAAAAACTTAAGAAAACCCGTTTCATGAAAATAAATTTTGCCTTGAAAAAAGTTCAAACTTATCAGGCACCAAATTTACCTTAAACCTATGAACAAATAGCATTTTCCTGAAGTGACAAATGATATGTTATCATCTTAGGTTGATAAGCTGTCCAAAATTTTGATCAAAATATCGCGTGCAATGGAATACATTGAATTGGATATTCAAAACATTGAGGCACCAAGAAAAGATGATTCTATTGTCTAGTATGTATGATAAAACATACTTATAGGGTATCCTTGAGAGAGTTATTGAAGCTATTTAAGCGCTTAGCCTCAAATGGTATCAACATGATCTCTGGATGGTCGAGATCTCCTCTTCAAAACTCTTCACAAAGAGAGAAAGAGAAGTAATGAGAGAATCTTCATAAGGATTTCATGGGCACCTTAAGCTGTCTTTTTCTCCTTACTTATAAATATTTGGTATGTGAATTTTTCATAAAAACCCTCATAATTATGTCTATATATACCGACATCTATAGACCTTATGTGTATGACCCTCTAGGTCTATATATCTCTTTAGTTAATGATTTCATAGACCTAATAAAACCTTATTGGTCAAACTTTATTAATTATCTACATTAATATATGCATCAATGATCGATTTAACCCAATCGATATGTTAAGTTGTCAACATGTTGGGTGCCAAGCTACACCACGTACTCTAGGAGATATAGAGAATATAAAAACTCTATTATGAAACATTTATGTCATTGATTATTATGTAAATATAATCCTTCATTTGCACAAGACTCATGAATGACTTAGTTATGGTCAACTGTTAAACCTTAATTGATCATTCAAGTTAGTACTGATGCATGTAGGAAATTATCACGAACTTCTTATCCAATATTTTTAGTACCTTGGCCAAGGATTTCATTGCATCTCATTCTTTGAGGTTAATCTCCTTAAATATTGAGGGCGGATGATCTTATCTTGACCACACAATTATCTTTGATGACCTTATACCATGTCCAATCTATAACATTTTTGGAGATCCCATGGCTAGGAATTCATAAGTCATAATCAAAACACAATCATTCATCCACAAGATGTCTATGGTGTCTCAAGTTAAAGGATCACATACACAATCGTGACATGAATCAACTTGATTGACAATTTGGTATAATTATCATTCAAGGATTCATACAGATCAATTCAATGAACTATTTTTTCGAAAGAGCACCCACTATTTATCTTTAGTGTGCTCATATCGACGGTTACAAGATCAGTCATACTTGTAATATGAGTTGGATTATATAATATTATTCTTTTCAGAAAATTTAATGTCCTTCTTAAATAGCCCACGACTATAAATGTTTAGAACATATATTTAAAAACTAGTAATTATTGTATTATGATCTCATCATAATTTACTTAGTCATTGTATATGCTCATGGACTTCATTGTAAATATTACACAAGAATGACAATAAATGAATTTCATTTCGATGAACATAAACGAGATACATGAAAGTGTGATTGGCTTATAGACCACATAATATCCCTCAATCATGTATATCCAACATAAGTCATTTATAGTCCCTTAGAAATAAACTCAACATTGTCTATGATAAGAACATGGGTGTGTTAGAATCTAAGGCTTGATGCATCTTCAAAAATTTCTATAAAACATTGAACACCACAAAAGATGTCGAATCTATTGAAAGTCCCTCAACGATGGACTCAATATTCACTTTGATACGGAACATGGGCGTGCGGGGATATGAGGTTTTGAAATACCTTTGAAATTCTAATCAAACATCAAACACAGAGGAAAAAATGTTGAATATGTTGACATTTCAAAGGTTATCCAACGCTATGAAAGAAAGGCTCCCCCTCATAGGTGGTTAACATTCGTCTTGTTCATCCATTGGAATTTTCCTTCAGTTTACTCGAGTGAACTCCTTATTCATTGTTGATCCTTTGGATGACCTAGAGTAATACATCCTTTTCTCTTTTTTCAGCATTATAATTGATCATGTATGATCAGGGATTGATTGCAAGGCCAATAAAGGCGATCATCTGATTTATGAAGACCAATCAGACAATCATGTACTACGAGACTTGAAACATATTTTGTAAACGATTGATAAAACGTGAACTATTTCATTGACATGCATATTATTTATCTTATTTTTTTATGTTTGTTGCCAATAATTGACCCAACATGATCTTTTTATGTTTGTTCATTCAAAAGATCAGATGAACGAGAGCAATCAATCATTTACCCCTCTAATTTTTGGAGCCTTATAATCACTTGCTTACGACCAATAAAGCTGATTGTAAGCTGATTGCGATCGATGTAAGGCTAATAAAGCTGATTGTTTACTCGTTGGATATCCCAATCTCAATCAATCAAGTCTCTAGCTCTACATTTAAGTCTTGTTCTACCAATGACTAACAAAAATTACTACTATTTCATTGATGGGCATCCTATTATTGTTAATTATTGGCTTTTCTTGCTGATCATTAGTTTCCCATCGTGTTGTACCAGTCAACCATTGGATGACTCAGATCATAGCTCCCTCTCTCTCTCTAGAATCACTGCATATGATTGACCATTCGGAAGCCCAATAAATGCAATTCATGCCATCGATTCCGTAACATTACACTTAAATCGAATTAGTCAACGGTTTATAAAAAATTTGACAATTTCATTCATGGGCATCTTATCCCCTTCACTGTTGACTTCTGTTGCCTGTCAAGTGTTTTATCCTCTTACGCAACGTTTTCTTCTCTTTACTATTTCCAGACACCTAGTGTCGCTTTCTGTAGATGACCGGAGGTCAACGAAAGCCTAACCGCTTTCCCATCAAATAGAGCCTCAACAGGAAGGGGGCCGGCGTTGCACACGTGTCGCGACTACCGAATTCCTGGCATCTGAGCAACCGCGTTGACTTTTTAAACGAATCTTGGTCGGCAGTTCTCCCTGCCCAATCAGTAGAAGTTAATTTTCCACCAGACCGTTAATTCTGCGTACGTGAAATCTACGTTCCATGAAAAGTCAACGGAAACTTTTTTCGTCCGAATATAATGCTCAAGCCATCAGCGCCGACATGAAGTTGACCCGATAAACTGGTGTTCAAATGTCGTGATTGGAGGGGACTTTTTCTTCAGAGGCCAACTGGCCAAGAGAATCTCTCTCTCCTCTGACTTTTGCTAAAATGTCAACGTAGAGTACAGGAAATCGTCCGTTGGATTATTCGTGCCCCCGGAAATGTCTACTTTTTCAACACGCATTTCGTTCTGTCCGCCGCAGAAAGTCAAGCCCATAGTATTTGTTTACTCTTCTTCTTCTAATCTCTCGGGCCCAGGGTCTCCGCGTCCTTGTCTATTCCACCTGCGACGGATTCTAATCACCAACTCTCTCCCGAGCTGGCTAAATAGAGGGTCGCCGGCCGGGTGGTAATCACCAGAAAATAGAGGAAGAGAGAGAAAGAGAGGAACAACTATCCGCAAGAAAATGGTGGGAAGAGCTGTGGGATCTTCGAGCAGTAGTGGAGGGATGCTCTAGATCGAGAACCATGTCTGGATCTTTCTCATCTGCTTCACTGCCGCCTGAAGAGCCCGAAAAAATGGAATACCCACTTTTCTCCGTCAAGGACGAAGCTGGCCCTCAAGAACTCCAAGAATTCGTTAAACACTACTTGCAACCTTCCAAGGAGCAAAATAACAATGAAGAGAAGAAAACCTTATCTCCAGCTGCGAAATCAAAGAAGAAAAGGTTCGCCCTCATCTTTTTCTCTCTACTCTCGATCCTTCTCTCACTAGAACCAGTAATACCCTCCGCAGAAAGAACCAGCTAAAGAAAGTTGTCTGCGAGCTCCCAGCTGACTCGCTCTCAGACAACGTGTGGGCGTGGCGGAAGTACGGCCAGAAACCCATCAAAGACTCGCCTCATCCAAGGTCAGCTTCTTCTTCTACGCCTTTTTTTTTATTACGGAAAAAAAAATTGGTGGCTGAAGTCATCGTGTTATCTCCTCCTGCAGAGGATATTACCGATGCAGCAGCTTGAAAGGCTGTCCGGCAAGGAAACAGGTTGAGCGTTGCGGAACAAAACCTGGGTTTTTCGTCGTCACGTACACGGGGCAGCACAATCACGCTGCCCCTCTTAACCGGCAGAAATCTCTGCCGCTTTCTGTTCTCCTAAAGTCGCCGATAACCTCGCCAGAGACTTCCTCCGCCTCTGCCGCGGAGCAGCGAACTCCCACGCCGATGAGAGAAACAGAGAGAGAAGCAGAGGGGAACGTTTTTGGAGACGATCTGAACTTGTTAAGCGAGGATGACGACATCTTCATGGACTTGGATCAGCTGATCGATTCTGACTTGGAAGGCAGCGCCGCCGGCTTCTCCGACGACCTATTAGACGACGTTGGGGACGCTTGGCCGATGAGGAACGCCGGAAGTTGACCGTTGAGATTGATTAGGTCTATTTCTATGTCCGTGGGTCCTGCAGATAGTGATAACGGCGAAGCTCCAGCGTAGCTATCGTCGATAGTAGATAACCGTACGCTAAGAATAATAAAAAAAGAATTCATATGGCGCAAGCATTCTCTTCCTCTCCCCCAAAAGGATCAAGGGCTCATTGGTTTGACGGCCCAGATCGCGAGATGCGGAACTATCAAACTCTGTTGATGACGTCAAATTTTCGTAGTCGGTCAAAATTGTCATGCGATTTAGTTAAAAAAAATAGAGGAAGCTCGATCTGAATATTATAGAACCGTTTCTTGTTTTCAAGTCAAAGTCAAACTTGATTTGAAGGATCATTTGATCAGAAGATAGGAGGAATTTTAAATTTTAAATTGCCCGTATCGATATTGCAAGAAAAGAAAAAATATTCAGTGCATATATAAATCTATTCACTTGTACACCATTTTGATGTTATGAACTAAAGAATTTAAATTAATTTATTATATATATATATATTGATGGCATTGACATAACTCACGATGTGTGAACACTAAAGTTCAGTAGTTCATCATTTTCATATCCAACACTAAAAACTTTATGTTTTATGCATCTCATGAATTCTATTTTAATATGAAGATAGTTTTTTTATAATGATATAAAGAAATTTATGCTGATTACTAAAGATGAAGCTTCTCTTGGAAATGTATCAATGACATTTATTGCTATCCTTTTCAAGTGACTTTTGACATAATTTTCTATCACAAGATCGTAGGTAATTGTCATTGATAACATGCAGTTTTATGCATTAATATCACACATTTTATGAACTTTTTCTTTAAAAATAACTATAAACGCATGTTATCATAATTTGAAATGATTAAAATGATAATTTATATATTTAAGATATTATTCTTGATTTTTCATAAATTAATAAAAATTTATGAGCATTTAAAGATATTGACTCATCAAGAATATAATTTTTCTAAAAAAAATGAGATTTCTATTTATTTTTTAGATTTTTTGAGATATTTCTAAGAGTTTTTAGAAAAAACCTTCTCTCTCTCTCTCGTCACCTCTCGCTCACGCAATTTTCTCCGCGATGGAGAGAGGAGAGGCTCAATGGAGAGGCGCCATTTCCTCTCTTCCACGCCATCTCTTCCCCACGACATCATCCGTGTCTTCCTTTTTCTCCTTCCCTCCTCTTCCCTTTCCCTCTCTCGCTCTCAAACTCTCTCTCGTGTGCTTCTGTGAGTGATGGAAATTTCTGTCCTCTCTCTCTCTCTCTATCTCTCGAATCGCTCTCTCTCACCACCCTCTTCTTTCTTTTTCCTTCTCCTACTCCACCTCCAATTCTTTTTCTTTCTTTCTTTCACGGACCTCCCCTCTTCCTTCTTCTCCCTCGTGCGATGGAATTTCTCTTTTATCACGGGTGAGAATTTCTCCTCCCCTTTTTCTCTTTTCTCTTGTGCTCTCTCTCCCGCAATAGGAGTTCCAATCATCTTCCACCTCCCTCTTTGCCGCCTCGTCTCTTCCTCTCCCTCTCTCTTCTCTCTTTGTCTGCCACCATCTCTTCCTCTTTTTGTCTCCACACCTTCGCGCAGGCATGCCGGATTTCTCTTCTATCACGTGTAAAACTTCTCTCTCTACTCTCTCACATGGCGGAAAAGAATTGCGTCGTGGGAGACGTTCTTCCATTCCCTCTTCGTTCCATCCCTCCCTTGCTCTATCGGCGTGCGTGTGAGCATAAGGAAGAGAGGGCGGAAGAAAATTTTCTTCCGTCCTCCCTTCTCGCTTCTCCCTCTTTGGTACTCACCGCACATTTCTCTCTCAACCACACGTGGAGGAGAGCTCTTCGTGCCCATATTCTTCGCAATCAAGAGAGAGAGAGAGAGGAGAGAAGGGAGAGGAGAGAGAACGAGAGAGAGACCAAATAAAGTTTGACACATGATTTGACTGGAGTGGTTTGACTGAAGTAATTAAAGGAGAGAGAACACCAAATTAATGGCCAGAAATCTTTTAAATTAAAAATCTTGATCTGAAAGAGTTAGGGGCTGAAATTTTGTGTGCATGATTATCATTTCAAGTTTCTACAAATCTACTAGGGATGATTTAGATTTAAATATGAAAAATGTAGGATTCTCAATGTTTCATTGTGTGCTTCTAACATTGGCTAGCCAAAAGACAAGAAGGCAACGATTGATCATTTTTTGTGCTTGGAATACCATTCTTAGCAAGTTTCTTCTCTTTTCTATTCATTCCTCGTGTTGGATGCAAGATGCCAAGTTGGGGAAAAATGTACAAGTTCTTGAAGGTATATTTTGATTAGAGAGCATCACTAGGGTGTGTTTTCATCATGATCATTAGATTAAAATCATTTTCTATCCATCTTCTCTATTTTCTCATCTTTTTTATCCACATTTTCATATTTACAGACCCTAAAATCACTTTTCCACCATCAATAAAGGGTTTTTAATGTTCAAAAGGAGTTTGGAAGTATTTGATCAGTTCATTTCATTCTCGCGTACATCTTCTTCCTTTCATTGATCATTTATGCTTTCCAAATCTAAAAATACCAAAAAATATCTCCTGATTTCAATCTTTTAACCTTTCTCTTTGTTGATTCAACCTTGACTCACCACTGTTCTAAATTTATATCCGAATTTGATGAGTTAAGCAATTATTTTTTATACGCGAATTTACGCATTCAATGACCAAATTTTTACTCCATATCAGTCATCTTCTAGAACAAAGTCATCTAGACCAGAATTGATTCTAGCATGTTATATTTGAGAGAGAATCATCTTGATGATTTCTTCACCTTCCTCATCTTCATTTTAAATGAGTGAGATTTTGAGGGTGAAAGGTGTTGGGTTCTGAAGTCGATAAGCCTTCCAAATTTTTAATCAAAATATCGAATGTAGAAAAATAAGTTGAATCGGATATTCAAAATATCGAAGCACCAAGAATATATGATCATATCATCTAGTATGTATGAGAAAACACACTTACAAGGTTCTCTTGAATAAGTTCTTAAAGCTATTCAAGTATCTAGCCTCTAGTGGCATCCACACGGTCTCCGGATGGTTGAGATCTCATCTTCAAAGCTCTTCACCAAGAGAGAAAAAGAAGACAAGAGAGAATTCTCATAAGGCTTGCATGGACACCTTGAGTTGTGGTCGTTCTTCCCCTATTTATTGATATTTGGTATGTACATTTTTCATAAAACCCTTCATAATTATATACACATCCATCAACATCTATAGACCTTATGTGTATGACCCTCTAGCTCCATATATCTCACTAATTAATAACTCTATAGACCAAATAATACATTATTGATCAACCTTAATTAATTATCTATATCAACATATAAATTAATTAATTAAGGATCAATTTAACCCAATCGATAGGTTGAGTTGCCAGTCCGTTGGGTGCCAAGCTACACCACGTACTCTAGGAGATATGGAGTATGTAAAAACTCACTTATGGAACCTTTCCATCATCGATTACCATGTATGTATAATCATTCATCTAGATGAAACTCATGAATGACTTAGGGTACAGTCAACTGTCAAATCTTAATTAGTCACTCAAGTTAGTACTAATGTGTGTAGAAAATCATCAGGAACTCCTCTGATATTTCTATTACCTTGGCCAAGGATTTCATCGCATCTCATTCCTTGAGTCAATCTCCTCAAATATTGAGGGCGAATGATCCCATCTTTGATCACAAAATCACTTTCTAACGACTTGATGTTGTATCCAATATATGAAGTTTTAGATATCCCATGGCTAGGGATTCGTAAGTCATAATCATAACATGATCATACATCGGCAAGATATCTTTGGTGTCTCAAGTTAAAGGGTGATAACATGCAATCTTAACATACAAAAACATGATTATTAATGTAAATTAAGACATAAAACATTCTATTCTCATGCATGTTATCATACTTTGAGTGCATTTCTATCATTTTATGCAATTTTAAGTTATAATCTCAAAAATGCTTTAATTTAGGGTTAATTATGATAAATTAAAGATAAATGATTTTATAATCCCATCTTTACTTGAGATTATAAGTGGTTTTTAAAGTTAAATAATGAGAGAAATCATTTATTATAAACATTCATTTAATTTTCTGAAGTTGAAATCTTAAAGAAATGAATATATTTTTAAAATAGAAATTAAATCTCTTGTTATTTAAATATTTTGAATTTTTATAATGATAGATAATTGAATTTCAGATCCAATGAAAAAATCTGGATTAATTTGGAGTCGTGTTTTGAAAGTTATGAATTTTCTAATTTTTAGGGATTTTTCTGGAATTTTTCTGAATTTTTAATAAATTTCTAAGGATTTTCAAGAATTAAAAATCGATTTTTCTAATTTAAAATCGATTTTTCATAATAATTAAAGCACGCAAGTGACGTGGCGCAATCAGAGCCGTTTGATCGATCGCGATCAACGATCACGATGTGGAGGCGACATGGCAATGTGTAGGACGTTCGATTGCGCGTGCGATCTCTGCCGTCTACCTTCACTTAAATCGGTGGGCACATGTGGCTTAATCGGGGTTCACCGGATCGCGTCTAATCTCGACCGTTGATCACGAGAGTTATAACGGTCGAGATTAAATCACAAAGAAATGCATCTGAAGTATCAGATCGAGATCCAACGGCGACCGTTTCAAAGCGTTTTATAACGCGCGTCGACGTGGCTTCATCTCGAGCTTCCATCTGCGATCCAACGGACAGGACTTAACCGTAATGATTCGCATTAATGCGATCAATCAGAGCCGTTGATCGAAGGGGAGCGTTTCATCGGACGGTTACGCCCAAAATCACTATAAATTGATATGTTCTTTCGACATTTTGATATATTCTTTGATGATTTCACTAAATTGATCTATCTACACCCTTCCATCCTTGAATCTCTTGCTTGTAATCTCTTCTAGACTCATTTCCGCATCCATGGAGTGATTAAAAGTGAAATTTCGTCGATCGATTAAGGAGAATTCGTCTCTTGAACACCGACGATCGTTTACGAAATCTCGGAATGAAAATCCTTGAATCTGGCGATTAATTGGATCATTTCGATCGCTATCTCGGGTTAGAATACGTGTTTTCACTCTAATCTATCGTCATGTTTCATCAATTTGTAATTTAAGATCGTAATTTAGTTTAATTTAGTCTTTAATTTCAGTTTTTTGTTCTTCCGATTTTCGGATATTTCTCTCCACTTCGCTCTTTGATTTCTTCGAGATTACTTATCCAAATTGAGTGATTTTTGATTCCGTGGATTCGTCTTTGATTATCTTTCTAAATCTACCATTTTCCCTAATTTCTATCACCAATTTATCGTCCAATTTAATCAAATTCCAAAAGATCTCTCGAAAATCCCTTATTTCTCTGTGGATTCGACCCTTATTTACCATTATACCCTTCAATTTGTAATTAAATCATTAAATTGGTAAATTTGGTTTTATTCTTGACATGAATCGGTGTGCAATTAACGACCACATCGATTCGTTCTGTCAAGTGCCCCATGGAGATGTTGCCCACACGTAAGATGTCTCACTTGTAGGAGATATCTGAGATGTAGGAGTAGTGCTAACATGCAAATTCATGCATTAATATCATACATTTTATGTTCTTATTTTTAAAAATATAATCATTAATATCATAACAAATATTTATATGTTATCTTGGTTTAAATGATTGAAATGATAATATTTATGATTAAAAGGATATTATCTGATTACTCATGATTTAATAACATATTATGACATTGGTATATCAAAAAATAATTTATAAAGTCATATAGTTAATTTTTCTAGTTATTTCAAAGTTTCAATACATTTATTTGCCCAAAAATATTTGTGAAATCATCATTTATATAGTTTAGAATGATTAAAATTATTTTTGGAAAATATTAGTATTTTATAGATTTTTAGAAATTAATTTTAGTCAAAATCATTGAGAAATGGATTTGAAAATGATCAAAAAAGAAATAAAATCTCTCTCTCTCTATCTCTGTGTGTGCGCGAGAGCTCGCACGATGCCTCCCTCTTCCTCTTGCACAATGGAAAAAAATTTCCCTTCAAAATGCTACTAAACATGGAAGTTATCAATGGCCATACCTTCATGTGGACTGTGAATATTGGAAGTTATCCATCATATAATATCAATCGTGGATATGGGATATTTGATATCCATCTTCTGATGTAGACCCAGTACCATCATTCAACTACACCCACAATACTGGATGACAAATGATGGGTATCAGATGTGGATATCCAATATCCACATCGATATTCTCACAATAGTTATGGGATATCCAAAGGTATTTGGTGATATTCAATGACATTCGATAATATCCAACATCATCTGTCATAAAATATTTGTCATCCATGTCATTCATTCATGTTTGGTGCTTCCATCATTCATCCACATCATCCAACATTTACCATCATTCATATTTTGTTTGACATTCGGAATCCGCCATTGTCATCTAGCACTTGGATGCTAGATATTATAACTATTTGATGTTGGACAGGCAAACCCTACATGTAACCCTAAAAAGCACTCTATTCACTCTTTCTATAATGTCTAATAAAAGATGTTGGGAGGAGACGAGAAAGAAGGAAAAGGAGAAGAATGGATAAAAATAATAATGAGAGAATTGTATGAAAAATGCAACCCCTCTTTTTTAATGTTCAAAATCATGAACTTTCCTCAAGATTGTAGTCATATTTTTTTAATTTGGATAGCATTGATATTTCCTATGAGCTTCCTCCATCAGATTTTTTTCTTTGATAAAATTTCTTTATATTTTGACCCTTCCCATACAATTCCACGTCATTTATGTGGAGCTTCCCATACATTTTCTTGATATTTCGTGATATTTTGACCTCTTGATGCACCTCATTTATGTGAGTTAAGCACTATTTCAGATAGAGTCATTTGAATTGCTATTTTACAGATTTTATTCACCTAATAATATCTCACATTCAATTTTAATGATATTTAACCCTGATGACATGGAGTAGACTTAGCTCTAAAAGTCATATGATAGCTGTTAAGTGACTTTTTGACAAAGAAAAGTCTATTCGACTTGGATGGTCAACCTTTCACCTACAACATCCCCTTCAAAAAAATCATTAGTGCAAGATTAATGCACATTCTTGATATCGATCCACTTTAAGTGGCATGATCCAATGGATAATCTGTGTGCCCATAAAGATGAAGGCAAAAAGAGAGGAAGCTACTTTGAAAATTAATTAAGTTTTATCAGACTCGTTTGATTCCCATGTATATTATTCAACGCCCAAATTTGTGCTACATCTCATGCACTCCATTTTTTCTTGCACAATTCATTTGAAAATTAATATAATTTCCTATATTAATATAGGACAAGTATATAGGTTTTGTGAACTTTGAAAGTCCCCCCTGGGAACATGCTTCTACCCTCTCTCTCCTAGCTTGTGGCATCAATTCAGCACACTAGGACATTTTTATTCTTCTTAATCAAATTGATGAAGTTTTTGGGCTTATCCAAACATTATCCAGAGGTCACTTGTCAAAATATTGAAGACTTCTTATAAGGGAATGGGTGTTGTTGTTCTCCCCAACTTTTGTCATTATCTATTTTATTTTCATCTTGTTATATATTTATGGTTCAATGACTACTTATGCTCATTGAATATGATATTTCTAAATGTTCTTTTTGTATTCTACAAGTAAAGGCTCTAAGAAACGTTAGACAAGTTTGAGATTCAAGAGGCAAAAATTTTACAATATTGCATTAGAGACTTTCATATGGGTTTTTCTATAAGGGTCTTTAGAATTTTTTTCAATTTTCAATCTTATAACTTTATCAAAGATAGTCATATGAGACCTTGTAAAATCATTCATGTTTATGTGGAAGTACATCCTTTGCTATGATTTTGGTTGATCATGAAAGTAAAATTAATAATTCTTTGTCTAATTTCATGCCTCAGGTTTATTAAAAACTTGAAATATGAGTGATACACATATCATAGTGGTGTAACTCATTCATGAGATGTTCATGTATTTTTTTAGTTGAACTATCTATAAAAAAATCATAAAATGTATCATTTAGTTGACCTAATTCTTTTATTATTTCTGAAATATTTTATAAAAGACCAATTTTATCATGATTCATATCTTATATTACTTCCTAAGAAAATTCATGATACCAAAGAGGTCTTTTAATCATACAAGACAACGCAAAGCAAAATAGTTGAATGCTTGACAAAAATTTCATACACTTACATTCAAAGTTATTATTATCTTCCAGACTTATTCTTGATTTTTTAATGAAAAAACTAATTTGAGATGTATTGTGTTGCATAAAAAAGGAAATATTTGATTGTAGAGCCCATGCAAGGGCATTGTCTCCTTAGATCATTACTTAATTGTTTCTCTCTCCACAGGTCATTGATACATTCTAAAAGAAGGCTAGGTTAAGCTCACTATTGCAAGATTATGCAGTGGAAGTGTTCACCAATTGAACAAGCTATTGAAGAAGTGAAGTACAATGTGAACAAGTGTCTGCAAAAGCACTATAGGAATTTGAGAGAGAGATAAAGATGCACAGCCATATACACATCACAGAGAGAGAGAGATAAATAAATAGATGAAGATGCACACTAGGAAGTTGAGAGAGAGAGAGAGATAAATAAATAAATAGATGAAGATGCACACTAGGAAGTTGAGAGAGAGAGATAAATAAATAAATAGATGAAGATGCACACTAGAGAGAGAGAGAGAGAGAGTTTAAAAAACAAATATTAAGTATTCAAAGGAGTTTCACAAACATCGAGTAAAACAGAGAGACACCTTAGCGCGGGTTTGAGTATGGCGACCAAGGGCTTTCTCCTTTCTCATCACTGGCCCGAACTTCTCCTTCAAGACTATCTCTGCACTCTCACCTTCTGGCAGAGCCCAGTTCGCCGACTGCAGCAACGACGCGAGAATGAACGTCACAATCTTCTCTCCCAACGAGAGCCCGACACAGATTCTCCTTCCGGCTCCAAACGGCAAATAGCAAAAGCTCCTACCGTACTCCGCCGCCACTTTTTCGCTCAGGAACCTCTCCGGCCTGAACTGAGAAGCTTC
This sequence comes from Lemna minuta, assembly GCA_024174645.1. Lineage (NCBI taxonomy): Eukaryota > Viridiplantae > Streptophyta > Magnoliopsida > Alismatales > Araceae > Lemna > Lemna minuta. The sequence continues at coordinate 6,686,375 of CM044116.1, forward strand.
TTCCCAGAGCCCCGGATCCCTCTGAATGGCCCACGCGTTGATATACACCACCGTCCCTCGTGGAATTCTGTATCCGGCTACAGTGCAAGTAGAGCTGGAGACTCGGGGCACCAACAGAGGCACCGCCGGGTGCAGTCGAAGCGTCTCTTTGACCACCGCGGCTAGGTACCTAAGTCGCGGAAGATGTGCCTCTTCGACTATCCCTCCCTCGCCCGCCAAGTCCGCTATCTCGTCCTTTGCTCTCTTCATCTTCTCCGGGTTGCACAGCAACTCCGCCATGGCCCACTCCACCGTCGTCGCCGTGGTGTCCGTCCCTCCCGCCACCATGTTCTTCAAACAAAGGTGACTGTTAGGATGAAACGTTGACATTTATCACAAAGATATAGCGGTTAAAGAGTTTTCATAGAGCTCACCTGGAGCAGGGCTTTTACTACGTCAACGGTCATCGGCTCTTCTGGGTCAGGATTTTTCGAGAGATCCAGGAGCACCTGAAGAAAATCCCTCCTGGGGTTGATCGTCCTGAGGCGCTCTTCCACTATGCCGTCGAGTATGCGGTTGACCCGGGCGGAGACTTTTGTCGCTCGCTTTACAAGTCCTTGGAGATCGAGCCACGAGAGCACAGGGAAAAAATCCGAGACGTTGGGGGCTCCCAAGAGATCTAGCAGCTCAGCCAAGGCCTTCGTGAACTCTGTCTCCACGTGCTTCGCAATCGTGCCTCCCCAGAGCATCTCCGTCATCATGTTCATCGCGGTCGAAGACGCGAGCTCACGCACGTTGACCACCTCCCCGGTGTGTTGACTTAGAAAGTTTTCCATTCTCCGGACCTGAGCCTCACGCAAATCAGAGAGCCCTTCAATAGACGCGGCGCTGAGGAGGTCCCGCACGGCGACTTTGCGCACCATGCGCCAGAACTCGCCGTAAGGGGCCCACACCATGTCCTTTCCGCCGTAGAACGAGGCAGCGCCACGGCTGGGACGTCGCGGTCGGCGAAGACGACGTCATGGCTTTTTAGGGCTTCCTTCACGATTTCCGGGGAGGAAATCAAGACGCAGAGCCTGGATCCGAGGCGAAGTTTGAAGATTGGCCCGTGTAAGTCCGCGATCGTCTTGAACCAGACGTGGACGTTGCTGTCGAGGAAGGGGAGGCTGCCCAGAAGAGGCAACCCACGTGGGCCCGGAGGTAAGCTGAGCTTCGTCTCCTTCTTCTTCCTTGTGATGAAGTAAAAGAAAACCAGGATGGTGAATAATAAGCCTATTACGGCGGACGATCTGTTGGCTTCGTCTTCCTGGTTCTCCATCTGACCTTCTGCGGGGCGGCTGGCGAGGATTCAGGACGATAAAGGGAGACGCCTTTCTCTCTAATTTAATGTGGACGGTGGGGCCAAATGATATACTTTTTAATTCTTTAACGTTTCTTCAATTTAGACAGATTTTAATCAGTTGTCCCTGTTCATGGTGACCTAGTAATCATGAATAGAATATATCAGCAAAGTCAAACTCAATCATTCAATTTTTCTCAACAATACCTCGTTGAATATTCTTGGACAGGCTATGTTAAAAAGGATTCTTGCCCTAAACTTTCTACTAAAACTTTCATGAATTTTAGTATGGCTGAATTTTATATCCACTAAAATTTTCCATGGCTTTCATGACCAAATATCCACTAAACCCTTTGGATTACTAATCAACTGTCTTGACCAAATAATTTTTTCATGTTTTAGTTGTGAGGAAAATATACTTCATCTCACAAGATGACGACGCCGCTATTCCTTGATTTTGCGACATCTAGATGATTGTCATCCTCTAGATGTCGCAAAATCATTGATTTGAATCCTCTAGATCTCACAAGATCTAGACGACGCCAATAACCATTGATTTGAATCCACCATATGTGCATGCTCAATGTTCTAGAGGGCATAGGAATTCTACCTTAACTGAACTTGATATGTTTGTTATCTAAGATGGCTTCAACAAACCCAAAACCACTCATATCAAACTTCTTTGTCTTCTCTTTAAATAACTTATTGTGACAAGACTTTTCATGTTATGATGAGGAAATCGACATAGATCCCAATGAGTAGTGTGGGTTCTTGAGAACTCCTTGGGTATACAACATGCTCTCAAGAATTTCTAAAAAAATTGAGCAAAGATAGACAACCATACCATGCCTTGGGGACTTGCTTGAAACCAGAGATTCTCTCCCCCTTCTGAATTTATCTATTCAGTTCCTTCATGCACACATCTTTGATTTCCCCATTTTAAAATGCACATTTTAGATCCATATGATGGATATCTTGATATCAATGTGTTTCTAGCTAAATCAGAAGTTGGATGGCCTCCGAACATCATTAAATTCTCTAATGAGATGGTAAAAATTACTAAGAGGGGGTGAATTAGTTTCTTATTAATATTTATGTTATTATAATCCCTTTTTGAATTCGTTGATTATCACTCAACTTTTTCTCACGTCACTCGTAGACTATATTTTTTTATACTAGACAAGGTTTCCAAACCCCCCTCGCCAGTCCCAGGAGGAGACAGTCCTCCCAGAGTCACTCCACACCTGGTTAATTCCCCAGTAGCAATTACTAGCATGTCGGGATGATCAGATCAAAGTTCTAACAAGATCTTTTGATCTGATTCACTAGCGCTCTCGGTTAGTGACCTTACTTCGCCGTCGTCCTTCGGTACCCCTTCGCTCGTCCTGTCCCTCGGGCCGACTCCCAAAGCTCCGCACATCGCTCCCTACTCCCTTTCGGGTTGGCCTGCCCCTCTAGAGTCACCGAGTCTCCGCACCGATCCACGCACACACCAAGTAAGTCACTTGTCCCCGAGTATGAGTAATCTTGCAAGGTGAAGAAGAAATATCCCTCGAGTTGACTTTCTAGTCAACTCCCTAGAGTTGTCACGACTCACTACGATTCCCAAGGAATCTTCCCCTTATCGTCACGGGTAAGTACGACTCACCAAGAGTCCATGTAAAATGTAAAGGTATGTGTATTTATCCTAATACTTTAATTAAACTTATAAAATAGAAAGCTGCAATGAAAATTTTAAAACAAACTAAACTAATCACCACAAACTATAACAAAAAATTAATTTAAAAACTTATTAGAAATAAAACAAATTAATATAACCCCCTTATTTATTGATTCAACTTTGAATTTGACTTTGACTGATGGTGTTGACTTTGACTGATGTTGTTGACTTTGATTGATGTTGTTGACTTTGACTGATATGTTGTTTTTTACTTTCTTTGGTTGACTTTGACTTTGACCGTTGTTGTTGACTTTGACTTTCTGACTTATGACTTTGACTAATGCTGTTGACTTTGACTTTCTGACTTATGACTTTGACTAATGCTGTTGACTTTGACTTTGAATTTATGACTTCTAACTTTGACTACTGCTGTTGACTTTGACTTTCTGACTTCTGACTTTGACTGCTGCTGCTGTTGACTTTGACTTTCATGACTTCTAACTTTGACTACTGTTGTTGACTTTGACTTTCTAACTTCTGACTTCGCCGCCATCCTTCGGTACCCCTTCGCTCGTCCTGTCCCCTAGGCCGACTCCCAAAGCTCTACATCCGGCTCCCTACTTCCCTTTCGGGTTGGCCTGCCCCTCTAAAGTCACCGAGTCTCCGCACCGATCCACACACACACTAAGTAAGTCGCTCGTCCCTGAGTATGAGTAATCCTGCAAGGTGAAGAAGAAATATCCCTCGAGTTGACTTTCTAGTCAACTCCCTAGAGTCGTCTAGACTCACTACGATTCTCAAGGAATCTCCCTCTTACCCTCACTAGTAAGTACGACTCACCAAAGAGTTCACCTAAAATGTAAAGGTATGTGTATTTATCCTAATACTTTAATTAAACTTATAAAATAGAAAGCTGCAATGAAAATACTAAAACAAACTAAACTAATCACAACAGACTATAACAAAAAATTAATTTAAAGACTTATTAGAAATAAAACAAATTAATATAACCCCCTTATTTATTGATTTGACTTTGACTTTGACTAATGTTGTTGACTTTGACTGATGCTGTTGTTTTTTACTTTCTCTAGTTGACTTTGACTTTCGGCTGATTAACTTTGACTTTTTGTAGTTGACTTTGACTTTTTGTGGTTGACTTTGACTTTTGCCTTGACTTTGACTACTACAGTTGACTTTGACTTTCTAACTTTGACTGGTGCTGTTGACTTTGACTCCTGCGGTCTTCTCCCTTGAATATAAAGAAACAAATGCAACAACACAACACAAACAACCCCTAGAATATTTTACTGAATGGGTATGTTTGAAGTATTAATTGATAAACGATTAATACTTCACTTGAAATTAAACCACCTTTAATTTCACCTTGATGAAGTCTCACTAAACCTGAAAGTTTATAAATTATCTAGAGAACAGATCAAACGATATATTAACAACTGTTTATATCTATAGGTACCAAACAGAATCTCAAATCAGATTAGTCTAAACTAAGAAATTTAAAACAGAAATTCAAATCAAAATTCGACAGAGTTCCGTCTGATTCCTTCCATCATAGTCCATTGGGCACATTTAATCTCAGCCGTTATAACTCTTCAGATCAACGACCGAGATTAACATATTTAAAAAATGAATCGTCGCCCAATTAGATTCCGCCATGTACCCCCTAGTTTATGTGACAATCGACAATTTATCTTCAACGCGCAAATCAAATGCTCCTTGTGACGCCACGTCACCTGCGCACATTTAAAACAAAACAAAGTCCCACGTAACAAAAATCAAGAAAACATGTGCGTATATAAGGTGTATGCAAATGAGGAGTTAGCAAACACGCTTACACGCCAACTCACACGCGCACACATGTCCACATTGTGTGAAATGTGGTGGTTGAAAAGTCCCAATAGGGCGGTGGTTTAACCTAAGAGGGGGGGTGAATTAGGTTGTATGTTAATTTTGATTGTTATTATCTACTTTTTGTGTTTACTAAGATTCGTTGGTTAATCACTCACTTCTTGTCCTCTCGATGCACTGAATATTATTATACTGGTTGGGGGACCTAATGTCCCTTAATCCAGTCCCGAGTACTATAGACTCGGAGCCTCCTCCTCACCAAATGAAACCTAATCCTCTCACCACTCAAAGGGTGAAGGACAATGTTCAAATACAAGGGTTTAGATTTGCCCCCTACGGCAAACCTAACACTCACCTTTACTTGTCCCTACGGCACTACCCACTAGGCCTCGACCTCCTCGGCTCCCGGACGTCCTGACTCCCTCAGGCCGATCTCCACGCGATCGCTCGTCCCTTCACGCCTTGTCGTGCCTCTTCCACTAGTACCGCCGACCACCAGTAAAATGAGACCTCGTCTTCCGGCTTCACTCGGTCTTCTCGCTCTCGAAGTCTTGACTCCTTCTCGTCTCAACAAATGAGACCTTCTCGTCCTCTGCGTGTGTGTGTGAATATGGAGATGTGTATCTAAAACAATGCTACCTAATTGAGTGACTCTCCTCACTAATAATAGCTTTTTGATAAAATTAACCCCTTTCTAATAGAGTTGACTTTCTTGATTCTAGTTGACTTTAATTAACCTTTGACCTAGAGTTGACTTTTCAAAGTTCTGATGACTCTAAGTTGACTAATGAACTAGAGTTGACTTTCTGCCTTCTGTTGACTTTCCTCAATAGTTTGACTTTCTATCTACAATTGACTTTCCTCAAAAATTTGACTTTCTGTCTACAATTGATTTTTTTCTTGACAGAGTTGACTTTCCTCAAAAATTTGACTTTCTGTCTATAGTTGACTTTTTCTTGACAGAGTTGACTTTCCTCAAAAATTTGACTTTCTGTCTACAATTGACTTTCCTCAAAAATTTGACTTTCTGTCTACAATTGATTTTTTCTCGACAGAGTTGACTTTCCTCAAAAATTTGACTTTCTGTCTACAGTTGATTTTTTTTTTTTTTTTTGACAGAGTTGACCTTTGACCTACCTTACTCAGAATTCTGGAAATCAAAGGATTAGTAATTTGTAACAGCAGAGGGTAAATCTGATACACGCTGACTAAGCAATTTAAGCTAAACAACACAATGATTTAAAATCTAATGTAATACGATTTGCCAAATTACCTTGTGTCTGTAGCTATGAATCTCAACCTGCAGTAAGTGAATATGCTAGAAAATTTGATGGCAAAAGATAACTGAAATCAATTAGCCAACTAAATTAATTAATAACCGAACTGATTGATGAATCAATATAATCAGTAATGTAATTGATAAGTTAAATTAACACAATATAATCAGTAACGTAATTGAGAAACTAAATTAACACAATATAATCAATAATTCAATTGAGAAACTACGGTAACACAATATAATCAGTAATGTATCTTCTGTTCGTCACTGAGAATTTCAACCTGCAGAGTGTTGACAAAAAGAGAACAGTATTTGATATATATGTATGTAGATATATATATATATATATATATATATATCTATGTCTAATTGGATTGAAATTCAAGCAAGACTTACTTGATATGCCTCGTGACCCTAACTGCCGGTGTTAATTCCAAGGAGATCAGATAGAAAATGTGATTTAAAAAATTAATTTAGTATAGCAGTACAATACCTCTTGTTTGCCTTTAACCACTTCAACCTGTTGATTGTTAAACTTACCAGAATATTAAACAATAGTGAATCACTAAATGCAGACAGTCAGACCAATTTAATTGAAGAAGTACAGTTAAACAGTAACTTAAGCACTATAACTGTCGACCTGTTAGAAATTAATAACTCTGGATTTATAACAATAGAGAATGGCAGTATGCACGTAATCAACCAATCTTAATTTAATGAAGATAGAAATGAATTAATTTAAAACGATACCAACAATTAACAACAGGAATATTCAATATTGAAAAACAAGTAACCTAACTTCGCAATTCCAACTGATAGCTAATCTAACCACAACACCGATTAATAGACAAAATATTTATTACTGAGATTCTGCAAGAACAGGAAATCTAGACTCACTCCAAAAACTTTCTCCCGATGAATATTTCCTCAGATGACAGATTTTACCACAAATGAAATTTAAAATATATTGTTTTTTAAAATCTGATGACGGGTTTGGAAGATGCAGAGAGACGGATCAAATAAAAAAGAAACTGAGAAACGACACAAGAATCAGATCTATTCGTTGAATCAAAAACTCAGATTATTGACACCGCATTAGCAAAAACACGGGATCAAACCGTCGATGACGCGTATCCCTCACGGATCGTCGAAGATGAAGACGATGAAAGCCCGTATGCCAGATGAAGATCACTCTTCGCACCGGTCTTGTCTTCACCCAGATCGCAAGGAGAAGATGATCACAGCTCGATAGATCGTCAAAGTTGGCGTCAAACCCTAGTTCTTTCGATACCCTAATTTTTCAAAATCTCACACCTTTTATGGTGTATCGGGTTAGAAAGAGAGAAAAAAAATAAAAGACGATAAAGCCCTTAATGAGCTTATGGATATACTTTGAATGATAGTAGTAAATATAAAGTGGGCTTATGAATAATAACAAAAATCTTAACTGCATTTCATGAAACCAAAACACCATCACAGTGAGTAATATATTAATAGTAATATTGAGAGTATTAATGGTAAGATAAGAGCAGGGCAATTGATATTAATCTTAATATTAAAATAAAAGCAGGGCAATTTATAACTTATGAAATAGAGTTAATACCGCACTTACTTCTTTGTCAATTCAAGAACAGGTTTATATCAAAACACGTGCGCTAACAGTGGTCTCATATGTCGCCATGCGGCGCCACTTTTTTGTCCACGACACATCATCTGCCATGCTAGCACACAATAAAATAAATATTTTAAATGAATTTAATTCAAAATGAATCAAATTAAATAATAAAAAAATTCAGATCGAAGTGGGATGAAATTTTCGAAACGTTCAATCGTGAAATTAATGAAAATAAACCTAAAATTTCTTAAATTAACAATTCTAAATGGAAATTAAACACTAATAGATGTTAGATTAGGATACCCCACGATCACTAACCCACAATTGCGATTGGATTAACCCATTTAATCGCCGGAATCAATGCTTTTCATAAAAAATCCGAAAAATCGTGATCGTGGAGTTCAAACGTCGATTTCTTCTTCGTCTTTCACCCAAATCTTGATCTTAAGCACTCCATGGACACGGAAATGAGTCTAGAAGCGATTAGGATCAAGAGATTCAAGAGATTTGGTGTCTAAACAGTTCAATTTGATGAATTGCTCTCGAATGCTTTACAAATCTATCTCAATTTATAGGGATTTTGGGCGTAATCGTCCGATTAAACCGATCAACGGCTCTGATGAAACGGTTGATCGCAAACCGTTACCATTAAGTCCCGTCCGTTGGATCACAGATGGACGCTCGAGATGAAGTCACGTCAACGTGCGTTATAAAACGCATCGAATCGTATCCGTTGGATCTCGATCTAACGCTCTTGATGCGTTTTCCATCCATTTAATCTCGATTGTTATAACTCTTGCGATCAACGGTCGAGATTCAAATGATCGGTGAATTCCCGATTAAGCCACGTGTGTCCATCGATTTAAGTGAAGATCAATAGTCGATATCGCACGCGCGATCAGACGTCCCACACGCTACCACGTCGCCTCCTCATCGCGATCGTTGATCGTGATTGATCGGACGGCTCTGATTGCACCACGTCACGTAGGGTTGCGCGATCATGATTGATCGAGATCGATCGTCAAAAGATCGACGCCTCGATCGATCAAAGGGGTCTGTGTGCCGATCGATCGTCAACTGATCGTCGATCAATCGAGGTCGACGATCAATAAGAGAGAGAGAGAGCCTTGTTTCTCTCTCTAAGACCCACCTAAAGCCCACCTCGATGACGCTCCCGCAGCTCCTTGCACATCCATGGAGCATTTGAAATCGAAATTTGATCGAGAGATCGAGGAGAAATCACATCTTAAACTTCAACTTCGTCTTCGAAAATGCGGAATGAAAAGCCATGCATCCAACAATTAATTGGATCATTTTGAAGGCTACTTTGGGTTAGATTGCGTGTTTTCATCTTAATCTTTCATCATTTACTGTTAATTTTACATTTTGAATCGTAGATTAAGTTTAATTTCAGTTTAATTTCGGTTTTTAAATCATTTTCGCAATACGAATTTTCTCCCATTTTCAAACTTCGATTACTCTGGGAATTCTCATCCAAATCACTCGATTTTTGATTTTGTGGATTTGCAATTGAGTTATATTTCTTAATATCATAAATCGCCCAATTTCTAATCTTAATTCGTCATCCGATTTGATCAAATTTCAAATATATCTCTCAAAATTCCCTAATTCTCCGTGGATTCGACCCTTATTTACCATTATACCCTTCAATTAATGAATTAATCATAAAATTGATAAGTTTGGACTTTGTTTTGACACGACATCGTGTGTTTTCAATGACCATACGCTATCGTTTCGTCAAGCAGCGCTAACTGGCAAGCCTGATCGGACCTTCAGCAAGACACTTGGTAAGCGATCCAGAAGGCAATGATGATGTTCTTCAAACCTGCGGAAAGGGGAGGAAGATGTAGACGATTTCCGAGGAGTGATGAAGCGGAGATCCCACGGTGCAGGTCAAGAGGAGTGAGGAAGAAGACCCTAATGCGTCACTAGGGTTGATGGTCGATAAGGAGAAGGATAGGGAGGAGAACTCGTCGTGGATTCATGGAGAGGGAATGGGGGATCGTGGGGAGGGGCATGGTGGCTTCATGGGCGTTGCATCAGGTGAGAACTTTCTCAATTTTTTGAATTGTCTTTTTTTTTTAATCGAGCCCCTTCCTAACTTATATAGGTAAGGTTAGAGAAATAACCTCTATGGGCCCAAATGGGCCTAAAGGGGCCACAAATGGGCCCAAGAGCAAAATTGGGCCATAGGGATGCCCAATTGGAAACTAAAAAGGGGAATTAAGGGAGAATCCTATCCCTTTAATTCCTTACATCACATTAAGGCCTCCTAACAATATGCCACTAGGAATTAAAATAAAACAAGTCAAGGCCCCAAAATAAGTGGGCCACTAATAAATTCCAGGGAAGATAAAACCAACCTTTTTAATAGGCGCGCTGGTTACGGAGTGTAACGGAAGCCTAGAGTCTTGACATTGGCCCGAGCGTGTCGGGCGGGTATGCTTTTGGCCTTATGTGTAAGATGGTTGATAACATGCTATTTATACATGAATTTACATTATTATTAATGCAAATAAAAGCATTAATTGTTCTAATTGCATGCATGTTATCATATTTTAAGTATATTTCTATCATTTTACATAATTTCATGTTATGATCTAAAAATACACTATTTTATGGATAATTATGTGTAATTAAACATCATGATTTGTAATCCTAATTATATTTGAGATCATAAGTATGTTTTCATGATTAAATGATCAGAGAAATGATGCTTATTAACATTCATGTATTTTTATAAAGTTAATTGAGGAAATACATGAATGTATTTATTTAATTAAAATTCATTCTCGTAAAATTTTAATATTTGACTTTTTATAATGATAGATTCTTCAATTTCTGATCCAAAAAAATAAATTTAAATTAATTTGGAGTTGTATTTTGAAAGTTATAATTTTTACAATTTTTATGAATTTTCTGGAATTTTTCTGAATTTATTTAAGTGTATTTTCGTTTTTAAATTTATTAAAAAAAAATTAAAAAGGGCAAAAAAGGGGTTATTTAATCACGCGGGACCCGCGCGGATGCGACGTGGTATGCAAGGCCACGTGGCAGAGCCACACGAGCCCACGCTGGCGCCTGCGTGGCGCGGAGGTGACACGTGTGTACGCTACACATATTTATATATATATTGTTATATAGTATAAGCGTCCCAATTATCAGAATTGGCTAACCGATAAAGCCGCCCCACCTTATATACCCGACCTTTCTCTTTGTTTTTCTCTGTGTGGGACTATGTTCCCTTCTTTTATGTTTTTATTGCAGCTGACGTGGAAGGGTGTGTGATAACATGTTATTTAATGTATTAGAATCATGCATTTTACATGCTTATTTGGACTAAATCAACTGTTTATGTATGTTATCATCATAAAAAATGATTAATTCCGGCTTTACAGCAAAATTCCTATTTTTTCCTGATTTTTTGGTTTTTTTGGTAATTTTTCGACTTCAAAATCATGAAAAATAAATATTTAAAGTCGGAATATAATTTTGGATTTATTTAAAGGCATTTTTATAATTTTTATAATGATTTATTAAGCCTTTTTGCAGATTTAATCAGATCGCGACACGTGTCACGATCTGAACCGTCCAAGTTCGGAAATTTAAATGTGCTCCAATCATTAGACGTCGGCCCAATGATTGGAGACGCGTTTTGTTTTTTTATTATGGAGTATAACCGAAACACGTGTTAGTCAAGAAAGACGTCAGCCCAATGATTGGGCACACGTTTTGTTTTGACTGACATGTCTATAATCAATGCACGTCAGTCGAGGAGGCGGCGGCCAATGAAAAAAAGGAGTGCCTTTCTCCCGCCTAATAAGACAAAGATGTCTTTTCTTTTTTTATTTTTGTAGGTGCGAGGATGACGTGGCAAAGGCAGATTGGACAAGAGCATTTCAGGAGATCGCTGACGCGTGACGTGATTTGTCGGCCCATGATTGAACGATCATTTCACGCACATCGCTGACGATGATGCAACGTGTCAGGCTATGATTGCAGGAATCACTTCACGCGGATCACTGACGATGATGCGATGTGTCAGACCATGATTGGAGGAATCATTTCACGTGGATCGGAGCGGCAGTTATCCTCGTTCACGGAAATCAAGACGTGGAAATTAATGCCCAATCATCAGTGCCAAGTCAAAGTAGGAGAGAGAATTAAATCAACGGCTCAGATTTCTCCAACTTCCAGACGCGATATCTAGCGATCCAGAAGGCGGATCAAAGCCAAAATTTTGGGGGCAACTTCCTCTCTCTCCCCTCTTTCCATCCATGCCTTCTGAGCTATAATTAGGGCTCGGGAAGACCTTGTTTTTTTTATCTTCTAATAAGCCTCCTTTTGGAGGTTGGCCATTGGGATCAAGGCTGCTAGGGATCAACTATCTAGGTATGTTTAATTATCGTTTGTTCTTCTTATGTTCTTGTGTGTTCTCCTGGTATCTAGGATTGTGCGGCGTGACGAACTGAGTGCATCTAGATACCCGACTAGCTTCTCCGTATCCTCTATTGTGATCGCTTGTTCCATAGCAAGAGTGTTTCGTGTCGAAAGGCCAAGGGAGCACCGGTAGATCATGTTTTATCTTCTTATCGTGTTTAGAAGTAATCACCATCGGTTGAATCGATCTCGAGAAAGTTAGAGGGCCTTGTCACTGAGATCCCGCTCAAGGCTAGGGCGAGGGTCTTAGCCCCGTGAGGACTGAGGATAGGGGGCAAGGTTGATACTATGCGAGTTCTAGTTGCTTATTCAGCTCATTATTCTACCGTGATAAACGCCAAGCTTGGGCGGTAATTCAAGCTCCGGTAGAATAATGATGATTGTGTCACGATTAGACGGATTAACCGACACTTAGGGTTTATGTGTTAATCTTAGGACATTTCCTTCATCTTATATCAATCTATTAATCAAACCAACTACAAAAATATCTTCTCTTGTTCTTGAAATTTTGATCAATTCGTGAAGGAATTAAGCAAATTTTGAGGAAGATCTCTAGTTCATCGTGATCCCCCCGCGTTGAGACTCGATTGCGAAGCAATTGGAACGGGATTGATCACGAATTTCACCTTGATTTCATCAAATTTTCCCCTTGAATTCCGAATGTCCACGAGGAAGAATCCGAACAAATTCGCTTCAATCCACGAGAATTGGAGCCCCATCCTTGTGGAAATCAGGTTAGTAGTGAGATTTGATCAATTATCAGGAGGTAATTTGAGTTTTTTTTTAGATTTAGAAGTTTAATTTTGCAAATTAGTTCATAGTGTTCTTCATTTTCCCCAATTTTAGGTCCGAAAAGTCGCTGATTTTAAAAATATAATATATCTTTTATTATAATTCCAAATCACTTGATTTTTGTTTCATTAGATTCCTCTTTTCATCAGCTTTTCGTGGATAGCAAATTCATCAAATTTCGAGTTCATTTGACCCTCCAATTTGACGTTTGACCAAGGATTATTCATCTTTCATCATAAGTCAAATGTTGACTTTTGGGGTCAATTACTTTTGATTTACAGATAAGAATTTGATAATTTTGGTCTTTTTGGATTCATCTAGCTCTTATTTTTCCATTGACATAGAAATTTCAAGATTTGGATTTCATTTGGCCCTTCAATTTGAAGATTTCCTCTGAGGTGTTAATTTCGGGGATTTTCTGATAGTTGATTTTCAATAATTCATAATAAATCCATTTCTTATTCAAAAATTATGAAATATATATCAATAAATTATATTTTCTCTCTATTTTCCAAATATCTAATTTTCATAATCTTCTGACTCTGTTTGATTATCTGATTTCGAGAACACCTACTGTTGGTCAAAGTCAATGCTTTGACTTTGACTTTTGACTTTTCTCTGTCAAATCCGAGATTTCAATTCTTAAAACTTCTTATCTAGCTTATTTATATCCTTTCTATTCCTTACATCTTATTTTCTCTTATTTAAAACTCTTTTTAAACCTAAGTTTGACCAAGTCAACTCTACAATTAAAGTCAACCCTGCTCTCTGTGGATCGACCCGATACTTACACAATAATTGATTATTAAATCTTATCTTTGTGAGTTCGGTTGTATAAATTTTGTTTGACCATCGTCTTTGTGATTTAACGACACACGAAAACGACACGTCAAAATGGCGCCGTTGCCGGGGAGCATGCGTTATTGATTTGATTGCTTTGATTTCTTGGTTATATTTAGGTTTCTGTCTTCTGTTGTTTACTGACCTGCAGAGAATTTATCAGACCTTATCAATGGTGGAAAAGGTATAGCGAGGTAAGATTACCTAATTTTGCCCATTATTTGATAGTTTTGGTGCAATTTTGGTAGTCTATTTTGTGTTTTTCACCTAATTGAGACGTCGATTTTGATATATCTGAGATTCATTCTTTGTTATCAGTGAGTTATTAGTATTATTATCTTTATTGTTGTGCTTTTTGATAGTGTATAGCTTGATCTATCTTTTTGGTGGATTAAGTGAAGCATTTCTCATTTGAACATCATCCTTTTCGTCTCACTCTTTTCAGACTTTCTTATATATATACTTGCTGTTTCGTGATCTTTTGGCTTTAGATATGAATAGGCATCCTAGGAACAGAGGAGAACGACAAGGACACCATAATCTGCGATCCACGAGGCATACAAGGAACAACTCCTTGTATGAGGACCTCTTCAACACATTCGTACAGTCCATAGCTCCATCGGAGGCTTCTATTGATTCTATGCCAGCCCCCGCCACACCAGAGCGAGGAGAACCTATGGACGCCCCTCTTCCTACCGAGGGAGTGAGACGACGCCTCGCCGATTACGCTAGACCGGTCGTCCCAAAGGCAGACTACTGCGAGTCAATGCCCCTCTTCAACGAGGTGCCAATTTTAAAATTGACTCACATATTCTTGGCCTTTTACTCATCTTTCATGGACTACCATCGGAGGATCCATATAGACATGTGGACGAATTCAGCCAGGTATGCGAATTCAATCAATTCCACAATGTCCCCTCCGAGACGGCCAAGATGCACTTCTTCCCCTTCACGCTTAAGGAAAGGGCAAAGGAGTGGTTTTTCACCTTGGGTCGTGAGTTTGATTCATGGCGAGATATGGAAGACGCATTTTTGCGTAAGTACTACTCGGTAGGTAAGACTAGTGCCGTGAGACGCGCCATACGCGAATTCTCACAAGGGTTGGGTGAGGTTTTTTATGAGGCATGGGAGAGACTTAGAGATCTCTTGAGACATTGCCCACAACATTGGTATACCTAAGCATGAGATTACTCAGATTTTTTATGATGGCTTAGGTGCACCTGACAAATATTTGCTTGATGCCGCTAGTGGAGGCACATTCATGAGCAAATATGAGGATGAAGCCCTCGAATTGATCGAGTTGGTGGCGGAGAATAGCCATCATCATGCGGCTAAATCCTTTGGTGGGCGGAGCACTCCCGCAAAGGGAGGGATGTTGGATGCGAAGGCGGTGGAGACAGGTATGCTTTTAGATAAAATTGAAAAACTGACCGTGGCACCGAATCTGATCATGGATTCGCTTAAGATCCGACCGGGTTCTGATGGCCTCGCTCCAGTATCATATAACGATGTCTCTCCGTATTCACGTTGCTCTAATGTTGAGCACGTCGAGTTGGATTGCTCCGTGATGGCAATTCAAGGTCCAGTTCCATTTCGGCCAAACCCTATGCCATATGCAGGTTTGAGCCAAGCAGGTAGGTATCACCACCCAAATGAGGGTTATTCTAATTATAATAACCCATCTTATGTGCAGCAGCGGAGCGGGCAACACACTTCATATCATCAGCCCTTTGGATCCGCGCAACAATTTAGGGGGAAACCGAGGCAGACACAGTTCGCCTCCGGTTTTCCCCAAGAGAGTTTACCGTCACACGCAGTGCCACCTCCCGCAACCTCAGCTGATCCTATCATGAGTGCATTAGCACAAATGATGAGTAAGTTGACTGAGGTTAGCGGCCGACTTGAAAGAGTCGAAGGGGCTAAGGCCCAATGCTCCGATGCTTCTACCGATCAGAGGGATGGGAGGCAAATAGAGTTACCTTTCCAACCTCTAGCCAACCGTAGGAACCTAGGGCAAGCATCGTCGAGCCGTGCCCTCAATGTGAACCAAGATCGCATTGATAGCGCATAAGAGGAGGCACATGCTGAGAGACGGAAAACTTAGTGCTTGATGGGAGGCAACCCATCCTTATCTCTATCTTTTCATTTCTTTTCTACTTTTGTTCTTGTTTTAGTATCTATTTTTACTTTTATATTTGCTGTTTGCTTTGATGTTTGTTGTTGTTTTTCTATAAGCTTATTAGGTACTATGGAGAGAGGAACATCAAAGGAAGAAATTCGGCGCCAAAGCAACTCCAAAAATGAAGAAAAGAATGCAACTGATGCAAATTCCCGCTAAGTTTTTCTTTTCCCTCTTATAATTGTTTTTCTTTTACTGATGTTGCATGCCATGTATAGTGATTGTCATCACATTTTCCATGAGCATGTTGAGTTTTATTGAGGACAATAAAAGGAATGAGCATTTTATTGACTTAAAATTTTTCAAAATTTTTGTATTTCTTCATTTAGTATTCTATGCATGATCTGATTTTTAAACATGTGAATAGAAACATGATCTTTTCAAAAACACATGAAATAGAAAAGCATAGAGTGCATTAATACCTCCATTTGTTTAGAAAGTTGTGGGAAGAGCAACCTTAAGTGTATGTTGAGGAGATGGTAGAGTCGATGGAATTAGGGATCTAGGTATTTCTTTGGGGAGCCATAAAATCTAAACTAAGGATGTACTCAAGCTCATAGTATGAATTTTTTCAAAACTTTCTATACTTCTCATCCAATCATTCTTCTTTCTAAACTTTGAGTTATTGACTCCTTGCACGCACATCCTTCTGCTTTCCATAGAAAGTCGTAGCTTGTATCATCCTTTGTTGGCACTAATATTATTGACATAGTGAAGCTCCCTGATCCATAGAGATACCAAAAACTCTTCGGGGGAATAAGCTGCATGTCTACTAAGGACGACACATGGGTAGGATGAGCACCATGAAATGAATTACGTTGTTGTATTTCAATAAAGTTGCATAAAAAGCCTTGAAAATTTTCAAATTCTGAATTCTCTAATCTCCTTCTTCAAAAAGGCTTGCAGCAAGTAGAATTAGAATGAATAAAGTAGAATTAGATTGAAAGAAAAATACAAAAAATAGAATTAGGATGAAAGAAAGAAAAAAAAGTAGAATTAGAATGGTAAGCTACCTCCCATGTGTTTTAGCCGACTCTATTTTATAGCCACTATGTATATAAGGATGATGCTTGTTTCTACTTCTTGTGCCCTTATCATTCATGTCCATAATGCAAGGAGGAAGCGACAATTGGTTTGGTATGATGAATTTCTTTTAATTATGTATATTCTATTAGTATGTAGAGCAAGAGCATTCTTAGTTTATTTGGTGGATTAAAGTGTTTACTGGAGGAATGCTTTGATCTTGAGTTTCTAGTACATTACTTTCTTCTTGGCATCATTTAAAGTAGAACATTCATTTCAGATTCTATCAATGCCTAACCCATGGCTTTCTAAAGCTTGTTAGTCCTATTTCATACTTTTTCTATGTCCATTGCTAAGGGACTAGCAATGATTTAAGTTGGGGGGGTATGATAACATGTTATTTAATGTATTAGAATCATGCATTTTACATGCTTATTTGGACTAAATCAACTGTTTATGCATGTTATCATCATAAAAAATGATTAATTCTGGCTTTACAGCAAAATTCCTATTTTTTCCTGATTTTATGGTATTTTTTGGTAAATTTTCGACTTCAGAATCATGAAAAATAAATATTTAAAGTCGGAATATAACTTTTGGATTTATTTAAAGGCATTTTTATAATTTTTATAATGATTTATTAAGCCTTTTGCAGATTTAATCAGATCACGACACGTGTCACGATCTGAACCGTCCAAGTTCGGAAATTTAAATGTGCTCCAATCATTAGACGTCGGCCCAATGATTGGAGACGCGTTTTATTTTTTTTTATTATGGAGTATAACCAAAACACGTGTCAGTCAAGAAAGACGTCAGCCCAATGATTGGGCACGCGTTTTGTTTTGATTGACATGTCTATAAGTGTGGCGCGTCGAATACAATCGCGACACGTCGATCACGTGGACTCGGAGTCCATCGGATCTTTCAGCAACGCACATGCTATAAAACACAATTTAAGTGACGATCTTGACAACTCACTTGGCAACACGTGGACTCACCATAACCATCTGATGAAGATCCAATGAAAACGATGAAACGACGCGTCTCTTCCTCACGCGACGTGGACACATCTTACCCTTCCATTTTCGATCGAACGGTTAATCAACGGGCGCTTTCATCCGGACCGTTAATCGAGATGGAAGTTCAAATCCGACAGTTACTCCTCTTTTCTTCTATAAATAGAACTGTTCTTCGAATGGAAACACACCCTTGGACTTTTTCGAGTGAAATCAAATGGTTTAGACACCACAATTCAAGAGTCAATCGATTTCTTTCCCTTCTTGACATGTTTTCCCATCCGAGGAGTGCTTGAAATCTAAAATTGATCAAGAGAGGAAGGAGAAATCACATCTTTAATCCCAATGTTCGTCTTCAAAATCGCGGAATGAATAACCATGCATTCGACGATTAATTAGATCATTTCGAGTGCGACTTTGGGTTAGATTGCGTGTTTTCATCTTAATCTTTCATCATTTAGCATTAGATTTACATTTTGAATCGTAAAATAATTTTAATTTGGTTTTAATCTCAGTTTTTAATCATTTTCACGATCGAATTTTTCTTCCAATTTCAAATTTCGATTACTCCATGAATTCTCATCCAAATCACTCAATTTTTGATTTTGTGGATTCGCAATTGAGTTATCTTTCTTAATATTATAAAATTCTTAATTTCTAAACTCAATTTGTTATCTAATTTGATCGAATTTCAAAGATATCTCTCAAATTTCCCTAATTCTCCGTGGATTCGACTCTTATTTACCATTATACCCTTAAATTCATGAATTAATCTTTAAAATAGTAAGTTTGGACTTTTTTTTGAAGCAAAATCGTGTGTATTCAACGACCATAGGTATTCCTTTCGTCAATGGTCCCCATCACATTGTTATCCTTGTGTGATATTTGCAATGAAGATCATCAACATATACAATTTCTAAGTAAATTATGATGAGATCGTAATACAATGATCACTAGTATTTAAATATATGTTCTAAACATTCATATTGGTGTGATATTCAAGAAGGATATCAAATAATCTACAAAGAATAATACCATCTAATTCGACTCATATGATGAGGATGACTGATCCTATATCCATCTCTATGGAGAGACTAAAGAAAAATAGTATCAGCTCTGTGGAGAAAGTTTATTGAATTGATCCATATGAATCCATGAATGATGTTATACCAAACTGTCTATCAAGTTAATTCATGCGATGATTGTGTATGTGGTCCTTTGACTTGAGACACTAAAGATATATTGTAGATGGGTGATTATGTTTTGATTATAATTTATGAATCTCTTGCCACGAGATCTCCAAAACATCAGATATTAGATACGACATGAAGTTTTTTAAGGTGATTGTGTGGTCAAGATGGGATCATCTTTAATATTTGAGGAGAGTGACTCTATGAATAGATGCAATGAAATCATTGGCCAAGGTAGTAAAAAAATTAGAGTTGCCCTTGATATTCATAAGTCTTGCACATAGGAAGGATTATATGTACATGGAAACTGATGATGAGAAGGTTAATTACAAGAGTTCTTATACACTCCATATCTCCTAGAGCACGTGATGTAGCTTTGCACCCAATGGGCTGGCAAATCAACTTGCCGATTGGGTTTAGTTAATCCTTAGTTAATAAATTTATATGTTGATATAGATAATTAATAAGGTTGACCAATAAGTTATTATTTGGTCTGTTGAGTTCTTAACTAGTGAGATATATGAATTGAGAAGGTTACACATATAAGTTCTATGGACGTTTGTGGATATAGGCATAACTTTGAGTATTTTTTTAAAAAAAATTACATACTTAAATCTATAAACAAGGAGAAATCAGCCACAACTCCAGGTGCCCATTGATGGACTAAAACTTGCGTCAATTTATGTCGTTGTTGTCTTTTTAATCCATGCAATACATTTATAATACCTCACTTAGGACAGTTGTAAGCAAGGGTCGATCCTCAGGGAACCTAGGTAATCAGGCTTAGTGAATAAGATAGAAGAAGGAAGGGATACCTATAGTAGGGAAAATTAGAAATTAAAAGAGAGATTTATAGATTTAGTGATTTTAATTAGATAGATTAGGCTTCTGTAATTTTAATTAGAGGAGAAGAAAAATTGTTTTAGGAGTTTTTAGAGAGTCAAAGAGGGGTTTTCCCCATAGGAGCATTCCATCGAACACCTCTTGGGTGAGTAAGAATTATGGAAAAAAGAAGAAGAAGAAGAGATGAGAGGATGGATGTGAGGTAAGAAATAATTAGAGTTATTTCTACTTTAGGAAGAAATGATGATTAGATGGATGAGAGATGGAATGATGGTGAATTGAAGAGATGAGGGGAATGGAGTAGAAGGATAGAATTTTAGAGAAGAATTGGTGATTTAGGTAGGACTTATGAAGACAAAATGGAATATCCTATGATTTAAGCAAATTAAAATGAACTATAGTGTTCTTGGAAAGGCATAAAAGAAGATCTCTCATCAGAACCTTCACACGAACCCCGTTTTTGTTGCCAATCCTAGGCCGGGTGGTGATTGATCCGCTACGATGTCGATCTCCTCTTGATCTCCTTCTCCAGAGCAAACTTGGGCATCCCACAACGTCCAGCTTGGGCCTAAGCTTCTCCCCTCTTCCTGCTAGAGACCTGGTGTCAAGAGAGACCCAAAAGACCAGAAAATTTGGAATGGAAGGAGGAGGACTTTTAGGAGTTAGGGTTTCCAACAAAACTGACAGACAATATCAATTTTCAGGGTTCCAAGAATCCGGTGGAAAATCCGACCATGCGGATGGAAATAGCAAGGCGAGATTAGTCTCCCATCAAAATTTCACCCCAATTGGATGGTTAGATCATAAGATATCAACATTTCCATTCCGAGTGTTTCTAGCCAGTTGATATGATGATCTCATATGTCAGCAATTCTCAATCAACTAATTCTCGAGATCGCGCCACATCACCATCGAGCTAACCGCCGGATCTTTGCCACGTCACCTTGCACAGGGAAATAAAGCAAATAATATAACCAAAAAGTGAATTAGAGGAATCTGCGGCGATTAATTTCGTCGCAGATTCCTTTCTTTAGCACAAATAAGAGAGCGCCATGTTGCTCTCTTATTCTGCCTTAGCTCCAAAAGGACAAGACAAAACAACAAAATGAACCATACTTAGAAATCAAAAGGACAAAAGAAGCGATAAAACAAAACGACAAAAGAAGCGATAAAACAAAACGACAAAATAAAGATTAAAACTAACAATCTGGGCCGATTAATTTCACCGCAGATTCTCTTCTTTGAGCGAAATAAGAGAGCGCCACGTTGCTCTCTTATTCCACATGAAGTCAAACATGACAGCACGAGAAAGGGAGCTCCATGTCACCTGTGCAGGTAAGTGAACAAAATAAAAAAAGAAATTAAAAACGACGCTACCAGATTGCGACATGTGTCGCGATCTGGTGGCCGTTGTTTGACTTACCTTTGCAGATCCAAAAATTGTATATGCCCCTGATGTTGATAAATATGCAGAAAATCATTAGAATAATTAGATATATATCCTCAAAGTGCTCTAAAATTCATTTAAACCATTTATAAAATCCAGAAAAAATGTATTTTTCATTTAAACACTCATTTCCTTGTGAGTTTATAATCTAAAAGAATTATTCAAATCTTACAAAAATCAGGAATTATCACGGAATCATAATGAAGGCAAAGTTAAGCAATTTAATCATGATAACACATAAATATGTTCCTTTTAAGCTAAGTATTCATGTAATGTGCAGAGTTTAAAGTCATAAATTCGTGTGTTATCACCCATGCAAGCCTTGTGAGAATTCTCCCCTTTATTTTCTTTCTCTCTTGGTGAAGACCATTAAAGAGGAGATCCAATCATTTGACGATTGTGTGGATATTGTTAGAGACTGAACACTTGAACAACTTCAATACCTCTTTCAAGTGAGCCTTATAAGTATTAATTCTTATCTATAATAAATGATAGGATTATCGGTTTCTTGGTACCTCGGTGTTTTGAATGTTTGATTCAATGTATTCCATTGTGTTCGATGTTTTGATCAAAATTTTGGAAGGCTTATCGACCTCATATCCTAATAGAATATTGGTGAGAAAACAAATATATAGAAGATCTAGAAATAGGGAAAAGATAGACATCCAACAAATCAAATCAGACATCAATTAGAGTTGAAGGAAGATATAGAAGAAGTATATTATTGTGGTCG
Source organism: Lemna minuta (assembly GCA_024174645.1). Classification (NCBI taxonomy): domain Eukaryota; kingdom Viridiplantae; phylum Streptophyta; class Magnoliopsida; order Alismatales; family Araceae; genus Lemna; species Lemna minuta. The sequence goes on from CM044116.1 coordinate 6,708,637, forward strand.
TAAGAGGGTAAATGACAAGAAGTCATCAAAATTTTACTCATATCTTACTCCTAATCTAACCAAGACACGATAAAGACTTCTACTAACTTGTAGACAAACACAAAGATGATCCTATGTGACTTGATCAAATGCTGTAGATTTGGATTCTTTGATAACAGCTATTGACATTCAAGCAATGAAATGCCCATGCATGTCAAGGTCAATCAAGCAATGATTCTTGGATTTACAATTGATTGGACATTTTGGATAGTTCAATCATATTCAAGAATCATTTCTACCTTCGAGGAGCCTTGGAAGTCAAGGATGTGTTGAGAAATGAAGAAGAAAGGGCCCCTTGAACTCGAATTATTCATTTTTGAAATCGCGAAATGAAAAGTCAGAGTGTTTCGAGCATTGCACTAATGAGGGAGAGGGGTGAATGGTTTTATCCGATCAATAATAGGATCATTTCAAGCATAATTTGGGGGTTAGTTTTTGCATATTCGCCTTAATCTATCATTATTTAGCATTACATTTATTTTTAAAGCTTAGATTAGGTGAATTTCATAAATTTCTAACATTTTCTCTCTCTTTACGAGTAGTTTTTTTCTTTCTCTTACTTTGCTCTTCGATTTCTCCATAGATATAGATTTAATTTTAATGATTTTTTATTCCATGGATAGATATTTGAGTCTTCTTTCAAAATCTATATTTTTTTCTCTTGTTTCTCAACCCAACTCATCATCCAAATTGATTGAATCTAAAACACCTCAAGAACACACCCAAATTCTTTGTGGATTCAACCCAGACTCATCTCTATACTAAATTAAACTTTATTAATCCTCACTTAAAGTGAATTTGGTTTTATTTTTGACACGTGGACGTGTGCCTTCGATGATTGCAAGATCACCCTTTCAGGACCTTAATCGTTTGGGTGACTCACCATGAGAACATTGTAATGGAGAAGGTCATAGCCAAAATAGGATTCATTTTGGCTAGAGTGCCCAAATCCGCCATCAATCAATTGTCTAACAGGTCATGGTCATCGTATCTATGCGCAATTGGGCAAAAATTCTGGGGTTGTGCCATGTGTCTGAGCTTTAAACAAGAAACTGCCTCAATGTGTAGACATCATTGGATTGGTTTTTATCATAGATGTTGATTTTCTTTTCATGGAGACCAATGTCAAGAATTTTTCCATGTGTCCCCCATTATGGGTTCGTGGCCCACATTTAACTCTCAAAGAATTGGGAATCCCTACAACCCCCACTACCCCCACCTTGAAATAAGTGAAAATGCACTTCAATTCAATTGTGATATCCAATACTCAATCATGTCACATACAAAAAGAGTAAAAAACTTAGTCCCATATGGAGGAAATTTTAGGCTATAAAAGTATGAATTGAAATTGAAAAACACTTGATAGTAAAGTTCTACGAGCATTAAGATATTAATTACCCTAACATTGATGTTGTGTAGGCATTGAAGAAGTGCCATGGGTTTGAAAGTAAGTGCCACATAGGTGTTTAATAAGCACTATCTGTGGCCACATAGGCACATGATGCATGCGTTGAATGAGTGCCACGGAAGCACCACTCAAGGTCTCGTTTGCCTATTGGATCTCCAGAAGTATGTCACATGAGCTGCTAAGACAAGGCCCTTGTTTTTGCCCTTTTCTCCAAAAATTCCCAAATTTTTTAAAAATATATCTAAATTTAGGAAAATCAGTATCTTTCAAAATATAAATTATTTTTCCACAATTTTATTCATTAGATCAAGATTTTAATCTTCTAAATATATATGCAATTAAATTTCAGAAATATACAGAGAACTAGAGGGCTTTTCCATAAATATCACTCGATTGGCTTCAAAAATAAAAGTAAAACAACTTAGAAATTGCATCGGGGGAGTACCCGTTCCATAAATATCACTCGATTGACCTTATCACATCACCCCTCCAAATATTGAGTACCCGTGCCACATTATTCTCAATACACACAAGGAATTGATCAACGACTCATGAATCCGGCCCATTTGGCATGTACTTTCTAATGCTTATGGAACAGGCCCAAGATTCGTCATCGCACCGATAATGCTCAAAGGTCGTCTCTCACATGCAACAACACAATCCTCACCTATCAAGGGAGTGTTGCCACTCTGAACATACCATTGTGTCCACGCCGTGCACTAACTTCGATGTGAAAACCACATGCTACCAAGTTGATTGGGCCGCTCTTCGTCTGTGGTGGGCCCTTTTCTAAGATGCATGTTAAACATGCCAAAGGTTCAGCAAGGCAATGCACTTGGTCATTCAGCTCAGGTTGAGGCTTGGCACGTGATGCAGAAGTCCTCACATGAGTCAATTATCTTAGTCACATGTCTCATTCACATTTTTTTAGAAATGGATTCTTTAAATCTTTCAGGGCCAAACAAAATATTTCAGCCCATTACAAGTTCGACGACGATTAGTAGAGCCCAATTCAAGTTCAACGCTCTCTCCCTGTCTCTCTCGCCGCAGCTCTCAGTGGCCGAATAGATCTACAGATGTGATCGGCGATCGAGAGCAAAGATGACGGGGTCGGGGGAGATCTCCGCCGCAATGGCGGCGCGCGACGCGGAATTGCTCTTCCGGACGAAGAAGATTTCGGAGATCCGATCCACGGAAGCAAGCACCAAGAGAGAGATCGAGGAGAAAAAGGAAGAACTCCGGCAACTCGTCGGAAAAAGCTACCGCGATCTCATCGACTCCGCTGACACTATCGTCTTAATGAAGACCTCCAGTGAGTCGATCTCTTTAAATCTGGACGGAATTGACGCCGCAATTAAGTCGTTATCTGATCTAGCCGAGTCTGGATCGTCTTTTCGTCAAATGGGGGCTAATCCTGGGAGAATTAGGGTTTATGGGTTAGCGAGTAGGGTTAAGTACTTGGTGGATACTTCGGAGAATATTTGGGGATGCTTGGATGAGTGTATGTACTTGGAGGGCGCGGGGAGGTATCTAAGAGCTAGCGTGGTGCACGGGATTATCAGAGGGGAGAATACTGATTTTGAAGTTTTGGAGAAGTTTCCCCTTTTAAGACAGATATGGGCGAATGTGGAGAGTTTGAAAGGGCAGATCTCGCAGAGGAGTCGGGACAGGTTGATTGATCAAGGACTTTTGATTGGGGCATACGCTAATTGTCTGGCTGCTGTTGCTGTGATTGATAATTTGGATCCAAGGGAGATTCTTGGCATATTTTTGGATTCGAGGAGGTCGTGGGTCTGGCAAAAGATTGGGGCATTCAATGCCATTGCTTCAACGGATCCTGACCGTCTGTTTTCCACTGTCTGTGATGTGATAAGGATCATTCGGTGTACTCTAATTCAGGTGGGGGAACTTTTTCTTCATGTATTTAATGATTTGCCGTTGTTTTACAAGACAGTGTTGGGAACTCCCCCTGGTTCACAGTTGTTCGGTGGGATTCCCAATCCTGAAGAGGAGGTCAAACTATGGAAAATGCACAGGGAGAAGTTGGAATCTGTCATGGAAGAATTGGACCCAACGTATGTGGCTGAATCGTGTTCGTCGTGGTTGAGGAATTGTTGCTCTGATATTTTTGTCTCGGGATCAGACAGGACGCATCTCATTGATGGTTTTCTGAAGGGAGAAGATCTAGCATCTGTGGAAAAACTCATCCGGGAGATTTTAGATTCTTGGGAAGATCTCGAAAGGACCCAAGAACAATGGCTTAAGAATGTTTTCGGTATGGAGGTAGATTCTCCATGGAATCAAATACGCAGCCTAGTTCTGAAAGATCAGAGAGATATCTTAGAAAATGCACTCGAAGAAGCATTCGTCAAGAAAATAAAAGAAATCATTAATGAAGGATTTGAGGAGATAAGGAGAGCCATTGATTTAAAGATATCCATTCAGTCGATTGTTCTTCATCCTGGAGAGGGTGATGATTTCCAAACTTACCTGAAGAAGCCACTAACAGCAGGTGGAATTTGGTTTTCTGAAGGGAATCAAAGAAAAGCTGGACCTTTCTTTGGACCAAAACAGACAAATGACGAAATTGACTTCTACAATTCTCTGAATGCTTATTTTGGACCGGAAGTTAGCGCGATCAGAGACACTTTAGATTTGAAATGTGGCTATATATTAGAGGATCTTCTTCACTTCATAGATTCTTATAACTCTGCTGCAAGATTGAAGGAGCTGGCTCCATTCCTCCAGAAAAAGTGTTTTTCAACAATATCGGCTCTTATGAATAATGTGGAAGAAGAACTAAAACAGCTGTCTTCTCTCTTGAAAGACAAGAATAGTCTGACGGATTCTCAGCCACCATCTGTTGTAGTCAAGAGAGCACTTTTTGTTGGGAAACTTCTATTTGCAATCCGTAACCACTCGAGCCACGTGCCTCTTATACTTGGTTCGCCGCGAAAGTGGGTTAAAGAGACAAATAGTTCAGGTGTACCCTTTTCTAGGGTTTCTTCTGTCAGTTTCATTTCCTCTGTTCCACAGAGTCCTAGAAATAGAAAGAACGATAATGGGCTTAGCTCTCGAAGACAAACGGTTTCAGTCGCTGCAGCTTTGTTTCCAGTGGATGATAGCATGAAGCCAAAACTTGATGCTTTGATGAACTCATTGAGAGATCTCTGCATCAAGGCTCATAACTTGTGGATATCATGGGTGTCAGATGGATTAGCAAGTATCCTGTCCGATGATCTTAGAAAAGACGATGCCTTATATTTGACTACTTCGTTACCTGTAAGTAAACACCTCTATATATGCTCTGGAAACTTCTGTTATATTTTCATCATAACTGTTGATATTGGCCCAATAAACAGATGACATGTGAAATAATTTCCTTGAACCTTGTTGTTTTCTTTTATCATAGAATATCAGAGTTAGGACAATTGGAAGAAACGGAGGGTGTTCCCATGATTTCATATGTGCACATTATATCTTGAGAAGGCCTTTGACCTTGTTAGACCATCATTTCTTTGCATACAAAAGTATAATTTGCTCATAATGCAGGGCTGGGAAGTTACCACTATCAAGCAGGAGTCTGCAGAAGGTCCTGTGGAGTTGAAAATCACACTTCCTTCCACTCCTTCTGTTTATATCTCCTCTTTTCTGTTTCAAGCCTGCCGAGAGATCCACAGCATTGGAGGCCATGTACTTGACAAGTCTACTCTACAGTTATTTGCTGGACAACTACTCGAAAAAGGTGCCCGACATTTAAACACTAGGAAATTCTTACCAGAGAAACCTAAACCCTGAAACAACCTCTTTGTGGCAGGTATTGACTGTATACGAGAAATTTCTCTCGGCTGGTAGAACGGACGGCCACAATGTGGTTTCAGAGAAAGGAACTCTACAAATCTTGCTGGATTTACAATTTGTCTCTGATGTTCTATCTGGAGGGAAAGATCAAGATTCAGGTAATAAGAAGGATGGATTGATGTCAGAGATCTCGCGACCTTCCATCAGGCGAAACCAGTCCAGATTTCAGTCTAATTCCGCTTCATTCGAACGACTGAAGAAGCTGAGTAGATTGCTTTCAGAAACGCTTGACCCTATTGACTGGGCAACGTAAGTGTTTTTGGCTACATATTATGATGTCGAGTTAAATATCTAATGTCTGTTAATTGATGGCAGCTATGAACCCTACCTGTGGGAGAATGAGAAGCAGGCGTACAAAAGATATGCTGTTCTTTTTGGGTTCTTTATTCAGTTGAACCGCATGCACACAGAAGTTGTTCAGAAGCTGCCGACAAAGACAAACACGGAGTCAAATATTCTTCGTGGGTTTAGTGTTCCGCGGTTTAAATATCTTCCCATCAGGTGAGAGATCCTTTTTGTCATCCATCTGCTGGTGGGGACTTTTTTTCAAGATAGTAGGGTAGTGTCAAATCTTCAATGTTGAGGCTCCAGTTTATCATGTATTTATGCTATCCCTCTTTCTCTAATTAAATATTTGCCGGACAGGCGAGAGATTTTGTTTTGTTTTATACACCATTATGTCTTTTTCTTGATAATTTGGGTTTTCGTTGAATCTTAGATGTTGAGGCTCTTGCATGATTTTTTTCATTCATCACCTCTGAATCAACCACAATTTTCCTATCTCTGCTACCTCCAGCCCTCTCTCTCTCTCTCTCTCTCTTCCTATCTTATTATCTCCACCTCTCTCTAATTAACTATCTGCTCAACGGGAGGGATCATTATTTTTTATCTTGTCTTATGTATTCCATTTTCATTTTTTGGAATTACAGTTTGTTGTATCCCAGATGTTAAGGCCTTCGTAATAGTTTTTAAAATGATTTTGCCATATCTGTATTCTTCTCTCTCTTCCCCCCCTCTCCATCTCCTGTTTTCCAATTTTTATAACAATGCTTTAACTTTGGAGTTCTATTTTATCTTTAGAGTAAAATATATCTTATATTTATTTTTTTCACAGTGGCCCACTTCAGTCAGCGAAAGGAAAATCAAGATCACTGGCGGCATTCTCAGATGACGTGTCATTCAGAGGATCCCGCAAGTCCTACTATGCGAATGGTGATCGTTCTTCCATATCAACAGATTTCGACGATGCTCTCGGATTCTCAGCTGCGACGCCTCTTCTCAAGTCCTTCATGACCCAGGTAGAAAATTATCCTACGCTATCTATATTTGATTGCTTATCTGCTATCATCGTTTCTTAGTAACTATAGTCTTCATAGAAGTCAGAAACGAAAGAGTTCAAATGAAATTATGAGTTGAACTCTTCGAACCAATCATCATGATCAAATGATGGTCTTGATGGTGATGATCCCTGATCTGGCCTGGTCAAGATATTTATTGCTCGCATGAGTGATCGACCCATTATGGTTCAGAATTCTAGGGACAAGATCAACAGCTCTATTTTTAACAAAGTTTCCCACCAATTTCGGAGATAGAAAATAACTAGAAGTATTGAAGAAATGGATTATCTAGGAGAACATGAATTTTTTTTACGGGAATCACTAACTAACCATGGAAGCAAAATTAAAATCAGGTGGGGAGCAAATTTGGGGAGAGCACGTCAAGATGGGGAGAGATGCTTCCTGGCCCGGCAGCAGGGTTGCTCTCATCCTTTTCGACGGGCGCCGCCAGGTCGGAGGCTTAATAACCTCTTTTTCTGATTTTGATAAAAAGATTACTGTCTAGAATTTAAATCTTCATTTTATTGAGGGCAGGAGAGAATGGGCATGAACAAAAATAACGAGGATCCGGCGGTGTATATAATATTTTAGTGGAACCAGTGCAGGATTTTTTGAAATTTTGGACTCTCCCTTTTCTCGTACAGCATGCATTCTCACGCATTTGAAGGAGAGATCGATAGATAGATAGATAGATAGAGAGAGAGACATCTGGTTTATCATTGATCGGTTGGTATTGCTTACGGAAAAGGAGGGGGAGGAGAGAGAGATCTCGTTTATCATTACTTGGCTGGTACTGCTGATGGAGGAGAGGGGAGGGGGGGAGAGAGGGAGTATCAGAATTTCAGAGACTGTGGAGTTTGCTCCTTCCCCGTTGCATGAGTAGACATGGAATGTGAGAGAGAGAGAGACGAAGCAGAGAAATTACCTTAGTAATTAAGTCCATCGCAAACCGGACCTATTTAGCTACCTACACGGCGAGGAATTATGATCCAGCTGCAGATTCCTCCTCTGAGACGTCAGCCCACAACACCCTCCTGGCCCATTCGATCCAACCGATTTCTCCTTCTTGCTACTCTTCTCTACCTCCTCACCCTTGTTTCTCTCCTTCAGTGCCTCCCTTTCCTTGGGCAGCCTGCCAATCTTCCTTCCCTGTCCCATCAACATCCGGTAGCCAGTCGCATCCCCTCGGCTGCTGGCTATGGCTTGCTCCGCCACGACCGACACGTGTCGGTCAGGAAGCAAAGATGACGCGATATTCAAGACCCCTTGGACTCTGCCTGACGGTCGCCGTATCCAGAGCGCAGAGAATGCTGGCTGCCCAAGCGGCTTTTCCAGCAACCTTTCATTCCCCACCAGGAATCTCACCCCACCCATGATGGAATCGATAATGCGGCCGGAGGCGTAGATCTCGATGTGGACGGCGGATGCCGAGTGTTCCCCCAGGAAGGCCTGCGGGACCCGGAAGAGGAACTTCTCGTTCCACGTCGGATTCTCTCCGCTGACGGAATCCGTCAGAGTGCGGAGCTTCGTTGACGGGTCAACCCAGATGATGGCGAACGTTTTCATGGTGGAGGGGTCGATGAAACTGGACGGCGATTCGAGTTCCTGAGCCGAGATTATAGTGATCTCCAGCACGTGGAACGTCGAGCTTGGATCCGATCGATGAGCCATGGAGATCTTGCTCGGGCTTTCTCTCTCTCTCTTTCTTTTCAAGAATGAAGACTCGGAAGTAAGATGGTGAGAATGTTGGTCGTAGGATGTGAATCTTTGAGGTGATAACCGTTGGCTATGGAGGGAGAAGATGACCGCGGGATATGGGCGAAACTACCCCTGTCTAACAAATTGTGATCGTGAGGATGGAAGAAGATGAAGAATTTTGAGGGTGATGATCGTTGGAGAAGAGGGGAAAGATGACCGTTGAAGGGGGAGAGGGGAGTTTGTTTCTTATACAGCAGTAGATTGACGAAATTGGCCCTCGTAAGCTGGCCAAACCCAAGGTACCAAAAGAGGAAGTAACTTTCTTATTTATGAAGCCGGAAGAGGATGACCATTGGAGATGGGGGAAGTCCTTTGGACTGTGGACTAATGGCTGATTTGACCATCGAACCCCAAAATAAGTACTTCTATGAAAACCCTAACCCTGACAATCGTGAAGAAGACGAAGCTACGTTTTTGAAACGCTCAAGCCCATACTCTTTGATCATACATTCAGATGTTGATCGGCGTTCCCTACTTTATCAAGAAGGAAAGCTCACGAAGAAGAAAATAATGGCGGAAGATGATTTTCAAGAGGGTGATTGTGACGGTGGAAGATGATGATTTGACGATCATGACATGGGATGGAGAGAGAGGATGATCGTCGGAGATTGAAGGGCACAGAGGTTTGGCCGTTTAAAAGAAACATCGTCGAGTCCGGTAAGAACCGGCCCAATAAGGACCAAGGACCACACTCTAACGCCCCAGAACAAGGACTTCTACTCCTAACCCTAGAAATCATGAAGATCTAACGCAGGGTTAATCAGCACTCTCTACGGTACGCCGATTAAGAAATTAGAAGAGCCGCGGAAATTTCTAATACCAGGGAAATGGATCATTTAGACCTTCCTGACGTGGATATTATGCGTTGACTGGATCCTCCAGATGGGCTGCCTGCCGCTTTGAACTAGGGCAACTTCTTCTCCTTCGTTGACCATTCCGTGTTTCTGACAAACAAACAAAAAAAAAAAAAATGATTAAATCGCATGATATGCTGATGCATCTGATGGCAAACGGTTATCTATCTAGAGCAGATTTCTGACAAATAAGAACGCAAAAAACAAGAGTTACAAGAACAGAGAGTGTCTTCTGACGGAGAGGAAAAGTCAATGCCTCAGTCAAACTCTTCAAACCCTAGAAGCAAAAGGATAAAGCAGGGTAACCAGTTACCTTCAAGTAGGCCAAAGCTGCAGCGAATGACTCTTCTGCATCATCCAAGAACTCCATATAAATGGGGCATACACCTTGGTAGAGAGCCAACCTTTGTCTAACCCTCTCTCTGCAATTTAGATATAAAAATTTGAAAAATTTGAAAGATTTTGAAAGATTTGAAAGAAGCCAATGGAGGCCGAAAACAAACTCGTTGGTGAAGGCAAAGATGGTGCCAGATGGCCGATAGTGACTCAGTAAGATAGCCATGAAGCCTGTCCTTGTAAAGACAACGATTGATGTGCCGAGAGTGTTGGACATCATCGTCGCATGGAATGCAAACATTTCACTCGTGTGGTTCTGCAGAAATCGAATTATTAAATTTGGAAAAAACATCACGCATGGGGATCTGCACAAAGATATCAATATGAGCATGCGCCCGAGTTGGTCAACTGAAGAAAATGCACATCTAACTAGTAGTTTAATGAAGGCTCTTCACAAGCTTAAGTAAGCATAAGCATGATTTGAGCGGTTCTCTCAATCTATGAAGAAATGCTAACCATTCAAAGTAATGCTAACCATTCATTATTCTTCCAACTGAAATACAAATTGACAAACTATTTCCTTGATTATTTTCATAAGATCGTTGAGAAACTTGAGGGGATTCATCAGAGGTAGGTTGGCAGGGGGAGGACCCAAGCCTTTTCCCGGCCAGCATTAGAATGAAAGCGCTCAATTTGGGTTGAAGAGAGTCATTCTATGTCTAAAGCAAAAAATAACCTAAATATCCGTAGACTTCAACAGTATCATCGTGACATGCGTACATATTGGATTTCAAACCAAACGAACAAGCTGATGACTCCTGTTAGAAAATCAAGCTGAGATAGAGAGAGAAGCAAAGGAAGATGAAAGGGCCGCTGGGAAAAGGAGTTAAAATTAGGAGTCAAAAAGCATATACAATTCAAGGTAACCATTGTTACACTGGTAACATGAACAGTAAAAATATAATAGAAAAGAGGTTGTAAATATCATTACAACACTCCCCTCAAGCTGAGTAGTGAACAGTCTTCACTTTCGGACTGACTGGGGGCTTTTCTTGGTCTGGATAACCGAGAAACTTGAAGTGGATATACTTTAAGTTCTTTCTCGATATGAATCCCCCCCCGTCTTCCCCGAGCAAGATAATTTTTCCAGTGAACTCGAGATGCATTTCTGAACAAACCGGAGGTTCTTTCTATGATTCCGAGCAAACTGTTATATAAAAACAAACGTCTAAAGAATAACTCGTCTCATGATTCTGTGCAACACGGCAGTACAAAACATATTGAGGAGTGCCGACTCTGCAGCAAGCAGAAATTCGAGTTGAAGATATTCTACATGTGACTTAAATAACATGAGCATGAAAACTTTTTGCCACGAAAGGATGGTCTCCGAATCATAATTAAGATCTAATCTTTAAGCTTGGGATGAAGGATTTCCATGCCAAAACATGACGGAGATGTTAACTAGGGCCATTGTAGTCATATGTTTTTTTTTAAGATAGCATTAGGATAGTAACCAATTGGGCAAAGTTATCACTTAACCCACAAAATAATCTATTAGAGACTAATTATGTTTTCTGAATAATGTGTTCGACCACAACAAAATCTCTATATATAAGCTTATGCCAAGCCCAAAGGACACTTTCGCAGATCATGGACAATGAGGATTGATATACTTTGTTCTTGGGATGGTAAACTGACCCTAGTTCAAGCTTTGACCGAATTTGCTAGGCAGATGGGTGCTAATACAAACCTATAGATAGATTTACATGGTAAAAACTACTTCAGATGAAACAATATTTACGCCGAATGGATATATGGTATAGGGCTCCCATTTCCTCTCCTACAGTAAGTTACTTATTCGGCGCGGCGCTATATCACAATTCATGCTCGTCTCGTTGCGTCATCGGACGAGGCCTTTTAGAGCTCCCTTATAGACGGCTCTTTCAGACGGGAGACGGACTGGAGGCGAGCCTTCGCCACGTTATGGGCGATATGGCTCCACAGGAATGAGGTCATCTTCAGGGGAGTAACTCCCTCCAGCGATGCCATTCTACACGCTGCGGGGGGGGGGTATGTCTTTTCCTGGAATAGAGGTGGTTCAGGCCCCTCGCACCTTGTGCCCCTGTAACGATTGACTTGTATCCTTGCGTCATTATATCAATGACATCAGGGGGCACCATTTCAGGTGTTCCCCTCCCTCAATTCAAAAAAAAAAATCACAATTCATTCTCGGAGCCATTCCAGTCTGTCTTTCTCACTCACTCTCTTCCATTCACATACTTGCCAGGCTTGTGGACTGCAGCACTAGAAAATTCCTGCATTGAGGGCTTGATAGTAAGGAACACCTTTGTAGAATACCCTATGGTCTCAATGAAGGCCACAGATAGGATTACAGTTTAAGGCTTTTTGAAATGGAAGAATCGTGGCGAGGCTGGTTCCCTCTATTCTCTTAGGGTTGGCCTCCCTCTCATTCTTCCCATCTCTCTCTCTCCCATCATCCTCTATTTCCTTGTCTCTTACACATTTATTCCAAAGCTACTCCCTGTAATCCTCTTATCAGTACTCCCATCTTTCCCTTCCTCTCATTCAGTAGATCTACTTCTTCCTCTTCCTCACAAGATCAGATCTTTGTCTGCATCAGAGATTCGTCTATCTCTCTTTCTACATGTGCTGGATAAAAGATTCAAAGTTCAATCAAGGTGTTGGCATCAATTTTTTAGGTTCCTTAGGGCATCAAATCATCTGTATTAGGATCCAACAGCCCAGATTTCCATGCCTGCGGCAACTATGGACAGAGCGTTTTGTCTATACTCAGAATACACTTGAAGCCATTACACCTGATTACTTTCAATCCTGTGACAATGGTTCATTCATTAAGGCAGGGCAACAGCTGGACATGGACAATAAATCTCCTGCCTCTGATCTGCTGATTATATACTCCACTGTATTACACCTGATTAGTTTTCATTTCATAAAGATAAATTTGGCCAAATAAATGTCAAGTATGAAGTCAAAGGAAACCTTGAATGCCTGGCCAAGATTAACGGGTTTCTGTCCCCCTGCCAATGTGGCCTCAGTCCGAAGAGCAACTGTATGCATGACTTTTGCTGCTTTCAATGGAAACCTGCATTAAAATGATAAAATATCATATTACTTAATGTTTTATTTAATGATATGATTGTTCTGTATGAATAATAATATAGAGACTGATATTGGATGATGAAAATTCAAGTAAAATGCAGAAATAAGATTTATAATTTAACATAAATGGAAAGGAAGCAAACCAGAAAAATGCACAAAATATCTGCCATCCCTTAGGTTTTTTTTTTTTGATTAAGAAAGCAGATCACCCAAAACGGTGAACCGCCATGCCATCACTTAGGTTTTAACAAGAATGGAATAATCCGATTTACTTTAAAAAGTTCCCTAGTGGGCTTCATTCATGTCCGATCATGTAGATTACATAATTTCCCAAGATTATAAGCATGAAATGTTAATGGGTTAGAAAGCTTACTTTCCATGAGCAGTTTCTCCAGAGAGCATCACAGCATCTGCACCCTCACGAACAGCAATGGCTATGTCAGAGACCTCAGCCCGTGTAGGAGTAGGATGAATAATCATGCTCTCTAACATATTCGTGGCCACAATCACTGCTTTACCCATGCTGCGGCATGTTCTGATTATCTCTTCCTGTATATTTAAGAAACTAGTTTTAACGAACCTGATTCAGATCCCTGATCTATAAAATGTAAAATTTAAGTTGAAATTTCAGAGGATGAGCTAAAAAAGTTTATTTTATCCTAAAGTCAAACTACAGTTTGTCAAGCATTCCTAAAATTAATTATCTATTGATATCATACTTTCCCCTATTTATAGTCATTGGTTACACCCTTATGAGATCTGATAATGAGCTATCTGATCTACTTAAGTTACTCAACATACAGGAGTTATCTGACAACCCATATTTACAAGGGATCCATGAATTAATTATATGAGTTGAAGATGTAACTGATGTGGATGAGCAAGAAAAGAAATCTGATTTTGGACAGACTTCTGAGACTGTATCAGTGAGAGTGTGGCAATTTCACCTACATCTGTGATCTTCCTTTTGTATTTCAAGAAAAAAAAATCTGTAAGACCCTGACAGAGTTAGATCTTAGAGCCTGATACACACTCTTGCCTGCCACCCCTCCAGACATCCTTCAATTACTAGTATATCCAGAAACTTTTTCCAAAAATTTCTCTGTTCTAGGAATTGAAGGATGACTGGAGTGTGGCAGGCAAGAGTAATATCGAGAGGGGGCTGTTTGGTGCTGCTGCTATCAGTGCTTTCTGCGATTACTATCTTCTACCTATTGGTTTTTAGGTTACCTATGGGTGTTAGTAAGTAGCTGGAGGGCTTCATGAGGAGGTTTTTCTGGAGAGTATCAGGGGTGGGTGAAGGTAGGGGTACTGGTCTTGCAGGACATGGTTAGTAGGCCTCTTCACTCAGGAGGGCTAGGGGCATTACATCTACAAAGTACAAACCTGGCGCTCCTGACAAGCTGGGTGGGCAGAATTATGAGCCCTGAGGACCTACCTATAGAGGTATAGAAAAACAATCATTGCCTGTGCCTGGATTGGGAGAGGCACGTGGCAGTACTTCAGGGTGCATCAGCATTCTGGCAGGTCTGAGACAAGTTTTCCCACCAGTTTGTGAGCACTTTGTGAAAGAAGGGAAGAAGTATATTTGATTAAGAGGAGGCATTATATACGTTTATATAGAGGAGAAAAGAAGGAGAGGTCCTTAATGGGCTGGATAATATCCTCTCACACACTGTTAGACTATCAGCAGGCCCATTAAGGCCCATCAAGGCCCATTAAGAGAGACCAAAGCTCAACGGGAGTCAGCAAACTAATTCTAACCTATAACAGTTGACACAAGCTAAATTTAGGGCCCATTGTAACTGTCTGGTCCATATAGTATAAATGGACAGACAGGTCCAATATGACCGTTGGGGCTCCAACGGTCATATTTCTGACCGTTGGGGCCCAACGGTCAGAAAGAACCCTGCACAAGAATGTCTATATAAGTCAGTCTTCCCTTTGTATATTGGTGTGTCGTTTTTTATACAATAAGAAGTTCTTCCCTGTGAGCTCTCTCCAATCTTTCAAAGAGTGTGTCAGGGTGGTTCCTCTGAGTGCAGTATTATCTTACACACTTTTTTGCAAATCTAGGGGATGGATTCCTATTCCACTACTGGCTGGATGACTAGTCGACTGGGAGATCATTATGAGAGGAGTTCCACAATTGTTTTTCCTCGCAAGAGACCATGAGGCCACAGTGTTGTTGGGAGCGCATGTGGAATCTATTTTGGAGGGGTTCTTATGAGACTAAAGGGTGAAAGATTTCCTGGGCATCCAGACATCCTGATTGCATGTGAAACCTGTGAGATGGCTGGGAGTGGGGAGAGACCTCTTGCTCTGTTTGGGGAGTTTACATGAAGATCAGAGACACATGTGGGAAAATCCACATGTGCGTACTCCAATGGAAGCAGAAAGCTCCCTTAAAAATGCAAAGGTTTGGTTGGCTGCTCCTCCAGTGCAAACTGATGACCCGTGTTTAAAGGATGAGAATATTACCAGACACCTGGATTGCTCCCACCTTTTGGGGGGGGGGGGAAGGGGAAGATTGCTCCCTACCTTTTCTTTGAGTGCCCCTTCATCCAGGAGATTTTGACTAGGCAGAATATCTCATGGGTGGACATCACCTATGATGAGGCTTTCTTGGGATATCTCAAGGGTGGAAAAAAAAGTATTCAGGAGCAAGTCAGAGAGGGAAGGATCCTTGCAGTGTTATAGTCAATCCGGTTGCACAGTAATGAGGTTGTATTCAAGGGGAGGGCAGTCTTTGGCAGACAAAGTAGAACATGACACGTTGGTGTAGAGGGGCTTGTAGGGTGGGAGCGGGCTCGTACTGTCAATTGTGTAATTAACCTTATATATATTAATAGTTTTGAGGAGTCCACTGTGATAGGTTCCCACACAAACCGTAATGATTTTGATACTAGGAAACCAGTAACGAGACACACGAATCTCACAGGTCTTATGAGGGCAGGCAGAAACGCACTCAAAAGACCTGTGTACCCAGAAGTAAAAACAGTACATAGAAACAAAAGAAAAGAGATTGGGCACGATCTGAACAACTGTAAACTAAACATTCAGAACTAAAAGGATAGAGAACAGCATTCTTGAATTGAATCTATAGCCAGCACGTGATAAGAAAAACTACCTGCAGCAATGGAACTTCCTCTATTGGGAGTTCAGCTCCAAGATCGCCTCTGGCAACCATAGCCTGTAAAATTTTAAAAAATAGAATCATTATTTGAACGATAATGATATGACAGCCTAAACCAATTATGACAATATGCTTAGACAAAAAGCTGACATTTGAGACACAAGAAAATATAATTCAAAATGTGTTCTTCAATTACATGGATGAGAAAATTGTAGGTTTTAGGGATAGAGGACACGAGTTACTTGTTTAGGGTAAGTGAATAATATGCGCAGATAAGTTATAATGTAATTAAAAAACTCAACAGTACTGGCATTTAAGGGAATAGGTCATAAAGGTGTTTACCCCATCAGATGCAGAAATGATCGAGTGAAGATTTGGGATAGAGTCTGCACTTTCAATTTTGACAATGACATGTATATCAGCATTGCAACCTGAAAATCATTAAAACAGCATACATAGTTATTGTTAATGTGACAACTTAATGCTATTTTAGATTTTCTTTTATTATGATGAACCCTTAACCCAGAGAGCATATGGCCTACCTTCTAAACTGGAGACCTTAAATGTCTCCCAGAGCTACACAAGGGGGGTATGAAGAATCTGGACGAGAAAGAATATAGAGGGTAGGGTTCATCATAAAAAATAACTTCTTTCAATTGTGCCCTTCACCCCTCATGTCAAAAAAAAATATAGAGGCCTATGGATACAAGAGAAGGAGACCAGGATTTTTAAGAACTCCAACTATCCACCCTATCAATGTCTTCTCACTCTGCTTCCCTTTTTGTTAAATCCATCTTCATTATTGGGCTGACTGGTATAAGGGCTGTATCACATTATCATTGGATGCAACCTTATGAAATCTGCTTCTTATGATTCTCAGATAATAGGGAGCATCACACCATTTCCAGAATGTTATATTACCCTTTTTTTTAAAAGAAAAAGATTTATATTACCCTTTTTAAGTGCAAGTGTTTGGGAGAATAGGTATTCCGTCATCTTGCAGTGTATTACTATCAGAACTAACATATTCTACAGTTTTATCTAGTTTTTTTTTGGAAATACTACAGTTTTACCAAGTAACTTCTCTAAACTAGGTTTATGTCTTGTTAGACAGATACTTTTCCAATTACCACTTTTGTTTATCTCCTTTTTTCCCACAAATGTATCACTGGGTCATATATTATAAATGGCCCAGTTCTTCTTCCCTTTTCTCTTCTTTTTCTTTTCTTTTTCTGGTTCTTTCTTCTCTTTTCTATCAGTTTTTGGGAAAATGACCGATTTGCCCCTTCTAGCCGTTGGGGCAACAGTCATATGACCGTTGCCCAATGACTAGGAGGGGCTGGGCCGATGGGTATATAAGCCATGGCCCTTCAACCCGATTTGTATATGATTTTCCCCCCTTTTTCTTTCATCCAAAATCTTCAATAAACTCTCTCGTTTGCCCCATTTGTCTCATTTGGCCCTATTTGTTATTTTCTTCAAAGTTATCACATGTCTCTTCCTGTTGGGAATTATTACCATTATACCTAGATGGGTCTTAGCCCATTAATCTGTCCTCTATATAAGGATATGTGGATACCCTAAGTGATGATAAGATTGGTTTTCATGTTTTCCTTTTCCCTCTCTTCTCTCTCCCCCTTGCCCTAATCTCTTGCAGTCAGTGTATCATCTCCATCTGCAGTGAGCTACAGAGGGCTTTAGAAAATAAATCTTCAATAAACTTCCTGACTCTCTCTCTTACCAAAGCAAGGTTAGGGTTTCTGGCAGCAGGGAAGAACATTGAGTTCACAGTAATTATCTAAAAGATTGAATATCTTGCAGAAAGAAATAAGTATTCATACTTTGAAGATAATCTTTCAACTCATGCACAACTTTTGCATCTTTGACGAATGAGACGGCATAGAAGTCCACTTTATTCTCCACACCAAATTTGATGTCATCCCAGTCCTTCTCTGCATGAAGAAAGGATAAATATTAAAGCATTTCATGAAAAGTATGCCCAAGTATTTAATCATTCAAATAAACATTGTTCGAAACATACTAAGATACCAAAAAACCAGAAACAAGGCACTTTAGCAAGGTTAGTCAACACAGTTTTCATCAAGAAACAAACAGTGAAATTTTCTACTCATCATAAGTTTAAAATATAGGAAAGAATAAGACTTTCTTAATAAAGATACTATGCATATGGCAATCGCCATTCTTGAAGAACCCTTAATTATATAACACTTATATTTACTTCGATCTACTGCAGATCTTATTAGGTTAGATCAAATTATATCAATTATATAACACTTAATGTATTCACTTCAAGGCAAGTCTTTAAAATAAGCAATATGAAGGGCAAAATATTGAAGCAGAGATAGATGAAATGACAGATGTTTTCAGGGCATTTAAAACACCAATGTCTGGTTCTGGCGTCATATTCAGTGTTGAAACATCAAAAACAGTAAGACATTTGCATTTAAAAAAAAAAATTAAGAATCGAAAACCACAATTAACTTGTGGAATAAAGACCTGTTATGGAAGGCAGAGTGGCGCTTTTCCCTCGGACATTTAGATGGCGTCTTGACTTCAGTTCACCTCCATCAACAACTTCACATTTCACAGAATCTTCAGTCTTTGATTTAACCATCAAAGACATCATTCCACCTAAGAAAAACAGTATTTTTTCAGTTCGAAGTAAATTAAATTCATATATTTCAGCCATGATGTCATACCATCCACCAGCAGCATGTCACCCACTTCTACATCATTGACGAAGTCATCGTAATTTACACTGACACTATTCTCAGAACTAACTCCCCTCTTAATTGTAAACGAAAACTCCTGCCCCGGGACTAAATTTATAGGCTGTGGAAGGTCCCCACTTCTAACTTCAGGGCCCTGAAAAGAGACAGTTACAAAAGAAAATTAGAAGATTACGAGGAAATAAAGAATCCAAATCATGAGATGAGGTAACACAGTTCTCTTTGATAAAAGATTACCTTGGTGTCAAGCATTACAGCGATAACATTGTCTTTCGATTGTGCATTGTACTCTTTCACAAGATCAATGACTTTTTGATGTGACGCATGATCTCCATGAGACATATTCATCCTGGCAACATTCATGCCAGCTTCCGCTAGCTTCCATATCATTTCACGAGTGTTTGTGGAGGGGCCAATTGTGCAGACAATTTTCGTCTTGCGACGTACAGATGGCTTACTCCACATCCCCTGAGACACATCGCTCAGCTGCTGAATTCCCTTGAGATGAAGAAATTTCTCTTCCTCCTGAAGAATAAAGACTACGATCAGCAAATCAAGGTTGAATAATTAAATTTCTCACACAAAGTTGTCATACAAGGCTACTAAAACAAAAATTTCTCAAGATTAATATTACTAATTTTGAAGAGCCAAAGTAGTTTCACCTATTAAAGCAACTAAAAGAATTATAAATAAATGAGTTCAGAAGGAAGAAAAAAATCATTTGATATTTCAATTAAACATCCACATTGCCAACAAAAGGCGAGAATTCTCATACCACAATCACATCCTCGGGGGAAACCGGAAGAACCTCCACATCAACCCTAGGCATCTTCTTAAGGACAGCGACCACAGGAGCGCGCCGATTACCACGTCTCCGCTCCTTCGGGGAAAGGATCTCGGAAGAGAAAGGCGGGCGCCGGCTTGAGAAACTTACGGAGACAGGGTTTCCGCATTCCAAGTCCGGACCTAGGGCAAGATAAAAGCGATGTGCTGTGAACAGATCCGGAACCAACTACCTTAGACATTTTTCCTCTGCTTCTTCAACGCTCAGAAGATGTATACTACGGGAGAAGAGATTGGGAAGGATTTCGCGTCCAGAAGATAACTAGAATCGAGCTGCAGAGCCGGGGAACTTGTCCACTGGTGTGGTCACTATAAATCTACGACTCTATCATCGGTTGTATCGAAGAGGATGATGACGAGGCTGGAGGCTCCGAGCGTTATCGGAAATGGACGAAACTACCCCCACGTTAAACCCTAAACCCTCAAAGAGAAACAATATTTCTTAATACTTTTAAGTCCAACAGTCTTAGTTATTGAGAGTGCATTTATAAAAGGATCATTTAATTTATGGGTTTATTTATAAAATGTTAGATTATGAAACCTAGGGCTTTATAAATATGGTACTAGTGCTTTAGTGCAGTTGTGAGCTTGCCGGCGGGAGGAAAGATGGGGAAGGCGAAGAAAACTCGAAAATTCGCGGTGATGAAGAAGATCGTCAGCTCCAAGACTCTCCAGAAGTAGGTTTAACGTTGGTTGATATTTTCTTCTGGATTTCCTAAGCGTCTCTCTGCTTTCTAATCGGTTTTAGATACAAAGAAGAAGTTCTTAACCCCAGTAAGAAGGATCTCGAGAAGGAGAAACTCCCGCCCAATGTGTAGGATTTCTCATCTGAGTCACCTTTGATTATGACGTTCGCATAAATTATACCTGCCGAATTTCCGTTCTGAAGCGCTCTCTATTGAAGGCTCTAATTTTTTTCTCTAGTCCGGCAGTCTCGTCGGCGCTCTTCTTCAAGTACAATACGGCTTTGGGACCGCCTTATCGAGTTATCGTCGATACCAATTTCATCAACTTCTCTATACGGAACAAGGTGAAGATGCTAATGCTGTTCTTTGCAATCTTTCTTTGTAACGTATATCCAGTTCTTTGTTTTGTTGCTTTAGTTTTGATCAAAAGAAAAGGGAATGAGTGTTATGCAATTATTTTTCAGTTGGATTTGCAAGATGCTATGGTGGAGTGCTTGTATGCCAAATGTGAGATTAATTATTCCGATTGAAATTTCATTTCTCAGTTTTAAATCGCTGATATTCCCTTATTTTTGCTTCGATCAGGCACTCCCTGCATTACAGATTGTGTGATGGCTGAGCTCGAGAAACTAGGTCAGAAATATCGTGTTGCTTTGAGGTACTTATAATTATCTTCTTTCATGGAAAGAACAGTGTCATGAATTAAATAATATTCATTATCGTAAAACTCTCAGGATAGCGAAGGATCCTCGGTTTGAGAGATTACCTTGCACGCACAAAGGAACTTATGCTGATGATTGTATTGTTGAAAGGGTCACTCAGGTATAAGTCTGGGCATTTTTCCTATTTCACTATAAGGGGAAGAGGTTTGTTCTCTTTCATTGATTTTTGCATTTTAACAGCATAAATGCTACATTGTAGCGACCTGCGATAGAGATTTGAAGCGAAGAATTCGAAAGGTATTAGTAGGTGGTTACAATTTGATGAAACGATTTTCTGTGGATAAGTGATATTTATGTCTTCTTATAGATCCCCGGTGTTCCCATCATGTACATCACTCGGCACAAGTACTCCATCGAACGCCTTCCTGAAGCAACTATGGGCGGAGGTACGTTCTCTCTCTATCTGCCAGCCCTTTCACTGCCATTGCTTCTCTCTATCCCTCAAATTTCAATTAAACTTTAATATTATAGATTACTTAAATTGGTTAGTGGTGTTGTTTGTTGATCCTCAGCGCCAAGGATGTAAGGGAGAAGTGTTCCATTGCATCCAGAAGAGCATCGTGATCAACATGTTGTTGCCCTACTGGAGAGTCAAGATGATGTGGCTGGTATGAATTATGTTAATGTTACTTCTCATTTGTTTGGGTTTTGTAAATGACACTAACAGTCTATTGTGGTCGGAACACATTGTTCAAGAAGATTAATATACCCTTGATTTTTTGGGAACATTTTCTTTTCCATTGATCTATTGCTCCATTAAATCATTTTCCACTACAAGAAAATCACAAGAAAATTGGGCCAGACCAATGAGGATTCATCCGCAGTGGTTCAGTCAGTAGTCCCATTTGAACAGAAAAAAACAAGAGAATGAGAAGAAGACAAAAGAATGATTGGATTTCACAGAGACAGATAGAGAGAGAGAGAGAGACTACCTGTCTTTAGAAGTAGAATTAGAATCAGAGTCCAGCGGTGGTTTTATATACTTGCCGATGGTCTTCTGATGAGCTCTGCTCTTTATTCTTCGGATCTTATCCTTGCTCTCTCTCTTCCTCCTCTCCTTTTGCTGCATCCGCATGTTTTTCTCTCTTTCATAAATGCCTTGCCAGTAAACCTCCCCAGTCAATGGCCAGAGCCACCTTCGTTCTGACCGGTCAATGTCTGACTCCTCTGCCAAGTCTTCATCCATGCTCTTCAAAGTTCCCAGGCTGAACCATCTGATCCTCATCTTGCCTTTACGTTCGGCCAGCATATGCTGCTCCGCCATGACCCCTGTTTTTGGGTCAATAAATACCATCCTCCTCGCGCTATGGTACGCCCAAACGTTGACCAGCAGCTCCATCATGCGGGAGTAGCAATTTGGGTCCTGCATGAGGGAGAAGAGAAGAAAAACTTTTAACTTTGGAGACTGGAGAGGGTGGGTTGACTAGAGGGGAACATGCTGTGAAGAACGAGTTTGCTGAAATTAGAAAATAGGAAAGTGTACAATGATGGTTGACTTGGGATATGAGGATGCCTATAAAGCAAGTGTTGACTTAGTTATTAAGGGTTGGGTCTGGAGATTCTTGGGCAAATGGAAAACGATTGCTGACTTTGGAGACTAGGGTGTGCATAACAAAAGGGTTGGCTTTTGGAGGCTTGGGCTTGTGGAACAAGAGAATTTACTTTGGAGACCACAGTGCGCAAAACAAGGATTGACAATGGATACAGGTGTGTGGAATAAACGGGCTGTCTTTGGAAAATGAAGGTTATCCAAAGCCATTCTTGACTTTGAATGCTTATATGTATTGACCAATAAAGTTAAACTTTAAACCTTTGACAAACTCAACGCGCAGTGCCCAGTCTGATGGTGTTCATCGTAATTCTGGGCATCCAAAGCATCCACAAACATTCTACAGAAAAAAACATCAGAAGGAAAAGACAGTTAAAAATCAATTTTCCCTGAAGTAGCCTTTTTTTTCTCTGTCGCACCTTGAGAACATGACATATTCAAGGAATGATCTGGTGGGCAGAGCCCAGCAGTAAGTGGCAGACCACATGCCACCATCAGCAGGCATGGGCGGCAGGAAGTCAAATTCCTCAACATTTGTTACGCCATACATCCTCCGAAAGGCTTCAGAGACGACCGATCTTCAAAACAATCAGAAAATAAGAAAATACAATTCTATTAATGAACTCATGAACGATAGAGGGTGGTTTGGTCAATCAGCACCTGCAATTTCCAGCATTAATGGAATCACAGAAAGACCAAAAATCCTGTTGGGGTGAACTCCTGGGATCCTCTGCTATTCGCGTCCAAAAATAAAGGGTGTCACCATGTTGCTTTGATTCGATTGCTGCTATTAGAGCAGTTTCAGCCTTCTTTGACAATGAAACCTATGACAGAATAAGAGATCATTATGAGCAAGAATCTAAAAACCTTGCACTCTATACCTTAAGCCACCGTATTTTCTCTACAAAATTGGAAAGCACAAGTCTATGTAAATATCTATTGCAGCCAACATTTTGTGATATCTATATCACAGTCTATTTCATAATCGATATGTTGCACATAATTAAGACTTCAATGATGAAGATCTAATTTAATTTTTCAAAAAAGACTTCAATGATTAATCTAGTGTCCTAGTTAGAAAAAAAAATTATTAACCTGTCTTGCAGATGCCCTCCAAGACTGAAATCCAATCCAGGCATTCTTATGAATGCGATCTATCCTGTTTGCCAGTGCAAATAATGCCCCATGCTCAGCCAAGACATCTCTGTAGTAATGATTGCTTAATATTGGAAGACGAGAAGTAGCATCAATGTCGTCACCCCCAGGTCTTCTTCCCTTATTAAACTGTTGCAAAGAAAACAGCATTCATGATTCATCAGATGATCTATGTTTTGGTGATATTTAAATGAGAACTTACCAAACATATTCCTCGGTAGAGAGATTTATTATGTAGAAAAGGCCAAGTTCCTTCTCCAAAGTAAGGTTCATAAATACAAAGCGGCTGGCCTATTCTTTCAAGATCTTTATCATCTCTATCATGCATCTCGTTTCTCGCTCTATCTGCCTTCTTTGCATTGCGATACACCTCTTCCCATGTTCCATGAGACTGCTCGACTCTGTCCTTCAACTGAGGATTAAAGAAAATTATATCCTTGATATTAATAAAAATGCGATCAACAGAAGCAAATTAGACTGCAGTTTATGTTTTCACCTCGTCTTCTTCTAATCTTTTTGAGTATTTATGATTTCTGCCCTGTTCTCCTCCACCCAATTGATCGGGGAGAACGCCTCTGCTAACACACCCCCAGTGCCTAAAGAACCTTCCGAAGTAGCATTCCACTGACTTTCTATTGTATCTAAAACCCTGTCAACCTTTTTTCCCCTATCTCCTCCATTTGCATGTGCCAAATCCTCAAACAGATACCAGAGCCATTTCTCCATCAATCTTGAAGGGATTTCTGCGACTGTTTTTGGAGAAGCAGTCGCCGATGGCAATCTAATGATATTTTCCAGCAAAAATGCGTAGCCTATGACACTTTCAGAGACCATGAGATTTTTTCCCTGTTCTTTCCCTTTGGAGCCAATTTTCTGTGCCGACGAAGATAACTTCCCATCTGAGATAACTTGGGAGAGAATTTCGGTTATCATGGCCACATTTTTCTTGGGGAAAATATACCCATTTACCCCATCATTAATCTGTTCAAGATAAAAGTAAACTTCAATATAATGACTAAGAAAAAGATTCCCAGATACTAATTTAGTGAGAATCATACGTGTTCTGCAATAGCCTCAAGATCTGGTGCAATGATCAGTTTCCCAAGACACATGGCTCTGTTCAGGAGAGAAGGGAATGATTGCACCTCAAGAAAAGATCCATAGATGGCCACATCAGCGATGCCCAGGAAATTCGATGCAGCGCCACTTTCAACTATATGCATCACACTCCCGCTCAAGAAACCAATTTTGAGAGCAAACGCCTGTGAGGAGAAAAAAATACTTGTTAGGTGATGTAAAAACTATGCCTCAAAGAAAGACGATAATCCCAGGATTTCAGATTCACGAATGGAGAAGATGTCGAGAGAATAGGGATCTGAGATCTGGTAACGACGACTGTTGGACTAGATTATATGAATATCTGCACAAGAACTCTCACCAACCCGACAAACAAGTTCTCACATTTAGCCCTTAATAACCCAAAAATCCCTCATACACATCTCCTTCCCTCAGAATTTTGCTTCCACGAACCCCACTCCACTTGGCTACAGTAGATCTCATCTTTGATTCCTCTGTTCATGGGATGGTCTTCAGAAGAAAATGTTTGTTTCCTTGGAGGTTTTGAGCGTTTCTCTCTCTTCAACGGCCCTGTTATTGAGGACACTCAAACAAGGCCCACATATCTTGTCCACGCATATGGAGGATGTGAACTTACTTTTCTGAAGTGGTTCCCTCAACATCAACAGTAGGCGTAGAAATTGAATGTTTCAGATGTATTATGATTCTCGATAACCCAATGTAAAAAAAAAACTCACATGCCAAACATAAAAGATAGACTGTTACATTACCTCCAGTGCATTCCTGTAGGTAGCGGTAAAGTTTCCATCCAAGATGAAGACTTTCAAATGGGAGGCGGAGGAAAACTTTGGCAGCAGTGGTGCTATAGCTTGAAGAACCAGGGCTTGTTCTAGCCACAAACCACTGTACGAAAATTGACCTCCTATAAGTGCGATAAGAAAATCTTCTGAATCATACCCCATCTCCAATCTCTGTTGATGCCCATCATTCAAAGACATGTAATTTCGAGCTTCCCATGCGTCAGCGGGAGAACCCGGAATGACATAGAAGTTACCCGAATCGAATGTAGAGTAGAGTAGCTGCCAAGCGGTAAAAATTCATGAAAAATTAGCTCGCAGGGGATAATCGTGATTTTACTGAAATAATATAATTACCGGGAGTACATGATTTGGAAAAACAACAACCGTTGCTCGCTTGAATGCTTGCTTCCAATCATGAATTATCTGTGTCTGATTATTGAAGAAGTAATCATTTATACGACGGGCAAGGGATTCTTCATGGACTGTCCATATAATGGGTACACCTTTGAACGGCTCCCGCGAAAGACTGTAAAGTGCATAAGTAAATATGAAAATAATAAATAATACTTCAGTTTGCATCATTTCTTCAAATTTTTTCATTATAACAGATACTTACGAAGAGAGGACCGATTTGGCCTCCAGAGAAGTCACGAGGATGCAATTATAGCTGCAAAAAATAAATCGATATCAAAAGATTGGACGAAAATTTCTCTATTTATTACGAAACGAAAAATAAAGATTTGAGAAGCAAGAAATTAGTGCGAGTGGCCTACTTCAGCCAGTCTACGGATGTTTGCAGTTTATCTCTCACAGAAAGCGCATAGACCGGAAACCCAACAGAGCTCCATAATGATCTACCATTGCCATCTTCAAGAACATATACCTGCATATGTTCAAATCGAATTACACATCAAATTGAAAATAAAGAAGACAAACAACTGGGAAGATTTTTCACACGGATTTGAAGAAGAATTTAACAGACAGAAAAAGAATGACCAGAATCCCTGAGTTCTATCGTATTAAAGTTCAGGTTGAAGAAGGAATTAGACCACGTTTCCAAAAATTGGAATTTAAGAGAAACGCACATGGATATCGTAGCCGATTTCTTTCAAGGCGACAGCGACAGTGACCATATGCAAATTCGTCGCATCGACTGACAGATCAGGAAGAATCTGAAGAAACCACGAAACAAAAGCTCTATCAGACAATAATCTCATCCAATTCACATAAAAACTGCACAACAAGCAAGAGATGAAAAACGACCATCGCCAGCAACGGATTCACCAAGGCACTTCGTTTCCTGATCAACCCAGAAGAAGCAGAAGCAATCTCCTCTTCTCTCTCCCTCTCAAACTTCTCCAGAAGCTTCGACGGCAGAAACTTTATGCCCTCCCCGAAATCCAGCTCCCCGATTTCACTGAAGATTCCCAACTCCTTAAAGGCCGCCAGTCTACGCGAGACTCCGAAATTGCCGGATTTCTCCAGCACGGAGCCCGGCAAGAATGCTTGAAAAAGAATCACCACGAAGCAGAAAATCGCAACGGTCCAAATCCATTGGAAGTAATCGACCTTCTCGAAGATAAGAAACCGCGCTATCCTGGATCTCGACCTATGCGAGGTCGAAGAGAGCCGGAGGAGAGGAGATCTCTTGCCAAGAATTCCATTCTCCGCTGTCCCCATCTAACTGCAATGGTCCATCGAGAAATCCTCACGACGTACGCTTCTCCATACTCGTTTTGCTCCTGAGAGTAGAGATCTGTTCTTCGCCGCGTCACCTCGATGCTACAGTCTTCATCTCCTAACGCAGTTCGTGCAAAAGCAACTAACAACACTGCAGGAGAGCAGAAAAGCGATCTACCGGGGTAAACAGCAGATGATTCACCAGCTTGCTGTTACTGCTGGTAAACGCGAGAGAGAGAGAGAGAGACGACTATATCTCCGGGATAAGAAGACCGCGTGTCATCTCAGCTAAAAGCCGTAGAAGAGTGAGATCTTAAGGGAGAAAATGGTAATTCAGCTCAAAACGCGGACTAAAACTGTTTTGACTGGTAGAAAATAAACGATAATTTTCTTAGGGGTATTCACATAAATCTTTCACTGAGGGGTTTTTCAGGTATTATCCCCCTTTTTAATTCTCTCTCTCGTTCACGTTATAACTTAGAACTTGGGAGCGTCCTACGTCACCAGATCTGACGCGTTTATGAAGTCGGCCAGTCAAACGTTACCGCCAGCCACCTTATTTTTAAAAATAATAAATCAAAAATATCTCTTTCTTAAATAAAAAATAGTCGATTTATGATCAATAAATAAAATTACCTTTCAAAAAATTAATTTAACACATTATATATTTATATGATATGATACAGACAAAGATATATATATATATATATATATATATATATTTACTAATCATCATTAATTAATATAAATACCTTTAAAAATAAATATAGAATACTTGACACATATATGCTACATATAGATATATATTTAACTTTTAATTTTATTCATGATTATCCATAAGTACCTTTAAAACAAATAATTTTAAATATTTGATGCATATATATATAAACCTATTAAGTCTTTAATGTATATTCATGATTAAGTAATATAAATATCTTTCAAAAACTAGTTTAACTTATATGACATGTATAAGATATCTTTCTTATTTTATTAATTTTCTTTTTAGAATCAATTTTTTTAGATTTTACCTTTCTTTTGATAATTTGAATATTTATTAAAGTTATTTATTTGAATATGATAATGAATTATTAATTTGTTTAACTGAGGAAGTATTTGGACAAAAATAAATATTCAGATTTTCATACCGTAAAAGAGGGCGAATTCGTCGAAAACGATGACCAAAAGACCTCTGCGTTGATTCATCTTTCTTTATTTGGAAACGAACTTTCAACGAGGAAAAGAATTACAGAAAAGCCCTATAGTCGACCGAGCGGAGACTCCTTGACGTGATCGTCTACCAGCCAGAGATCAAAATCCCTGAATCTTTTGATCTTCTTCTCGAACCCTGTGATGTAATTGTTGTGGATGATGACGTGGCGACCACTGGTTTCTTTGACCCACGTCTCGTTCTTGAAGTAGAGTCCGCCAGAGGGGAAAGCAACCTGAGGGAGAAGGTACAAGTCTACCTGCAACGGTATCCAAGTCAAACTTTGACTTTACATTGACTTCGATTAACGATCCTACCTCGCTGTGGGTTTTGTTCAAGGCCCAATTGAAAGCTGGCTGGTCGTTCGACTTTTTCTTCGTTGACCAGGGTTGAAGCTGCATCTCCTCTATCCACTGTTTCATCACTTTCTTTGCTCCAGATGTGGGCCGGAGGAAGAGCATGCAGCTGCATATGTATGTTCTACCCTTCTTCCCTGGAGGAGGCAGATCATGGGAATGATCCATGGGCTTCACCTAATATGCAAAGAAATGCCCACCATGATCATCATGAGATCATGAACACAACAACCCATCCACCTATTGAAAGTAATGATGATGCACATACAGCCGTCTTGTCATCGGTGAAGTACACGTCATGATTACCCATCATGTATGGAAACGGATCCGCCAACCATACCATGTCGACATCATTGTACATGACATTATATCCCAGCTCCAAGATACGCAGAAGATGACGTGGCCTGCGTGATGTAAAATTGAAGAACCCCTGTCAAAATGAAGAACACGGGTAAGGACATTTGAACCTTCGGAAAAAGGGGCTAGAAGCTTATTTGTTCTCCAAAAAAGGCAAAAAAGTTTAAAATCTGGAAAAAATGAGAGAACGGATTTTTAATGAACCTGAGAGCCAAAGGTGTGAGCGGTTTGCGATTCCGGAGCTGGAGGAATCAGCACAGCATGACCAGGCCACTTCTCGTTAATTTTGTAGAGCGTGGCGTAGTCTTCAGCTACCACCAGAACTTTCTCCTGATGTTTCTGCCTGGTAACGCTGATCAGCCAATTGGTAAGGAATGGTAAATACGGCTGGCTCACAGCGCAAACTATAATAGTCCCGTTCTTCGCCACAAATGCGGCGGCATCCTCCAGTGAGTAATCTTTCCATCTGGTAAGAGATCCGTTATTATTTAGGGTGAATAGCCACGTCGGAGGTCCAATCCAGGGGAATAATAATCCGAGAAGGATTATTAGAGATAAGAGGATTATAACGGCGGAACGGCTGAAGATGGAAATGGACGTATCCCGGATAGCAGATCCTTGGCGGGGAGAATGCGGATCGGGATCCACGAAATGGTGCTGCTGCTGTGTTTGTTGTCTCTGATGGAGAAACATTCTCCGGCGCATAAAAAGATTCGAGGATTAGCAGAACTGAAGCATCGGATGTAGAGATAATATCGAATACCTACTGCGGGATTTCTTTCGTCGACCGACAGTGAGAGTAGACCAGTAGTGAGAAAGATGACTGTCTCTCGAATCAGCACGTCATTGCCATCGGGGATTTCAGCTGGATCTTTAGGTCTGCAAGGAACTCTGACTCGTATGTAGATCCACGATCTAACTTATTTCGACCGTTCGATTCGGGGTTTGATGGATCTAATCAGGATACTAGCATAGTAAACGAGTTCCCAAAGTTTAAAGTGATTATGAGCACAAAACAAAAGGGATTTAAATCAAAATTAGAAAATATCATAATTTCTATTTATATGTAGGGTTGGGCAATCTTGGTTGACCATCATTGACCCTCCCCCACCTAAAAATCAGTCAATTTTCCTACTAACACTCCTGTCCATGGCTCTCCATGGTCTTTACCTCACCATATAAGGGTTATAATTCTCTCTTGTATCTTCTTGATCTCTCCATATGCATGAATTTTGCATGGTTCTAGCCTTCGGAGCATCCAAGGTTTGTCATGTTCTTGACGGATCTATCCTTTTTCAAAGTGTCGGCAGAAGATTTGAAGACTTTCAAAGTTTCAAGATTTGGCACCATTCCAAGAATTTAAGATGTTGTCATTGATCACTGCCACCCGGTTCTCGGCGTCACTTGTCCTTGATATCCAAGCAAGCTACATCGACTAGAGTCCGGATGTCTCTTGGTACAAGCTTAGGCAGAAAAGTTGATGGCCTTCAAGATTCCAAATTCAGTGAGGCTCTGCAATTTTAAGATTTCCATCACTCACTAATTCCCAATTCCTTCCACCACTAAAACTGCACAATTTTTGTCACCGCCAAAATTACCCAACTATTAGCCCATCCCCTACCCATCCCTAGACTTCTTCTTATTAGTTTATGTCTTTTCCTTATTCTTGGCATAGTTTACCTTGGAACAACCTTTCCCTACAAGTGCACCATTTTTTCAATGGGTGAATTTCAACACACAAGCTAGGTTGTTGATACATCTCCACAAGCTAGTAAGCCCTCTTCTAGCCAAGAAGAAATCCTCTTCTGCTATTATATTATTCTTGAATGCAGTTTGAACTCAAATATTGCTCAACTAGTGTTTGTTATTCTAAATGAACTTCTTAATACATTTGATAACAAAAAAATGATGACAACATTCAAAATATAAGTGCTAGTTAATAGTTTAGCTATATGAACATCCTTTCTTTGTATTTGAGTATGGTATAAATGCGATTAAGTCTTATCATCTATCAATTTCCATATTTTTGCTTACACTATGAGATTGACCATGTATGATTTATTTGAAGTCAATAGTTGAGTTCTCATATTGTTCATGATTTATGTGAATGCTGTTGAGATCTGATATCTATAAACCTTTCAAAATTTTGATCAAAACATCGAACATAGTAGAATACATTGAATCAAACATTTCAAAACATTGAGGCACCAAAAACTAATAGTCATATCATCTTATAATAGATTAGAATCTATATGATGCAAGACGCGGTGGTGAAACCCTCGTCCCTGATCAATGGGACTGATGCTGACTGACAATAGTGTGGTCAAACCTAATCTACGGGTAGGGGAGTCCTAGACCCTAAGTAGGAGACCTAACCTAAACCTAAGTACAGGCAGGCGTGCCGATCAGCGAAGTCGACTCTGGGTGACCCGGGGAAACTCGTGATAATGGGTTGGGTGAGATCCTCTCGATCCACGTCCGGAGGCGTGGAAGTCGCTCGTCGTGGAGTAGCCAAGAGGCTGCAGCCCACGCTCGGTACTGAACCTGACGTACACGTCAGAAATCTCGAACCTATAATCGTACTACCCTACCTACGTCGTCCGACGGCGGTGGAGACGAATAAAGGAAATGCTTCGAAAAGTAATTAAACTTTAAAATGAGGGGTTGAAGCTAACCTGCGGGGCGGGGTGCCCGGTGGGTCGTGGCGTAGGGGAGAGTGGGCTCGGTAGTGTCGACCGGAGAGGGAAAGACGACGATCTCAAGCGCGAGGGGGCGGTGGAGTGGAGGGGCGTGACGGGCTCACGGCGAGAGAACCAGACCCGAACAGAGTGGGCCAGCAGGATCGGGCGGACCACCCGAGCGGGGAAGGTAGATCGGGTCAGCGCCGGTTGGCCCGTGGAGACACGGGTAAACCGCAACTGCCCTGGATGGTGCGGTCAGGTCAGGACGGTACTAGCAATCCTGAGTAGCGCGACCGGCTGGGCGTTGAGGGGCGATGAGATCAAGCCAGGATGGCGCTGGTGGGCCGGGGCAGTGCGGGTGAGACCCGGCATTGCAGTCAACCCGAGGGGTTGCGGTCAACCCTAGGGCGGCGCGGAATGAAGCGACCGGATGGCAGAGCGTAATTGAATTTGCAGGAGGGGGGCGGAGATGGGAATATCCGGTGGAGAGAGAGAGGAATGGCGATTACGGAGAATGGAAATTTGGCGTCGCGAGTTAGGGGGGAAGGAATCTGCTGAATTTCGGGAGCAGGTGGGGGACACCGGACGGGATGGGGGTCACGGTCGGATGAAGGCGTGGAGGGCGTTGACGTGTGGTGGGACTTTCGAAGGTGCGTGGAGTCCGGTAGGAGGCGGGAAGACCTGGAATCGGGACAGTGGCAGGGTAGGTAGGCGAAGAAGTGGGAAGGTTGGGAAGACCTCAGATGGGGGACGAGAGATGGGGGTTTGGCTGCGGAATGGTTTCGGGGAAGGGATTGTGAGGGGAGGAATCGGGATTCCGGGAGATAGAGTTCCGTGGGATGGGGAGAGAGAGGTAGGAAACCAAGGAATTCGATGGACGGTGGGAGTGGCGTCGGCTG
>CM044116.1:6741768-6767695 GCA_024174645.1 Lemna minuta
ACTAATTTATCAAATAATGGCAAAGATCATACCCAGGTGTCTGGTATCCGCGAGTGTTTATAATTTCTTAACGCGATTTTTGAAAAAAATGATCGCCCGTAGTCCGTAGAGAAGGGGTCGAATTCACTTGTTCTCGTCGAATTAAGGATCACGAAGATAGAATTCACTTCGGATCACTCAAATTATGATCGATGCGAGTTAAATTCAAAAAAATAAAAGAAGAATCTGATGTTGACCAAGTCAAAATTGACGAATTATCTCAAAAATATGCCTTAAATTCCCCGGCAACGGTGCCATTTGACGAGACGAGACCGCGAGGTCGTCGATTTCACACGGTCTCGTGTCAAAAATAATACCGAACTTACCAATTTGGGGAATTAAGAGAGAATTGAGGGGTATAATGGTAAATACGGGTCGAATCCACAGGGAATTTAGGTATTTTCGAGATATCTTTTAGAATTTGGTCAAATTGGACGATAAATTGAGGTGAGAAATTAGGGAAAATGGTGGATTTAGAAAGATAACTTCAAAACGAATCCACGAAATCTAGAATCGTTGAATTTGGACTTGATTTCGCAGAGAAATCGAAATTTGAAGTGGAGAGAAATTTTCGGACGTCGAAATCGGAATTTTAGATGAAATTCTATGAAATTGAAAGCTAAATCCTAATCTAAAAAAAAATTAAAGATAATAGGAGGATAATTAAGGTAAAAATGCTTCCACTAAACCCATTTAGCGATCAAAACGAGGTGATTAAGCCGATTAATCACCGAAAACGTCAAGATCGTCACGTCGAGCTTCAAGCGTCGATTTCTCCCTCGATTTTCCACCAAATCTCGACTTCTACCCCTCCATGGATGCGGAATTGAGAGAGGAGGAGGAAGAACTCGAGAGAAACGAGTGAGAGAGGTGTCTAGACAGTCAATTTTGTTGAATTCTCACTCGAATGTCTAAGAACGACGAAGAACATGCCTTTTTATAAGGCAAAGATTCTCAGAATCAGTCCGATCAAACGATCGACTGAGTTACGATAAACGGTCCATGATGGACCGTTTTCGGAAATATCGCGATCGTCGGATCGCGGATGGAGGGCCCAGATCATCTCTCTAATAAGC
Source organism: Lemna minuta (assembly GCA_024174645.1). Lineage (NCBI taxonomy): Eukaryota > Viridiplantae > Streptophyta > Magnoliopsida > Alismatales > Araceae > Lemna > Lemna minuta. The sequence continues at coordinate 6,742,884 of CM044116.1, forward strand.
GTTATAAAAACGCTTGATTTTCGCTCCTTGGATCACGATCCAACGGTCTGGATGCGCCCCGCCAGATCGCATCACGACCGTTATAAAAATTTGAATTTCTGCACGTGTCTTTATTGCGATCTGGTGGTCCGTGCTCCACGCGATCGACGTCCGTCGATCGATCGGCCGCAAGATCCAACGCCCGTCGTCGCGCCACGTCGCCTGCAAGGTAAGTAAGTCATAAATTTAGTCCCACACGGACTTAATTAAACAAAACCATCGGGTATATAATACCCGACGGTTTCTAAGGGTATGACCCTCCCTATATAGGGGAGGACAAAGAGCATTTTATATATATATATAGTAAATAAATATAAGTATATATGTCGTGCCACGTAGGCGCTGCGCGGGTCCGCGTGGCGCTGCCACGTGGCCTTGCGTGCCACGTCGCATCCACGCGGGTCTCGCTCCCCTTTTTTAAATTTTTATTTATTATAAAAAATAAAAAATAAAAAATAAAATAAGAAAAACAGTTTTAAAAATCCAGAAAAATATAGAAAAATCCCTAAAAATTGTAAAAATCATATCTTTTAAAATACAACTCCAAATTAATCCAAATTTCTTTCATTGGACCTGAAATTTAATTATCTATCATTCTAAAAATTCAAAATATTTAAATAACAAGAGATTTAATTTATATTTCAAAAATACATTCATTTTTAAAAGATTTTAACTTTAGAAAATTAAATGAATGTTCATAGAAATGATTTCTCTTATTATTTAACTTTAAAAACCATTCATAATCTCAAGTAAAGATGGGTTATAAAATTATTAATCCTTAATTCATCATAATTAACCCTAATTTAGTGTATTTTGAGACTATGACATAAATATGCATAGAATGATAGAAATGCACTCAAAGTATGATAACATGCACATAAATGTAATATTTTATGCCTTAAATTGTATTAATAATCATGTTTTATCATGTTAAGATTGCATGTTATCAGATATAAACATATTTATAAAAGTTTTTGTAAAAAGTTCACATTCCCAAAGTCTATAAATAATCTATAAATAAGGGGAAAACAACCATAACAAGGGTGGCTATGGGAGCCTAGAGAAAAACTCTCCCCACTCTTCTCTTCCTCTCGTGGTGACAAGTGTTCTAGAGGAGATCCAATCATCCAATGATCATGTAGATACTAGTAGAGGCCGGACGCTTGAGCGGTTTGACGAAATCTTTCAGATAATCCATGTAAGTATGAATTATATCATGTACTCGATGATAGGATCATCTAGAAAAGATGATAAGATCATCTATTCTCGATGCTTCAACTTTGTTGAATGTTTTGATTCAACATCTTTTACTACAATTAATCTTTTGGTCAAAACTTTGTAGAACTTGTCCAGTCTCAAATCCCAACACCTAGGTCCTTGCATCATGATGAAATCAATCTTGCATCATAATGAAATCAATTTTGATGTGTTTTAAGTCATTGTTGTAAATTGATTTCATGCAAAAATATCTATGTTTCCTCACTTAGTTTAGGGAATAAGGCTTGAATCCTCATGGAGCCTATGTAATGAGAATAGACACTTCGATAGAGTGCCATGAGTCACACTCTCATTGGCCCCTATAGGGAGGTATTTCCTTTTTAGGGTGAGATCAATATGCGCCATCAGATCACATTGATCTCAAGCTTCTAAGTAAGAAACCACCACATGGCAGTGCAAGTTTCTAAAGAAGAAATTACCAAAACTTTTACAACTATCAAATAGAAATCAAGGCTCTATAGGGCACCAGGTCTTGCAGTCTAATTCCACGTATGAGAGATGGCAAAGCTCCCCTAAATTTTGATCCCATGGACTAAATCCTTGGGATTGGATGGCTTCAAGTGGTGCCACCAATTGGTGCATTTGTGATCGTGCCATGTGGGTATCACTTTTTTTTACCACATTGAGAATCTGTAAATAAATATTAACCAGAAAAATAGAGACCATTATGGTCTCTAGACTAGTGTTTTACTCATAAAACATGTCTCTTAGTATCCCCCACCTATGTAGCACCATGAAGGCATGCCAAGTAGCCACATTGACCTAACAAGCACACTATGTGGCAGACCCCATGACATGTCCATGTACCGTAAAAGTGTCATGTGTGCGGTAAAGTACAACATCTAGGCGGTTTTCTTGCAAAGTGTCATATGGTGGCTTTCACAAATATTATGTGGCTATAAGCCAATCACACTTCCATGTGTCTTGTTTATGTTCACTGAAATAAAATTTATTCATTGTCATTCATGTGTGATGTTTGCAATGAAGTCCATGAGCATATGCAATGACTAAGTGAACTATCTTGAGATGATAATAAAGTGATCACTAGTTCTTAAACATATGTTCTAAACATTCCTATTCATTGGATATTCGAGAAGGACATCAAAATATCCGAAAAGAATAACACTATCTGATCCAACTTGTATGATGCTGATAAGTCCAAAATATTGAATGCAATGCATCGTTGTATTTTTGTTCAGACTTAATCAATAAAATGTGTATAACAGAATTTCCCTTAAAATTTGCTAATATCAAAAGTTGTGGCTTTGTAAGGGGTCGAATCCAAGGGAGGCTGCGACAATAATCTTCTTTTTTATGTATATATTCAAAACAGAAATCTTTAGATCACTAATACGAAGCAAAGAGAATTATATGAAATGAATTGCATTTTCAAATTATAAAGACAGACAAAAATCAAGAAACAGCCACAATCATGTTCTTAATCGGACTTCTCTTCTTCTATTTTTTGTTTAAACTTCTTTTCATAAATAAATTTTTTATTTATCAACTATATCAAGAATATTAATCTCCTGATTCGGTTTCTGTAGATAATTTCTAACCTGATTTATGGAATTTTATTTTCCACTGAATCTTTAATTCAATCTAAATTTTATTATTTAATGTTTTGTTTTGTCTTTCTTAGTCTTTTTAGATGTATTTCTTAATGTCTTAATACTACTTAGGAATTAATCTCTCTGTTTCACGAATTAATGCATAATTTATTGGTAATATGATGTTGTTATTTTCATAGGTATATGCAGAATAGTAGATTACTGAATCTACATCACGAGAAACTAAAGAGAAATCTAACTAATAAAACGACTTTGTAGTTTTAAAGTTCACAACTGAATAAAAAGAAAAGAAACAAGACTAAGACTAAAACAGGAGAAATTTCATTTATTACCTCTCTATTTTTAAGCTTTTCTTAATGAGAAAAATAACTCTCCTGAAATCACGAAACTGTCATAAGCAATTTAGACTTTAAAAATTCAATTAAACTCATTGATTACACTAATAAAGGATCAAAGAAGTGTTGAGTAGAAATCACAAACAAACAGTCATAGGAAATTATTCACTTTAGAATATAAAAGAGAAAGAATAATAGAAATAAACCGAATTAAAATGCAACATATAGTGTCTTCACCTAATCATTCAATTCAAGAAAAAAAAGAAAAAAAAAAAGAACGACCGAAACAACTGAATTAGAAAGGCAACATGAAGTGTCTATACCGAAGATTTCAAATCGGAAGAAGATAAAAGGACAGAAAGAACAATTAAAGAAACCTAAATGAAAATTTTGGAACTAAACCTAATCATGCAAACCTATTTGCAGATCTTGATCGGAGAAATCAACACGACTTGAATGCTCCCGATCATCACTGCTTCAAGGTGGATCTTCCTTCCCGCTGTGTCCTCCAGGCCGAGCGTCGCCGGGCGAGAAATCAAGAACGCCCCTCTCCCCCGCCTTCCTCTTCCTCTTAAGATGTTTCAAAATCGTGATGCCCTCCCTTTTGCGAATTTGTTATGTCTCTTAGTGCTCATCGCTCTGCACACGCGTCTGCGTCACATGCTGTGATTGGTCGGCATCTCGTCTTCTTCCATCTAATTGGTGGAGGACGACTTGTGTGTGTCTTCACCGTGTACCCCCCAGGTGAGCTAACATTTGACTGTGTACACGTCGCGATGTACGCAACCTCCTGGCTCCTTTCGTGATTGGTACATACCAGTCACGTGCAAATCCTGTCCACAGTGCTCCAAAAATCCATTAGTAACAATAGGCCCATTTAGGGCATTAATAAAATGAATTGAAATTAAAAGACCTTAATGAAGGTAATAATTTCTGAAAAATAAAATATTATTTTATTTAAAGTACATGCTAAAGAATATGAATTATCATGTCCAACAGTTGCTAATAGAGTAATTATTTCTGAAAGTAATTATTGTGTTATTGTGTAAAATTTTTCATAACAGCCCTAGTTATTTGTAATTAACTCATCCATTTTCAAGTGCAATAAAAGTGTTTAATTCAGGCATAACATCATGATAACATTCAAAATAATTGTTGATTTAAAATATTCAATGATCAAAATGCAAATAAAATGGATGGTTTAGAATATACTTTTGCCTGTTATCAGATGCGTATGGATAATCTTATGGCCATCGGTGTTGAGACTCTAAGGATAGATAGTGGGTGCTCTTTAGAGAAATAGTTCACTGAATTGATCCGTAATAATCCTTGAATAGTATTTATACCTAACTGTCAATTAGGTTGATTCATGTCATGGTAGTGTATTTGGTCCTTTGACTTGAGACACCAAAGGCATCTTGTGGATGGATGATCGTGTCTTGATTATGACTTACAAATCCTTAGCCAAAGGATATCTAAAAGGTCATATATTGGATATAACATGAAGTCCACGAAGATGATTGTGTGATCAAGATGGAGTCATCCGCCATCGTATTTGAGGAGATTGATTCACGGAATGAGATACGATGAACTCCTTGGCGAAGATAATAGAAATATCGGAGAAAGAGTTTCCGATAATTTCCTACATGCATCAATACTAACTTGAGTGATCGATTTGTGTTTGACAGTTGACCACACCTTTTGTCATTCATGAGTCTTTTGCTAATGAAGGATTATACATACATAGTAATCGATGACGGAAAGGTTACATAAGAGAGTTCTTATATACTCCATATCTCCTAGAGTACGTGGTGTACCTTGGCACCCAACGGGCTGGCAACTTAACCTATCGATTGGGTTAAATCGATCATTTACTAATTAATCTATATGTTGATATGAATAATTAATTAAGTTTGAATTATAAGGTGCTATTGAGTCTATAGAGTTATTAACTAGTGAGATATATGGACTTAGAGGGTCACACACATAAGGTCTATAGATGTTGGTGGGTATAGACATAATTATGAGGGTTTTTATGAAAAATCCACATACCAAATGTCTATAAATAGAGAGAGAACAACTACAACTAAATGTGCCCATGAAAGTTTTGTAAGAATTTTCTCATTTCTTCTCTTTCCCTCTTGGTGAACAGCTTTGAAGAGAAAATCTAACCATTCGGAGATCGTGTAGATACCGCTAGAGGCTAGACACTTGAATAGCTTCAGGAGCTCCTTCAAGGGAACCTATAAGTATGTTTTCTCATACATACTAGATGATAAGATCATATGTTCCTGGTGCCTCAATGTTTTGAACATCTGATTTAATCTATTCTTATGCATTAAATATTTTGATCAAAATTTTGGAAGGCTTCTCAACCTTAGAATCAAACATGCATGCCATGATTGTTGCATCTATCTCCTTGCGTGGCAGTTCCGTAATGGTTGGAGAGCACCATACATGGAGATAATGGCTCACTGATCTTCAATTCGACTAATCATCACGTCTTACACAACGTGGATGAACTTCTACTTTCACAAAGACGTGCGATAGGCACGATTGCGTCAGGTCAGGCTCGTGGGATAACACGGTCTATGTTTAGTTTACTATATATAGCAGTATGCTTATCGTAGTTATTAGTATGAAAAGTTTTCTTCAATCTTCCGTTAGTCCTTGAAGTGAAATCCGAGATTCGGCATTTTCCGAGAGAGTGGAAAAGAGCCGAGCGTCTGAAAGAGAGCAATCCTGGAAAGAATTTCCAACAATTGGTATCAGAGCCAATAGTCTCTTTCAATAGCAAGGTTAGAGGCGATGTCGATAGTCCAAGGTGAGGAGACGCAGGGAAGCAGCAGTGGCGGAGGTACGAGTACGTATCAGTATCCGCAGCTGACGACGTCGAATTATACCAGCTGGGCTATCCGTGTCCAGGCTATCATGGAGGATCAAGGCATCTGGGCAGCAGTCCAGCCGGCGGCCGAGGCAGCCGTCGACTTGAAACAAGATAGGAAAGCCAAAGCACATCTTCTTCAGGCTCTCCCGGAAGACCTTCTTATGCAGGTTGCAAAGAAGGTATCATCGAAGGAAATTTGGGAATCCTTGAAGACGAGGTTCGTCGGAGCTGATCGCGTCAGGAACGCACGACTCCAGGCGCTGAAGAGTGACTTCGACGCCTTGCGAATGGTCGATGGAGAGTCTCTTGACCAGTATGCCGGGAGGATGGCAAGTATGTTCGTGAAGTATTCTGATGTAGGAGGAACTTTAGAGAATGAAGCGATGGTAAAGAAGTTATTCGACACCGTCCCAGATCGTTTCCTCCACATCATTGCAGGAATCGAGCAATTCTGCAATATCGACACAATGCCATTCGAGGAAGCGCTATCCCGGTTGAAAGCATATGAGGAACGGACACGCACGCGAGCGCCCGGGGGTGGCGTCACTGTCAAGGGGCAGCTCCTCCTCAGTGAAGCTGACTGGGAGTCTAGGCGGAAGAAGAATGGCGCTGATACATCAAGCCAAAAGGGAAAATCATCCACAGAAGGTAAAAATCGTGGCAGGAGTGGCCGCGGTCGTGGAAAGGGAAGTCGAGGCGAAACACAACATACCGATGGGGCAGGCAACTCCGGTAGTGGCAGCCGTGACAAAAGCCATATACGCTGCTACAATTGCAACGAGATGGGGCACTATTCTACATAGTGCAAAGCTCCCAAGAAAAGGAAGGAAGCACACCTGGCGCAGATCGATGATAACGAATCGGCATTACTATTCACAGAATCTGAGGAGAACTCGTAGTCGGAGCTCGTCTTGCTCAATGAAGACAAGGTGTGGCCCGAGCTGCACCAAGCCGAGTACAATTCATTGCCAGCGACTACCTGGTACCTAGACAATGGTGCCAGCAATCATATGACTGGTGACAAGGAGAAATTTCAGGAACTTGATGAGTCAATCACTTGGAAAGTGAAGTTTGGCTATGGCAGATCAGTGGAGATAAAGGGAAAAGGCTCAATCCTATTTAGCTGCAAGAACGGTGATCAATGGCCGCTTGAGGAAGTATACTATATTCCTAGTCTTTGCAGCAATATGGTTAGTCTTGGGCAGCTCACCGAGACAGGACACAAGGTGATCATGGACGTTGACAAACTTGAAGTTTTTGCCAAAAGTCCATTGCGGCTGATCATGAACGTGAGACGCTCCCAAAATCATCTTTATAAAATCAAGCTCCAACTCGCGCATCCCACTTGTTTCCTAGAAAACTTGGAGGAACCAGCATGGTTGTGGCATGCGAGGCTGGGTCATGTCAACTTCCACTCGTTGGAACTACTTGCAGAAAGGGAGATGGTCGAGGGAATTCCACGGATTAAACACCCGCAGAAATTGTGTCGTGGTTGTTGACGTGTCATTTTTGTGCGTCGTTAAAACACAAAGACGATGGTCAAACAAAGCTTTTCAGCGCGCACGGAGGCTTTTCAGCGCACGCGGAGGCTGGAGCTGTGAATCGGATCAGTTCGGGTCCCTACCAATTCCGATCAACAGGAGGTATGGCTGAGTGGTTTTTTTTGGCGAGAGTAAGGTCGAACCTACGAAGGAAAAGGGAGTTGTAGAGGTTCGACCGTAGGGAGATAAAGTTGTGGCACCTCACTCGGCTCCTCGGCGGACTTCGGTATTTATAAAACCGAACTCACAAAGACAAGATATAATAATCAAGTATTGGGTAAGTATCGGGTCGATCCACAGAGAGCAGGGTTGACTTTAATCGTAGAGTTGACTTGGTCAAACTTAGGTTTAAAAGGAGTTTTAAATAAGAGAAAATGAGATGTGAGATATGGAAATGATATAAATAAGGTAAATAAAAAGTTTTAAGATTTGAAATCTCGAATTTGACAGAGAAAAGTCAAAAGTCAAAGTCAAAGCATTGACTTTGACCAATAGTAGGTGTTCTACAAAATCAGAGAATCAAACGGACTCAGAAGATTACGAAAATTAGATATTTGGAAACTAGAGAGAAAATGGAATTTATTGATATATATTTCGTAATTTTTGGATAAGAAATGGATTTATTATGAATTATTAAAAATCAATGATCAGAAAATCCCCGAAATGAACACCTCAGAGGAAATCTTCAAATTGAATGTCCAAATGAAATCCAAATGTTGCAATTTATATGTCAATAGAAAGCTAAGAACCAGAGGAATCCAACAAGACCAAAATTATCAAATTCTGATTTGTCAATAAAAAGTAATTGACCCCTAAAGTCAACGTTTGACTTCTGATGAAAGATGAACAGTCCGTGGTCAAACGTTAAATTGAAGGGTCAAATGAACTCGGAATTTGATGAATTTGCTATCCACGGAAAGCTGATGAAAAGAGAAATCCAATGAAACCAAAATCAAGTGATTTGTAATTATAATCAGAGAGATATCCTATTTTCAAAATCAGCAACTTTTCGGACCTAAAATTGGGGAAAATGAAGAACACTATGAACTAATTTGCAAAATTAAACTTCTAAATCTAATAAAAACTCAAATTACCTCATGATAATCGATCGAATCTCACTACTAACCCGATTGCCGCAAGGATGGGGCTCCAATTCTTGTGGATTGAAGCGAATTTGCTCGGATTCTTCCTCGTGGACGTTCGGAATTCTAGGGGAAAATTCGATGAAATCAAGGAGAAATTCGTGATCAATCCCGCTCCAATTGCTTCGCAATCGAGTCTAAACGCGGGGAGAACACGATGAAATAGAGATCTTCCTCGAAACTTGCTTAATTTCTTCACGAGTCGATCAAAAGTTGAAGAACAAAGAAGGAATACATGGGTTTTTAAAGAAGAAATTGGCCCGAAGATCGTGGGCAATGGAGGCGGTCGTGGGCATTGTTTGAAGGCGTCGTGGGAGCGGTTCCTTGGGGTGAGGATGCCGCTTCAATTCCGCAACAAGAATGACTTCAATTTCGCTTCAACCCGAGCCCCGATCGTGGCACGATCAGGCCACGATCGGGCCACAATCAAGCCATGATTTAGCGTCGATCGTGGACCTGGATCTCGGTCGGCCGCCGTCTTCTCAGGTTAGGATGATTCCGCGACGAAAGGAGGTCCAATCGTGGCACGATCGAGCTCCGATCGCGCCGCGATCGGGTTACGATCGGACCACGATTGTCGTTCTTCGTGGTGTTCCGTCTGTCGTCCGATGAAGCTTCAGGTGAGCGTATGGCCACGATCGCGCGATCGCGTGGATTCAAGTTTTGAGGAACGTCCGCCGTCCGATGGAAGACGATCGCGATGATGATCGCGATCGCGACACTGATCGTTCGATGAGGATCGGGCGCACCGGAAGACTCCACGCGTCGCCAAGGTTGCCAGCGATCACGGCCGTCCGATGATGATCGATGCCTCCTTGCTTTTCCACGTGTCGACCACCTGTCGCGTTGCATTTAATGCACGCGGTTTCGTGCATTTAATGCAGCCATCATTACTTGCGGTGCAATTAATGCATCAGAAGCGACCGTTGGTTTGTCCTATTAGGCGGGAAAAAGCGTTCTTTTTTCTCATTCGTCCACGTCGCCTCGACTGACGGTCCTGAAAAAGAGAGCATTAAATGGCATTTGTCTTATTAGGCAGAGGAAAACTCCCTCTTTTTTTTCATTGGCCGCCGCCTCCTCGACTGGCGTGCCTCGAGTTACACGGAAGAAAGACGGTTTTGTCTTATTAGGCACCCTTTTTATTGGTCGCCGCCGTGACTGCCACGTGTCTTGATTTCCGCCGCTCTGATCCGATCCGACGCCCGCTAAGCCGCCACGTCACCTGCAAAATATGAAACCGTGTGGAACATAGTCCCACACGGAAGAAATATAGGAAATTTACGCGGTTAAATAGGGGGGCGATTTATATAGTTCGCCAGTTCTAGGAATAGGCTTATATGTACGATAACCCTCTGATATATATATATATATATATATGATATATTTGCACACGTGTCAGCCACGCGAAGCGCGGGCCACACGCGTCCTGCCACGTGGCCTCAGCGCCACGTCGTAACGACGCGGTGGACCCGCGCGCCACGTTGGCCCGCTCGCCACGTCAGCCCCGCCTGGGCCCGCTCGCCACGTCAGCCGCCGCTCGCCACGTCAGCCGTAGGTAATTATCCCCCTTTTTCGCGATTTTAACTAAGAAATTCCTTAAAAAATCAATTAAAAATCAAATAAAAATCGGAAAAAATAGTACAAAACTTCAGAAATTCATATTTCTCAAAATACAACTCCTTTTTAATCCAAATTTTCTCCATTGGATCACAAATTCTTTTTAATATCATGTCATTTAAAATATGTTTTCAAGAAGGAAATAAAGATGAATTAAAATTTCATTAAATAAGTTCTAATTAAACATTCTAAATCATAAATTCATCTTAAAATCATCCTTCCAAACATTTACTAAAGTCAAAACTCATTTAATAACTGAGATTAACTTCTATTAAATTAAAAAAAATATTAATCATTTATTAAACATGAAATTATCCCTAATTTATGCATAAATATCAACTTTAGTGAAATGACATGCCAATGGAGAAAGTTCCTAAAAAGTATGATAACATGCATCATATTCACATAAAATAAGCATGAATATGAGTTAATTAAGATAAGAATTCAAGTTATAAATGCATGTTATCAGTTGTCTCGTGGCCAAACAGTCTAGGCAATCATTCCCAGCAAAGACAAATTTTCGAGCAGAGAAGCCACTTGAATTGCTCCACGCTGATCTCTGCGGTCCGATCACTCCAGCTACAATTGGAGGTAATTAGTATTTCATGTTGATTGTGGATGATCACTCTCGCTGGATGTGGTTGAATGTGCTCAAGAGTAAAGATCAAGTGCTTCTAGCATTCACAAAGTTCAAGGTGTTGGTGGAGAACATGCGAGGATGCAAGATCAAAACACTTCGCACCGATCGTGGAGGAGAATTCCTCTCATCAAACTTCACTCAGCTGTGTGAAGAAACCGGGATCGAGAGACACTACACCGCACCATATTCTCCACAGCAAAACGGGGTGGTGGAGCGAAGGAACCGATCTATAATGGACATGACTCGCTCCCTGCTCAAAAGCATGAATGTTCCTGGAAGATTCTGGGGGGAGGCAGTGAGGCACGCCGTGTATCTTCTCAATTGGCTGCCGACGAAGGCGATGGGGAGCTGCACACCGTTTGAAGCTTGGAACGGGAAGAAACCATACGTGGGACACTTGCGAGTGTTTGGGTGCACTGCACACGCTAAGTTGACCACTCCGCATCTAAAGAAGCTTGACGATCGGAGCCACATGATGGTTTACCTCGGTGTTGAGGATGGCAATAAAGCGCATCGCCTCTATGATCCCCGACAAAACAAAATTCAAGTAAGTCGTGATGTCCAATTTGAAGAAAATAGGGAGTGGAATTGGAATGCAGGGGTATCAGTTGGTGAAGCATCGGATTTTATCTATGAGGAGTCCGCACCCCCACAAGCTGTTCTATTCGAAGTACCCACATCAGGCAATGACGTTGCCACGAGAGGAATCTCTGTAGACAGAGCAAGTGCGACTGATCAATTGAGTCCAAGATCGATAACCAGATCACCAACTGTGACACACACGGCGTCGGTCCCCGCGACGACACCAGCTACCTTATCTACCACATCAGAAAGGAGAACGCCGATGTCTGATAAGGTCGGGACCTCCCTTGCCGAAACCTCACCACCTCTATCAGGTGGTGATGAGTCCCACGATGGGCCTATTCTCTAGAGACACATCGATGACATTATGCAAGATACACGACGAGTGGAACTAGACAAAGAATTCACTGAGGAGGAGGCTTTGCTGATTGTGACGGAGGAACCGTCTTGTTATCGTGAGGCTGCAGGTCAGCCAGAGTGGGAGGATGCCATGAGTAAGGAAATTGAGTCAATTGAAAAAAATCTGACATGGTCACTAGTGAAACTCCCGGTTGGACACAAGGCGATTGGGCTGAAATGGGTATTTAAGCTCAAGAAGGATTCTGATGGCGAAATAATCAAGCATAAAGTGAGATTGGTGGCAAAGGGCTACGTCCAACGTCAAGGCATTGACTTTGATGAAGTCTTTGCGCCGGTCACTCGTCTTGACACAGTCCGTGTCATGCTCGTAGTGGCGGCAAATCGAGGGTGGCAAGTGCATCACTTGGACGTGAAATCAGCGTTCTTGAATGGAGAGCTCCAAGAGGAGGTTTATGTATCTCAGCCGGAAGGATATATGGTGAAAGGCAAGGAGAATTTAGTGTACAAGCTACACAAGGCACTGTATGGGCTGCGACAGGCACCGCGGGCTTGGAACACACGCCTCGACAGAAGCTTGAAAGAGCTGGGTTTCACAAGATGAACTCAAGAGCAAGCCGTGTATATCCGAGGAAAGAATTGCACTGGCGTCATCGTTGGGGTGTACGTCGATGACCTAATTGTAAGCGGAAAAGATCCAGCTGATATCACGGAGTTTAAGCAGCAAATGATGGACGAGTTTGATATGAGCGACCTCGGATTACTTCATTACTACCTCGGAATTGAGGTGGGGCAAGGAAATGGCAAGATTTCAATCAAACAAACTGCCTATGCCAAGAAAGTATTGGAGCAGTTCGGGATGATCGAATGTAATTCGATCAAATATCCTATGGAAACAAAAATTCAAGTGCACAAAGATGATGAGGGACACCCCGTGGATGCTACGGAGTACCGCCGAGTCATTGGGAGCCTCAGGTACTTGCTGAACACCCGACCAGATCTTTCATTCGCAGTCGGGGTGGCGAGCAGGTTTATGCAAAGGCCAACAGAGATGCATCAAAAGATAGTCAAACAAATTCTTAGGTATGTGAAGGGGACAATGCAATATGGTCTTGTGTACTGCAGCAGAGGAGGAGCAGAGAGGATTACAGGCTACACCGAAAGTGACTTGGCCGGTGACTTGGATGATCACAAGAGCATCGGCGGAATGGCATTTTATGTAAACGAGTGCCTCGTTACATGGAATTCGCAGAAGCAAAAGACAGTGGCACTCTCATCGTGTGAAGCCGAGTTTATGGCTGCAACCGCGGCAGCGTGCCAGGCACTTTGGCTCAGAAGCCTACTAAGTGAGCTAGTTGGGGAGGAGCCGAAACCAGTAAGGATGCTCGTGGACAACAAATCTGCGATTGCGTTAATGAAGAACCCAGTGTTTCATGGACGCAGCAAGCACATTGACACCCGGTTCCATTTTATCCGTGAATGTGTTGAGGAAGGCAAGATTATGGTGGACTTCATCCGAACAGAAGAGCAGAGAGCTGACCCTTTGACGAAGGCATTGCCGGCAGTAAAGTTGGCAACAATGCGACACCTAATTGGCGTGCGTGATCTTCCGCCACTCCAGGATTAGAGGGGAGAATGTTGCATCTATCTCCTTGCGTGGCAGTTCCGTAACGGTTGGAGAGCACCATACATGGAGATAATGGCTCACTGATCTTCAGTTCGACTAATCATCACGTCTTACACGACGTGGATGAACTTCTACTTTCACAAAGACGTGCGATAGGCACGATTGCGTCAGGTCCGGCTCGTGGGATAACACGGTCTATGTTTAGTTTACTATATATAGCAGTATGCTTATCGTAGTTATTAGTATGAAAAGTTTTCTTCAATCTTCCGTTAGTCCTTGAAGTGAAATCCGAGATTCGGCATTTTCCGAGAGAGTGGAAGAGAGCCGAGTGTCTGAAAGAGAGCGATCCTGGAAAGAATTTCCAACAATGATGGCAATACTTATCCCTTTTAACCCCTTTTGACCTCAAGTAACTTTCCAAAAAATCTTTTAAAATCCAAAAAACTCCCAAAAATAGTAAACATTAAAAAAATCAATATCTTCCAAAATACAAATCATTTTTCCTCCAAATTGGCTTCATTGGATCAAGGATAGTCCTCTATATTTTATTGTATTTAGTTTCAACATCATGAAGAGAATTAATGAATTTTTCCTCCAAAATAGAATGACCTCCTATTTAGACAAAGATTAAGCCAAGTTTGGTCTAAGCTCCATAAAAATAGGGAACTTGACCACCTTTGACTTTCCTAGAATGTGGATCATTTGCATATCTAACTTGACCACTTTTGGCTCTTCAAGAGTTGACTTTTAGCCCAAAACAACATAGAGTTCATTTCCTCCTCTCTCACTATAATTTGCATCAGTGTTTTTTTTTCATTTGTACCCGAGTCCTTGCATCAACATAACTCATAAATTTGAAAAATCAACCAATTAAATTCAAAATAAGTCAAATGGGTTTGGTCTCATAATATAAGAAAAACAACAGAGTTGATGCATGATAGGATAAAGTCCTGTTTATACCATATTTAGTCATAAAGATATGGATATTATCATTATGAATGGTCTGATTAGCACTTAAATATGGCATATGACATATGGATGCAGCTATTATTTTGGAGTTAAATAAACTCAAGAAACTTTGAAAATTTTACCATTTGACTTCAAAGAAGTCAAATGGGTTCACTCTAATAATGTAAAAAATATAGCAAATGAAGCATAGTAAGGCTTAAATACTCAAATCACTTTTAGACCATTTTTAGTCGATAAGAGAAGGATATTTATGTGCTTTAGAAAGTGACGAATAAATACATATGTCATTTAGATGCATAGATGTAACTGCAAATTCTTGTTTAACATTAACCACAATACTCAAATTCTCAAAGTTTGGATACAAAAAGGTATCCACAAAAATGGTCGTGTGATCGGGATGGGATCATCCACCCTTAGAACTAAGAAGAGAGACACTTCACAAAATTGTACATACAAGTCGATAGGGTAACAGACAAGAGAAAATTAAGGAAAAAAAAGACTATTGATTGCACTAAATCCAACTAGAATGATCAATTAATGTTTGGCAGATGAAAATCCTCAAAGTCATCCAAGGATTGTTGTGTCAATAATGGATCATATGTACAACTTAATTGTTGACATACGAGCTCAATGTTTGGGTAGTATAACCACATTACCATCTTGAACACATAATGTATTATTATCACCTAATGTGTAAGAATTCAACCTACTGATTGGGTTAAATCAATCCATGAATGATACATTCATATTAGATATTGTAATAATTAATTGGACAAGATAGTAACGAGTTACTAAGCCAATATGATGATTCCATGGACGTGCAGTTGGGCCAAGAAGGTCACACACATAAGATTCATGGACAAGGGGAGTCTATTTTTATGTTTTTTTTTATGAAAACCATGAGGCATTCATTAAGATCAATTGAAATCAAAATATATATTTCATACCTCAACAATTTACCTCCCTATTGTCATAGAATTTGACAGAGTTGATTGATAATATGCATTTGTGTGGGGAAATATAGGATTCTTAAGTTATGTTAATGTATAATTCATGACATTACAATGAAAATTATTTGTTCTTTATAATCTTTTTCATGAACCTTATGTCATTCAAATCAAGTTCTAAAAATGCATTTTTAAGGCTAATTTTATGTCATTGATGAGTTGGCCATTTTGAAAATCAATTTTTTTATTTGCCTATTTTATTGATACTTTGGAATCAGAGGCTTGGAGAAAATACAATTCTAAAGAATACAGAGAAGAATGAGAAGATTTTAATCAAGAAATAATTTTTAAGTTAACCTAGTTTATTTTCTAAGTCACTCTAGTGATATTTGTCGAAAAATCATTTGATTCTCTTTAAACTTGTGAAATTAAATGGCATGACAAATTAGAATATTCTCCAAATTCAATAAAAATTGTGAAAAGAAGGATATATAGCTTGAAAGATATTGAATTTTTATGGTTTAGGTAATTTCTTGGGATTTTCTAGATTTTCTAGAAGATTATTTTAAAAGAAATAATCGCGGCCCCTATCATTATAGCTTATTTGGCATGCTCGCCATGTGGGATACACCAAGTAAGCCAACATGGTAGACGTACCCCCAGGTGGTGGTGATATTATGATTATTTAAGGCATGTGCCACACACTTGGGTGGCCCCACAAGACATTTATTTAGAGCCTATGTGGCAAGGTGGATTAAGAGAATGATCATTACTTAATGGTTCCCAAATTACTGTTCAATTATTTGAGAACTGTCTAACTTATATAAGAATTTTTATATTTAACTTTTAACATGTATGACTGTAGTTTTTATCTCTTCAGCAAGTGGTGTGGTAGAACGAGGGTCATATGAACTCACCTATTCAATTGGAGCTTGACATTGTCACTTACTCAGTCAAAGGGTATGTGGCGTGCGTGGAGAGGATCTTGCTGGAAATCAATTTGTGTTCATCAATCAGAGGTTCAATTGGATCTAACCACAACATGGTCCATGATGGTGCAAGATTATCTCTATGCTTTGATCATGATCTAACTAAGACCATGAAGCAACATATTTTCTCTTTAAAGGATGCACAACATGATGCACAATGTGTGCGCTTGCAACCAAAAGATGCAACAATCTAATGGCTAGATCTGCATATAGAACTCCATAATCAATAATGGTATAGCCTAGGGTTACGATGCAATCTTGACTGCCTAGTGATAACGTGTCATTGATGCATTCATTTTCATCATTATAAATGGGTTTTAACACATAATTCTTAGTCATATAATGCACGTTATCATCGTTTTATGATATTTTTGCATTCATCATTGCATTCCACTCATATAATCAACTTGCGTCTATTTAGTGCTAATTTAGTAAAAAACTAGATATATCCTATCATGCACCATTCTTTTCAATTACTTATATTATGAGACTAACCCCATTTGACTCTTTCAAAGTCAAGTGGTTGAATTCTCATATTTTATATGAGTTATGTGGATGTAGGGATATAGGTATGCAAGTAGGAAAGCATGGATATGGATGACGATAAGAGGAAAGAGGAAACAACTCTCTACTAAATTTGAACACCAAGACAACCATATTTTTATGAAATATGGTAAATGAGATTTGGATTTGGTAAAGGTATCATCATAAGATTTCTAGGTTAATCCAAAATTGATTTAGAGTGAATATTGGGTCAATCTCCTTATTTTTAAGGAGGTTGGACCAAGCTTAATTTTTATTAAATGAGATCTTAATTTTTTCTCATGATTTTAGATATTTTGGGATAAAAATATAGAGGATTAAATTCTTGATCTAATGGAGAAAATCTCGTGAAAAAAAGAGTTGTATTTTGTGAGATATTCAATTTCTAAGTTTATGGATTTTTCTGGAATTTTTCTAAATTTTTTAGGGACTTTTTCAGATTTTGAGCATATTTACGAAAATGCCACTCTGATTTTTAAAGTGAAAATTTACAAAAATGCCCTCCAATTTTCGAAGTCAGAAATTTACAAAAATGCCACTCCGATTTTTAAAGTGAAAAATTATAGAAATGCCCCTCTGATTTACAGGAATTTTCGAAGTCAGTAATTTACAGAAATGCTACTTTGCACTATCTCAATCAAAGACTATGATTTTTCTAAATTAAAATCATGATATCTCATGATCTAGATGGAGTTTTGAGCTGAAATTTTATATCTAGATTCATCTTTTTACCCTCTATCCATCTATACCCTTGGATCAAACAATAAAGCTTGAAAAAAAATGATATTAATAATTGGACTCTTTTACCCCTCTTTACCCTCAAACCCTAAGAACTCACTATAAAAGCCTTCATTTTCTCTCTCCTTGCGTTTTTTGGCTCTCTCTTAGCATCAGGCTACCAGAAGGAAAGGGAGAGGAGGTCAAGGCCCAAGGAGGAGCATTATTTGGTGCTCAAATTTGTAGTGGAGAAGAGAGCAAGCCAAGATCGTGATCGGAGCGGATCGAGCATCACCTGGCCTAGGACGGGCACACCGACGGGGTTTGTGCGACGATCTGGATTGAGTTCTTGCTTGTGTTCATCATCTCCATAAACAGTAAATTTGTATTTTCCTTTTTATATTTCTTTCTTATTTTCTTTTAATGTAGTGGCTTTGACATCATCGAGACTTGCAACTCTCTCTCCCTATCGCTGCACATCTATTCATCGATCCATCGCTACCGCCGAACACTCTTCTCACCTTGTCATCATCTCATCCCCATTTCATTTCTTTCTCAATTGTTTTTCCATTAGAATTCATATTTCTCTCCTAATTAAAAACGAAACCTAAAAACTATCACTCATATTCATCTCTACATGTTGCATTTACGTTTGCACTTCTTTCCAAGCTCTCACTTCTCCCCTTCTCTCTCACCTTTCATTTGAATATCTAATCTCATTACCTCAGCTCCCTGTGGATTCGACACTTGCTTACATTATACTAAGTAAGGAAATATAAATTTTATTGCATGAAATCGATACACAACAACGACGGAAAACACGCGTAATCGAGTTCATCACCCAGCACCCTTCAAATGCATGATCAGATGACCTTGACTAATCATTATATTTTTAAAATTTTGTGGGGACTAATAAGTGCATGAAGAGTAACTATAAACACCCATCAAATTCTCTTATTTATTTCCATTAAACTCCTGAACATACCATCACATCCACAAGCAAGAGAAAGGGAAGCAATAACTTCTAAAAGAAGTTACTTTATGCGTTGCCCAAGGAAATATTTTTTAAGCCTAGTTGAAGAAGCCATCCAAGGGGAGGCCCCCTCTTCTTGCAATTTATTCAATCTCTATCCTTGCAGGGCGATAAAAAAGAAGAAAATCTCTCCCTTAGGTTTGGATTTTTTTTTCTATTGGTGTTTTTCCCATCTCTTATTCTAAGAGGAAAATGTGGTTGGAGAATTTAAAGCTGAAGAATCTCTCATTCTCGCAATCTGTGCCCTCCCTTCCCTTCTTATTTCTCAATCCTTTCCTCTTCCAAGCTCGCTAGTTCACGTTCTCTCTCTTCCCTTTCACTGTCATTTCCTCCCTCTACTGCTCTCTTCTTTGGATTCTTTCCATTTTCTCTCTTCCTTCCATTAAACCTCTCTCTAAGCCTATCTCTTCCTCTCTCGTGCCACACTCCTTCCCTCTCCTTCTCAATCCTTTATTCGCCCTCTAAATATTTTACCCTCTCGTTCTTTTTTCTTTTTCTTTTCCCCCTCTCTCACCGTGCACTCTTTCTCCATCGTTGTCCAGCATTCACACTCTTCTGTCTCCAAATCTCCCTTTCATTCTCTCATTTTGTTGCGCTTGCACACTCTAGGTCAATCTCTCTCACAGTCTCTAATTGTTCTAACTCTTCCCTTTTTCTCTCTAAATCACTCTCTGGTATGTTTTGCCCATTTCAAAATTTATTGTGCTCTCTTGTGCTCTATTGTGCTCTCTTGTCTCCGCATTTCTAGTATTTTCTCTCTACAGATTCCACTCTCCCTCTTTCACCTAGAAAGTTATACATCCTATATCTCCTAGTTCCTTTATAGTTTCCTAGTTTATAAATAGTAGATTTTTCGGGCTTAGACACACGACAACTTTGAGCTTAACTGGGACACATGGGAAAATTGTAGTGCACCCATCTCTTATTGTCATGATCCTTGACTAGCACTTTAAATTGCCTAGTTAAGATAATTTCAAGCCCAAAAGCCCTATAAGTAGGATAATTTCTCTTTCCCTCGTGTTTGGACATGTAGGATCTTCTTCTTGACCAAACTCATTCTGATCATCCAATTGATTATTTTTCTATCTCTTTCATATTTTGGCATGGATTCATCTCAAATTCTAATCGATTGCCCCTAAAATATATGGAGATTTCATCGCTTGAATAACAAAAATATTTTTCAAAGAATCATAATAAAAAAAACCCTTGATCTTTCAATATAAGATCATCTTCATGACGTCTCCATGTTAGTAGGAGCCTTCTTTGATTATCAAAAGATGATCTAGGCTAGATTAGGAGTTAGAATATGATTTTAGTACGTTTTCAATTGTTTCTAGCCCTTCACTGTCATATGATTATGGCAATTTCTTTCTTCAATATCTTCCTCATTTCAATTCATGTCTATCGTTATCATCAACTGAATTCCTTGTAGAGTGGATTCGGTTTCTTTTGTATTCATAAACATGATATCGTTATCATCAATCCAATTCTTCAACCCCAAAGTGGAAAACAACCACTAATGTTATGAAGGAAAACAATGCAAAAATCCTTTTAATGAGAAAAAATTATTCTTTCACTACAAATGAAGAGGATTATTCAAAAATACCTATTTTTTCCAATCCAAAAATCCAACCAAGGGTTTACTTTAAACTATCTAAGTGTAATTCCAAGAATGTCATACAATGATTCTTTTTTGATAGATCCATTGTATGGCTTCATGAGGGGAACCACTTTTTTAGTTATTAATAGTAATGTTCCCATAGAGGCCTAAGAATTAACATACAAGCCTATAGTGGTTCATTTCATCAGTGGACTACCAAGAACCAACATATAAACCTCATTTCACTTTGCAAATTTTGAGAACAAATTCAATTTAGAGTGAGAGAGGCAAGATGGAGTAGAATATGAGTATATCAGAGCATATCTAGTGAGTTATTTTTTGAATGACATGTAATAAATAAGTGACGAGATTTACCCTTAAAGTTTCCATAAAAAATATTTTGAAAACATTAATATTCTTACGATTCCTTGGTTTGTAAGGGGTTAAGAAAGAGAATAAAAAGGGACATTATAACAAAAAAATGATTCAATACTGAGAATGATTTTCACATCTGTTAAACATCCAAACCTATTTTCAGGCATGCAAGTGAGTTAGGGTTTCTAAGTATTAATTTTTTTTCCTGAAACCATTTACTAAAGTGCTGACCATAGAAATCTCTGTTTTAAGTATGCATGTTTGGATTGACTCTCATGCATAATTGACCAGATGGCCAAGAAAAATTCAAGGCCTTTCTTGATTGACTAATATTCACATCAACAAGAATACAAATGCTACAAAAAAGTGCACCATCTCCATGCAACTAGGCATTGACCATGTAACATCCTATTTTCAAGCATCTGTATGGGGTTGAATTTACTGCCTGCCAACTTGGAAACCAAGCTTTCCACTCTGATAATTATTTACATCAGCAAGAATGCTAAAAACAAAATCAAAATCTGTTCCTCCCTGAAAATATTCTCATTCATGAGTGACCTACTAAAACATTATCTTCAAGCATGCATCCGAGAATTGACTTTCTTGCCTGCACAATTCGGCAATCGAGCAAATGTCCCGGTATTAGGTTTGCAACCTCCAGACATCATCTTCTCAAAGATGGTATAAGCCCCATCAGCGCTTCCAGCTGAGCTATACCCACTTATCAGAGCATTATAAGTAAATACATTAGGCACCATCCCCCTGACCAAGAGCTCTTCATACATATTTCCTGCCTTCTCCATCATCCCTGCCCTGCATAAGTGTAGAATCAACGTGTTGTATGTGTACAAATCTGGTAAAAATCCCTCTTTTTTCAGCTCCTCGAACAGGTTTAAGGCCTCTTCAATCCTCTGACACCTCCCCAGCCCATTAATGACATAATTATAAGCCACAAGATCTGGCCCTTGACTTATCTTCTTCCTCTTCTTCATCTCGTTAAAATAATTCAGGGCTTCATCTGGTCGTCCCGCTGAGAACAGAGCATTGACCAAGATAGTGAAGGTTTTCGTGCCCGGGGAGATTCCATCTCCAGGCATGGAGTGAAAGAGCTCAATCGCCTTATCCACATCGCCACATTTTGCATATCCAGCGATCAGTATATTGCAAATGGCAACGTTTCTCTTGCACCCGTACTCTGTCATTTCTTCTAGGAGCTTCTCTGCCATGGCTGTTTGGTTTGACTTCAGGAACCCATCCAGAAGAGGCCCGTATGTGGAGGGCGTAGGAGAGAAATCTCTGCTCATAAGATCGTAGTAAAAGTCAAGAGCCTGATCTAACCTTCGAGATTTGACCAGGCCATTTATGATGGTGTTGAAGGAGATTGTATTGGGTTTGTATCCTCTGGAGCTCATCTCTTTGTACAGATCTATCAGTTCTTCAATCTTTCCTTCTCTGGCCATGCCAGAGAGGAGCTCATTGTATGTGGAGACTGTTGGGGAACAACCAGACTGGTTCTTCATCTCCAAGAACAGAGTCCAGGCAGAATCGAAAAGTTTTGATCTTACAAACCCTGAGATCAAAAGATTGTATGTTTCAGAGGAGAGAGAGATATCCAGGGCTTTGAACCTGGTGAAGATCTCCTGAGCATGGATGAGGTTCTTCTGATGGCAGAGATATTTGATGATCGGGCAGAGAAGGGAGTCATCCAAGAAGATGGCAGAGACCTTCTCTGCAAAAGAGGATGGATGACTGGAATTCGCTCTCTGTCAGGACCTTCTCCATGAGGGCCGACCATGATGATCTCTCTGTGGGGCATCTGGAGTGCAGGATATAATCTATGGCGATCAGAGAAGCTTCATCCACTGATTCGTGCTTGATCAAACCAGGGAGAAGGCTAGAGAGAGAAACAAAGTCTGGGTAGAGCACTTTCTTCATCTGGGCAAAGAGCCATATTGCTAGCTGGACTCTTCCACCTATCATCAAACTATGAATGATGGTATTGAAAGACTGGACATCAGGGAGACAGCCTTTTCACTCATCTCATAGAGCATCTTCCATCCAAGATCAAGGTCCCCTTTCTTGCAGAACCCATCTATCATGATGTTGAAGCTCACAGTGTCCGGAGCAGGGGATCCATGATGACCCATTTCTTCAAGAAATTGAGAGGCTTTTTCTATCTTTCCTTCTCTTACTAGTCCTGCCAACAGCGTGTTATAGGTGATTATAGAGGGAGAAAGCTTCATATCCTTCATCCTAAGAAACAGATCCCATGCGTCTTCCTCTTTTCCAGACTTATAAAGAACATCAATAAGAGAGTTAATGGTGATTTCATCAACTAAAGACCCACTTTCCATCATTTTGGCATACAATTTGGCAGCTTCATCTCCTCTTCCCTCTCTACTATAGCATTTGAACATTATGCTATACGAGAATGCATCTGGAGAGAGACCATTTCTCCCAATTTCATCAAACATCTTCTTCGCTTCAGAGAGCTTTCCAGATTTAACCAGGATATTGAGACAAGCATTACAAGAAACAGTGTTCGGAACAAGACCCTTCTTCTTCATCTCCCAAAACATGTCCATAGCTTTCTCTGATTCTCCGCACTTTCCATAGTAATCAATGAAGAGAACAAACGTGTAAGAAGTAGGTTTTAGTCCTTGAGAATTTATTAATTCGAAGAAATTGAGGGCTTCAGATAATTGACCAGACTGCAGAAGTCCTTTAATGATGGTATTGTAGGTGTACATATTAGGCTTACACCTCTTCTGCCTCATGAGATCAACTATTGATAATGCTTCTTCAACTTTTCCTTTTTTACAGAGAGCATCTATGGTCACTGTATATACAATAACGTCAGTCGGGTATCCATCAATCTCCATCTCTTTGCTGAATTCCCTCAAGGATTTTAGGTCACCTGCATCTCCAAGCTTGTTTAGAAGAGTTATATACATCACTTTGTCTGGTTTCTGATCTCTGGATTTCATCTTTCTGAATAAGTTTTTTTGGCATCCTGTAGTCTACCGGCATTACAGAGCGCCTCAATAAGCACTGTGTAGGTGACAACATCCGGTTTACAGCCTTCTTTCTCCATTCTCTTCAGAAGGATGAACGCGTCATTGACTTTGCCTTCTTGCCCAAGAATTTTGATGCAAATGGTATAAGTGTATACGTTTGGCTTTAATCCTAATTTCTTCATATCAGATAGGAGCTCCAATACGATTTGAGTTTGCTTTCTCTTCCCGGCGGCCACCATGAGTGAAGAATAAGTTTTGACGCTGGGTTTGACACCTTCCAAAATCATCCGCTTATAGATTTGCAAGGCTTCGGTGAAGAAACCAGATTGAAGGACGAATCCGATCAAACCATTATAGGAGAAGCAATTCAAGAGAAATCCTGAATCCCTCATCATATCAATGGCGTGTGGAGCGACTCTAATGCCTCCCTCCAAGTTCAAAACTCTTGAATATCGTCAAAAAAAGGTGTCTCTACTCCTCTTAATCATCTGTTTCTGCATCAGGTCAAACACAACAGCCATCTCCTCCAATTTACCATGAACCCTCAAGAGCTCCAGGGTATAATTACAGGAATCCGTGGTGTGGATGACGTCAGGTTGGTTAGATATCGACCTGAAGAGGGAATACGCCTCGATGGGATCAGAAACGGACTTGAGAATTTCGGACACGTCATCAGAAGTCACAGGATTTCTTCTTCTACATTTCTGAATTCCAATTGTCAGAGATTTCCTCCGATCGAGGTTATACACAAGAAATCTCCCCTGAAGAACCCTAAAATCCCTAAATCTTTTTCTCTTCGAAAGGAAAGTCAAATCCACGGACAAGAAATGCGGCTCCGGTTGAAAAACCCTGTAATTACCGTGGACAGTCCCGGAACAGCAGAGCTCCATTCAAGCGGGAAGGGACTGAGATGGACGGAGAAAACAGCTTGATCACGCGGCGAATGGCCGCCAATGGAAGAGAAATTGGAGACAGTAAATGCTCTGGCCATACTCCATTGAGAAGG
>CM044116.1:6768195-7003359 GCA_024174645.1 Lemna minuta
GGTTGCGGTCAACCCTAGGGCGGCGCGGAATGAAGCGACCGGATGGCAGAGCGTGCAGTGAATTTGCAGGAGGGGATGAGCAAACCGGGGGCGGAGATGGGAATATCCGGTGGAGAGAGAGAGGAATGGCGATTACGGAGAATGGAAATTTGGCGTCGCGAGTTAGGGGGGAAGGAATCTGCTGAATTCGGGAGCAGGTGGGGGACACCGGACGGGATGGGGGTCACGGTCGGACGAAGGCGTGGAGGGCGTTGACGTGTGGTGGGACTTCGAAGGTGCGTGGAGTCCGGTAGGAGGCGGGAAGACCTGGAATCGGGACAGTGGCAGGGTAGGTAGGCGAAGAAGTGGGAAGGTTGGGAAGACCTCAGATGGGGGACGAGAGATGGGGGTTTGGCTGCGGAATGGTTTCGGGGAAGGGATTGTGAGGGGAGGAATCGGGATTCCGGGAGATAGAGCTCCGCGGGATGAGGAGAGAGAGGTAGGAAACCAAGGAATTCGATGGACGGTGGGAGTGGCGTCGGCTGGAATTTTCGGAATTGACAAATGAAATTCCGTGTACGCGGCACAGTGAGGATGACCGTCACAGGGTAAGGAATTTAGCTTGCCACACGGGGAACTTCGCGAGGATCGGTAGATGAATTAGGGGAGGTGGGGGGAAACGTTGAAATCCAATTCCGCGTTCGGCGAGTGGTGAAGCCGAGATCCGGATTTTCAGGAAGAATTTGCAAATGGTCGCGAAAGTGAATTCGGCAGGGTTGAGGCGAGAAATCGGCTTGAGGGAGGCGGCGTCGCAATGACAGCGGAGAAGAACCGTGTCCGGGCGAGAGGCGGGCGCGGTTGTGCGGCGGCGGCGGCGGTTGGACTCCTTCCCCATCCTTCCTTGAGCAGCCACTTGAGAGGGAGATTACTCCTTTCTTTCTTCAATGATGGCTAGGGTTTGTGGGGGTCCCTTCCTTTTAGAGCCCATAATGGGCGAGAGGAAAGGGCTCACTTGAGCACCAACACTAAAAATACTCATAGAAAATTAAGGTCACAAAGAGAAATGGCTTCACGAATGGGATCTGGAAAAGTGAAGAACACCCGAAAGCCTAAAGGGGAGAGGGAAATAAACGAGGACCCGCAGCGGCAGCGGAGAGGGAGCCGTGGCCGGGCAAGGCGGGCGGCGGTTGTCACGGCGGCGGCGGTTGGACTCCTTCCCCAGCCTAGCACGCCACTTGGAGAGGAGATCACTCCTTTTCTTTCTTCCAAATGATGGCTAGGGTTTGTGGGGGTCCCTTCCCCTCTTATAGAGCCCGATAATGGGCCGAGAGGGGAAAGGGCCCACTTGAGGCCCACAACCCAACACATAAAAATACTCATAGAAAAATAAAGGTCCACAAAGAGAAAATGGCTTCACGAATGGGATCCTGAAAAGTGAAGAACCCACCCGAAAGCCTAAAAGGGAGAGGGAAATAAACGAGGACCCGCTTAAACACGTGCGGGTCAAAAGTTCTTAATAAAGAAATAAAGATAAGCGGATAGATCCGCGCGCGCAAAAGGGCTCTTCCGGCGCCGTGATATCGTGTCTTGGTGGCGACGGGGTCGTACGCCACCACTATACTTCCAAGGTGACGAGACAGATCTGTGCGGTCATTAAAAACACACGAAGACGTGTCAAAAAAAATTACGAACTCACCAATTTAAGATTAAAATCACGAACTAAAGAGTATAGGGATGACTAAGGATCGAATCCATGAAGAATTAAAGTATTTTTGAGGTATTCTTCAAATTTGATCAAAACTAGACAAAGAATTGAGGTGATAAATTAGGGATTTTAGTCATTTAAGAAAGAGAACTGAAAGACAAATCCATGGAATCAAAAATCACTCGATTTGGGATCAAGATCCACAGAGAAATCAAATAGCAAAAATTAGGTAGAATTTCCAAAAGCAAAGAGAGAGAAAACCAAAATTAAACCTAAAATCCGACTAATCTATGATTTGAAATTAAAATATGATGTTATAGGAAGAGAGATTAGAAGGAAAACACAAATTTTAACTTGAAATAACACTTGAAATGATCCAATTGATTTCCGGATCAAGGGCTCTTCATTATGTAATTTCGAAGATGAGTTTTGGCATCTAAGAAGAATTTCTCCTTATTTTTTCCACAAAATCTCACTTTCAAACACTTTTTGGACGTGGAAATTGATCTAGAAGAGAAGTAAAATAAGAAATTCAAGGATTGAGATGTCTAAATAGTTTGATTACTCAAAACACCCTTAAATGCTTTACATCGTCAAAGAACATGTGTATTTATAGGCTAAATTGGGCGTGACCATTGGATTTGGCTCTTCATCTTTAATCAACGGCTTAGATGAAACGCTTTGATGCGAATTATTAGAATTAAGTCGTATCCATTCGATCAAAGATGGAGCGCCTAGATGAAGCCGTGTCATCGTTTGAAGTTTGATGATTGTCTAACGTCCTTCATTCGATCTTCATTGAATGCCTGAGATGTCGCCATGTGTCTAGGGAAGTGCATCAAGCACATTTAATCTCAGCCGCTATAACTCATCAGATGAACGGCTGAGATTAAATCATTTTAAAATAAATCTTCGCCCAAACAGAGTGTGTCGCATATCCCCTCACTTAAGTGAAGATCAACGACTTTGATTAAGTACGCGAATCAGACGCTCCCCGTTGTGCCACATCACATGCACATAAAAATAAAGAAACATAGTCCCACATGACAGAAATTTAAGCAAATTATTGGTTATAAAAAGAGTGCGCACTAATGGGCTTAGCTTATATCCTGAAAAGGATGCTAAACCCACTAATCACACATACTCGCGCACACACGCATACACACGCGCACACAAATGTCACCACGTGGCGTGTACACATGTCGCCACATGGCAATGCCCTGCCATGTCAGCTGCCACGTCAACTGCCAAGTCAGCGCACGATATAAAAATAATATTTTAAATTTCAAAATCCAAATAAATCCAAACTACATTAAAAAAAATTGAAAAAATTCTTTAAAAATTCCTAAAATTTAGATAATTCATAAATTTTAAAATACAACTCCAAATTAATCCAAATTTATCTTGTTTGATCAGAAATTAAATAATATATCATTCTAAAAAGTTAAATTGAATAAATAATAAGAGAATAATTTTTTTTTAAAAAAAATACATTCCTTTGTTTTAGAAAATAAAGTTAGAAAAACAAATGAGTGTATATAAAAATATTTTTCTCTTATTATTAATCATTAAAATGCAATTATAATCTCAAAATAAAATTAGAATAATCTAATGTTAAATATATCTCTTTAATTATTCATGATTATCCCTAAAATAGTGCATTTTGAGATTATTACTTAATTTTTCATAGAATGATAGATATACTCTCAAAACATGATAACATGCATGAGAATGGAATATTTTAAGCATTAATTTACATGAATAATCATATAATTTCATATGTAAATTGCATGTTGTCAGAAGATCCACTTGAAGGAGTCCTTGAAGCAGTTTAAGTGTTCAACCTCTAGCCGTATCCAGTCAATCACTAAATGGTTAGATCTCTTCTTGAAAGCTCTTTACCAAGAGAGAAAGAGAAGAAAAGAGAGAATTTCCACAAGCCTTGCTTAATTACCTTGGGTTGTAGTTGTTCTCTCCTTATTTATAGATATTGGGTATATGAACTTTTCATAAAACCCTTATAATTATGTATATATCTACCAACATTCATAGATATTATGTTTATAACCCCCTAAGTTTTTATATCTTCATAGTTAATAATTCTATAGACCCAATAACACCTTATTAGTCACCATTTATTAATTCTCTATATCAACATATAAATTAATTAATTAATGATCGATTTAACCCAATTTATAAGTCAAGTTGCCAGCTCTCTAGGTGACCAGCTATACCACATTTTCTAGGAGATATGGAGTGTATGAGAACTCTTTTACGAAACCTTCTTGTCATAAGTTACTGTGTACAATAATCTTTCATTTGCACGAAATTCATAAATGACTTAGGGTATGGTTAATTGCCAAACTCTAATCAATCTTTCAAGTTATTATTGATGTGTGGAGAAAATTATCGAGAACTTATTCTTTGATATTTCCACTTATGAGCTTTGAGGTTGATAAGTCTTCCAAAATTTCAATCAAAGTATTGAACGTAGAAAAATACATTGAATAAAAATTAAAAATACCAAGGCACCAAGAAGCGATGATCCTATAATCTGGTATAGATTAGAATTCATAGTTGTAGGGTTCACTTAAAGGAGTTCTCAAAATTTTTTCAAGTGTCTAGCCGCTAGTAGTATCCACACGATCGCACGATGATTGGATCTCCTCTTCAATGCTTTTTACCAAAAGAGAAATAAAAGAAAGGAGAGAATTTCGACAAAGCTTGCATGAGCACCTTGAGTTGTGGTCATTCTCCTCTTATTAATAGACATTTTGTATGCCAATTTTTCATAAAACCCCTCATAATTATGTCTATATCTATTAACATCCATAGATTTTATATGTGTGACCCTATAGATCTATATAATTAACTATTTGATAACTCTATAGATCCAATAACACCTGATTGGTCAATATTTATTAATTATCTTCATCAACATATAGATAAAGTAATCAATGATAAATTTAATCCAATTGATAGGCCGAGTTGTTAGTTCATTAGGTGCTAAGCTACAACACGTATTCTTGGAGATATCGAGTGTATAAGGGCTCTTGTATGGAACCTTCTCATCATCATTTATCATGTATATATAATCTTTTGTCCACACGAGGCTCCTTAATGAGTTAGAGTATAGTTAACTATCAAGCCCTAATCAATCACTCAAGTTACTACTGATGTATGAAAGAAATCATTGAGAACTCCTCTAATATTTCCACTACCTTGGCCTATGATTTCATTGCATCTCATTCCTTGAGTCAATCTTATCAAATATTAAGGGCAGACAACCCCATCTTGACCACACAATCATCTTCGAGGACTTCACGCCATATCCAATAGATAACGTTTTAGAGATCCCATGGTTAGATATTCATAAGTCATAATCAAAACAGAGTCATCCATCCATAAGATATATTTGGTACATCAAGTCAAAGAACTACATATGCAACTATAACATAAATCAACTTGATTAACAATTAGGTATAATAACATTCAGGGATTCATACGAATCAATTTAGTAAACTCTTTCTCTAAAGAGCACCCACTATTTGTCCTTGGTGTCTTCACACCGATGGCTACACGATCACACATACTCTTCCTTTCTACATAATTTAATGACTTTCTCGAACATCCCATGATAGGAATGTTTAGAACATATGCTTACGGAATAATGATCATTATCTTATCATCTCATCATAAGTCATTCAATCATGTATATGCTCATGGACTTCATTAGAAACATCACACAATAATGTCAATAAATAAATTTTATTTTAATCAATATAAAATGAGATACATGAAAGTGTGATCAATTTATAGGCCAAATAATATCCATCATGTCCATAAATAGTGTAGAACCTATTTACCTTTTCATAATTATATTAGTTTTGTTTACTCCCTTATCATTGCTCGATTTTCTAATTTCTCACAAATCTTCCATCATCTTTCATTTATTTATCTTTATCTCTCCATTCTATTCTCCACTATCGATACTATTCTAAAAATTTTCAGTAACATTAACACACACACACACACACATATATATATATATATGTATCTATCTGTAATATTTCATTCGCACCATACTCTATTTTTCATGTGTCATATTTCTTCAAAATATCTTATACAATTGTTTTCCCTTTAATGATATCTCTTCTCCCTAAAAACATCAATCTCATTACGTATGCTCCCTAAGGATTTGATCTTTAATTGAACCTATATTAATTGAGAAAAATATAGCTATTTTTGAATGAATTCAATTCACAAAAATGACTGAAAATATCTTCAAATTAAGTTCATCAACAGGTCTCATTGTTGGGGAGCATGGTGTCATTGAGATTATTAACTTCTATCCCTTCATTTTCCATTCTCTAGAATTTTTTATTTTATATTGACGAGACGGGACCGCGAGGTCGTTGATTTCACACGGTCTCGTGTCAAAAATATTTCCGAATTTACCAACTTAAGGATTTAATAACAAATTGAAGGGTATAATGGTAAATAAGGGTCG
The DNA here is from genome assembly GCA_024174645.1 of Lemna minuta. NCBI lineage: Eukaryota > Viridiplantae > Streptophyta > Magnoliopsida > Alismatales > Araceae > Lemna > Lemna minuta. Next base: position 6,774,390 of record CM044116.1, read on the forward strand.
AATCCACAGGGAATTAAGGTATTTTTGAGAGATATTTTAGAAATTGATCAAATTGGATGATGAATTGAGGTGAGAAATTAGGCTATTCATTCTGCGAATTCGAACGTGAACATCGCTGTTCAAGAGACAAATTCTCCTTGATCGATCGACGAAACCTCACTTTAATCACTCCGTGGATGCGGAATCGAGTCTAGAAGAGATTAGAAGTGAGAGATTCAAGGATAGATGTGTATAGATAGGTCAATTGAGCAAAATCCTCTGAGAATATCTTACAAAATCGAAGAACGCCTTGTTTTATAGGCGAATTGGGCGTAACCGTCGGATTGATGAGTTTAATATCCATCAACGGTCTAGATTAAACGCATCAAGACAAAACTTTATGGTTAAATTTTGCCCTTTGGATCGCAGATGAACGCTCCGGATGAAGCCTCGCGATATGCGTTATAAAACGCATCAACTTGCGCCCGTTGGATCACGATCCGACGATCGTGATGCGTTTCCACACGTTACATCTCGTCCGTTATAATTCCACATTTAACCCACGTGCTCTAATGGTGATCCAGTGGACCTCGTGTCCACTACGTCAACGCGCAATGATGCGCGCTCTTTTAATCCGACGCATCTTATTAAGACACATGTCCTGCAAAGTAAAAAACCGTGTGGAACTTAGTCCCACACAGGTAAAATAAATAAAAGGAGTCAACTTTATATTATGCGACGGAATGAGGGGTTAATAATTCTCTCCCGATAATCGGGAGACTATATGTATTATAACCCAACTATATATATAAATATAAATAGCGTCACATCGCCGCATAGGCGCTGCCACGTGGCCCTGAGTGCCACTTTGCATTCACGTGGGACCCGCGCAAAAATCAACCCCTTTTTGCAAATTTCTTTCATTTGATCTGAAATTTAATTATCTATCATTCTAAAAAGTCAAATTATTTAAATAAAAAGATATTTAATTCTTATTTCAGAAATACATTCATTTCTTTAAGATTTTAACTTTAGAAAATTTAAATGAATGTTCATAAAAAAAGGATTTCTCTTATTATTTAACTTTCAAAACAATTTATAATCCCAAGTAAAGATAGGTTATTAAAGTCTTTAATCTTTAATTCATCATAATTAACCCTAAATTAATACATTTTGAGATTATAACATAAAATTGCATGAAATGATAGAAATGCACTCAAAGTATGATAACATGCGTACAAATGGAATATTTTATGCCTTAATTTGCATTAATAATCATGTTTTATCATGTTAAGATTGCATCTTATCATATATCACCAATGATTATTGTGATTTTGATTTGAGTATCATTAAAAATCGCATCTCTTAGCCATTCTCTCCTCTATTTCATGAAAAAATGTAGATCTAGATAACTAGAGTTGGTGGATTTGGAATTTTTGAGAGAATGTTTAGAACTCAAAAGAATATCAAGAGAGCAAGTGAAGAAAAAAATTTGGACAAATGGATCAGAATGTACCTCAAAGGAATAGGAATTTGGATTGAAATCAAAATCAATGAGTTGAAGAACAAGAATAGGAGAGCATGTCACCTTGGAGACGAGTTGTTTTCATCAATGTTAGCTACCTTTCATGGGTTACCTTATGAAAATCTTTTGCATATTTAAAGGAATTCTATTTATATCATATTCTCGGAGTCCAACAAAGTATTAAATGTACATGTTTTTTCCTAGACCTTGTGAGATAGAGAGAAGGATTGGTTTAGAAACTTGGGATTGAAATTCAATAGTTTTTTTTATGAGATAGAATGTTGATTCTTAAGTTAAATTAATGCATCCATTAAAACCAAGATCTGTAGGCAAGCCATTAAATTCTTTCGAACAAAGGATGAATCATTTTGTGAAGCATGGGAAAGAGTTAAAGACTTGACTCAGCAATGTCCCCACCATAGCTTTGAAAATTGGCAACAAATGAATATTTTATGTGGTTTGTGGTTGATTGATCATGGATAAATATGATGACGAAGTGGAGGAACTTGAGAAGTTAGATGAAAATGATAGTCATCAGTTGAGTTGGAATCACCATGGGAGAAATTTAAAACCAAAAATGAAGAATTTAAATTGAGAAGATTCTGGAATGTGAATTTGAAAAAGACTTGATTACTTAGCGGTTGGGAAGTATAGAGGCAACCCAAGGAAAAATGATTGAAATGATGCAAAAACTTGTAACTAACACGAACATTTCCCAATTGCAAGATATTTCTTTCTATATATATTTTTATTATTGAAAATCTTGCTAGATGGAGAATATAAGGGGAATTACGAAGATCTAAATGTCTAAAAATCATGGAAAAATGGTGCAAACACTACCGTAACAAAAAAAACCTTATTTTCAACAATATAACATTAGGAATTATACGATGCGAGCTGTGAAAGAATATAAAAAAACATGGGTGAACAAATAAATCAAATGGTCAAGAAGGTTGAGCACCTACAAATGGATAAACTCAACCAAGCCAGCCCCAGCATCAATAACATGCAAAGTAAGGGAAAGGAGATGGATACCAATGAAGGTCGGTTCCCAACTCAATTTCCTATTTAATCCTCATAACATAGCTTTTCTTGATTCAAATGAATCTCCTTTCTTATAAGAGAACAATGAGAATATTTATTCTATAACCAAATTTAGAAGTAGAAAAAAAAAGCTAATCCATATCACAGGAATCACAAAGAAGAAAAATTAAATAAGGAGAAGTTTTATAAGACAATAACGAAAAATTAGATAAAGAGTTAATATGGAGAGAGCCCAAATCAAATGAGTACTAATAATGGGTCATTAACGCATTCATTTCCATCATTTTAAATAGATTTTAATACATAGTTCTTGTTAATGTGATGCACATTGTCATATTTTTATGATATTTTTCCATTCATCATGGCATTCCACTCACATACTCAATTTGCATCTATTTAGTTCTAATTAGGTATAAACACAAATTTGTCTTATCATGCATCCTTCTTTTCCATTATTATATCATGAAACTAACCTTATTTGAATTCTTCAGAGTCAAGTGATTGAATTATTGTTGGGTTCTGATGTCAATAAAATTCTAAAATTTTGATCAAAACATTGAATGCAACGAAAAATATTGAATCGGATATTCAAAATTCCAAGCCACCAATAACAGATGATCCTATCATCTAGTATGAATGAGAAAACGTACTTACAGGGTTTCCTTGAAGGAGTTCTTGAAGCTATTCAAGTGTCTAGCCTCTAGCGGTATCCACACGGTCTCTGGAGGGTTGGATCTCCTCTTGAAAGCTCTTCACCAAGAGAGAAAGAGAAGAAATGAGAGAATTCCCACAAAGCTTGCATGGGCACCTTGAGTTGTGGTCATTCTCCCCTTATTTATAGACATTTGGTATGAGGGTTTTTTCATAAAAACCCTCATAATTATGACTATATCCACCAACATCCATAGACCTTATATGTGTGACCCTCTAAGTCCATATATCTCACTAGTTAATAACTCTAAAGACCAAATAACTCCTTATTGGTCAACCTTAATTAATTATCCACATCCACATATGGATTAATTAATCAATGATCGATTTAACCCAATCGATAGGTTGAGTTGCCAGCCCGTTGGGTGCCAAGTTATACCACGTACACTAGGAGATATGGAGTATGTAAGAACTCACTTATGGAACCTTCCCATCATCGATTACCATGTATGTATAATTCTTCATCCACATTAGACTCTTGAATGACTTAGGGTATAGTCAATTGTCAAACCTTAATCGATCACTCAAGTTAGTACTGATGCATATAGAAATCATTGGGAACTCCTTTTCCGATATTTATACGACCTTGGCCAAGGATTTCATTGCATCTCATTCCTTGAGTCAATCTCCTTAAATACCGAGGGTGGATGATCCCATGTTGATCATACAATCATCTTCGTGGACTTCATGTCATATCCAATATATAACGTTTTAGATATCTCGTGGCTAGGGATTCGTAAGTCATAATCAAAACACGATCATCTATCAACAAGATATCTTTGGTGTCTCAAGTCAAAGGACCATATACACAACCATGCTATGAAACAACGTGATTGATAGTTAGGTATAATACCATTCAGAAATTCATACGGATCAATTCAGTAAACTTTTTCTTCAAAGAACACCCACTATCTATCCTTAGTGTCTCCACACCGATGACTATAGGATCAGCCATACTCATCACATGAGTCAGATTAGATAATGCTATTCTTTCTGGATAATTTGATGTCCTTCTCGAATATCCCACGAATATTCATAAAACTTCAGTTCTAATTTTAAGCCCTAATTTTTTATCTTTAAGTTCTAAAATAATTCATAAAAAATATTAAAAATCCAAAAAAAATCTTAAAACTTAAAAGTCAATTTCTCTCAAAATACAACTCATTTTTTCCACCAAATTTTCTCTATTAGATCCATAATAAAATTCTACATTTTTTATCTAAAATTCCTAAAATCATAAATATAAAAAAGGGTTATTTCGTAAAGTTGATTTAGATTCAAGCTCCTTAAAAATAAGGTTGACCCAAGTTAATTTTCCTATTAATAATGAATCATCCTAAAACTTAGAATGATCCATCTATCACATGCAAACTTGGTTGAAGGCTCCTTTTTGTGGCGATGGGGTTGATTGGACGCTCCAATTTGGTGGAGAGTTCTTTCTTCCTCTCTCTCTTTCTTCGTCATTCATACCCATGCTTTCCTATTCATATTCTTACCTCCTTGCTTATATAAAATTCATAGAAGATGTGAGAATTCAACCACTTGACCCCAAAGAAGTTAAATGAAGTTAGTATCAAGATATTAAAAATCAAAAGAACGAAATATGACGAGACGAATTCATGTTTTTACCTAATTAGCACTAATATTATGCACTGACATTTAATTACACAAGGAATGTGAAAATATCATAAAAACATGATAAGATGCATTGTATTAGCAAGAATTATGCATTAAAATCTGTTAATAATGATGGAGATGAATGTATCAATGACCCGTTCTCAACTTAGAACAAGAAACATTTTTTACTTTGAAATTTTACAGTTATTCACCAATGTTTGTATCATTTTGGCCATTTTTCCTATACTAGACTCTACATTTATTAATGGCATGCAAGTTAAATCATTTTTAATCTTGCGCTTCAAACCCTTAACATTCAAGAATCCTCTTCTTTTGGCCTCCACATTCTTAAACTCAAATGATGACGATAACTTTCAACCAATTTCTCAATTGAATCTTTTAATTCATTAATATATTTATACATTATTCATCCACTACATAGTGCATCAGCTCTATTCCCAAGATTTTCACTAACCCTTCATAAATAGATTCATTAATTGCCAATTATCAAATCCATGGTGCACGCATTGTCTAGTTATACATTATTCATCCACTACATAGTGCATCATCTCTATTCGTAAGATTTTCTCTTAACCCTTCATAAATAGATTCATTAATTGCCAATTATCCAATCCATGGTGCAGCCATTGTCTAGTTAAATCCTTAAATCACTCCCATGCTTTCACCAAATAACTCTTCTCCTTGCCTAAGATCTTACATACTCTACTCCTTGCCTAAGATCTCTTCGTAAAGCATTCAGATAGTGCAACTGTTACGATTCTTTTGGTGTAGGTCGATGATATTATTGTGACTAGTAACAATGAGGAGGAGTCAAACTCATTGGGTCAAAGGCTTTCAACCTTATTTGAGATCAAGTTGATTGGGAAGATGAGATACTTCTTTGGCATCGAGGTGGCCTACTCTAACCAAGGCATCTTCATTTCTTAGCACAAGTATACCCTTGATCTCCTCAAGGAGACATGTGTGATGGATTTTAAACCATCATCAACTCTGATAGATCCCAATACTAAGTTGGGCCTATGTGAAGAAGATAGCTCGACTAATAAAAGGTATTATCAACAACATTTTAGGATATCTGATTTATTTGAATCACACAAGACTAGACATGGCATTCGTAGTGGGACTACTTAGTCAGTTTATGCACAACCCCAAAGAGACACATTTGCACGTTGCACATAGAGTCATGGCATATTTGAAAGGAATAGCTGGTCAAGGACTACTATTTAAGAGAGGTGGTGGCACCTCAATTAAGGTATATATAGATGCCGATCATGGTGGGTCCATTATTGACCAAAGATCCACTTTTGATTATTGTACATTCCTTGGAGGAAATCTTGTCACTTGGAGAAGCAACAAGCAAGATGTTGTTTCAAGATTCAATGCTGAAGCAAATTATCAAGCCATCTCCTATGGCATACAAGAGGTGACACGGGTCAACAAAAATCTTAACAACCTCATTATTTGGTAGGAGGGTCCAATTATTGTGCATTACGACAACAAACCAGCCATCAACATCGCCCACAATATAGTATTGCACGACCGAACTAAGCATATTCAGATTGATAACCACTACATCAGATAGAACATTGATCGTGGGATTATTAAGATTGTCTATATCCAAGCAACCTTAAAAATTGCTGATATCCTTACCAAGGGAGTATCAAGCAACATATTCCACAAGCACTCTAGAAAGCTAGGTGTTCATAATATTTACAAACCAGCTTGAGGGAGGGGGTGTTGGCATTTATTCTATTTTTTGTTCTATTTCTCTTTTTAAGCCCTCCTTTTCTAAATATTGTGGGAATTCCCCTATAATGGGCTTCTTTTCCTTTATTTTCTATACCCACTTATTGAGGGTATTTATGGAACTTCCACTTCTTTGCAAAATAGGGCAGCCTTGCAATTGTGAGGGCTGCTATATTCTCTGGTGTTATTCTGCCTCTCTGAACTCTCATCCTTGCCTTTGAACCTTGTGAGGGTTGACTTGGTCAACTCTCTATTCTAGAAGCTTCTGAAATCTTCTAGAGCTTTCTAGAATCTTCTAGATGCTTCTAGAATCTTCTATGCTTCTTCTAGAAGCTTGTGGAGTCTTCTAGATTACCCTAGAAGATTATGGAAATTTCTAAAAGCTTTTGGATTTTTCTAGATGTTCTAGAAAGTTATGGACATCTTCTAGAGAGATAGTCTCTAGAAGCTTCTAAGGAGCTCTATAAAAGGAGGAGCCCACTGATAACATGCGTACTTAACTTGAAATAATATCATATTTAACGTATATTAATGATTATTTTATGTAATTATGATGCATGTTATCATAGTTTTATGAAATTTTCTCCATCGGCATGCCATTTTACTAAAGTCCACATTGTTGCATTATTTAGGGTTAATTATGTACTTTATTGATGTTTGACCTTTCTTAAGGTCAAAAAACTTGAAATTAATCATTTTTCTTGATTTTATTTTGACTTTAGTGGATGATTAAAAGAAGATATTAGAAGAAGAGAATGATGGGATGAATCAAAAGTCAACTTTAAGGGATTGACTTAATATTATTTTGAATTCATCATATTTTCTTGTTAAATTTATATTTTAGGTGGCATGGGATTAAAGAAAAAGAAATTTGTGATCCAATGGAGAAAATTTGAGTCAAAAAGACCCTTTAAATTGAAAGTTATGAATTTCTTAAGTTTATATTTTTTCTAGATTTTATTTTGATTTTTTAGAATTTTTAAAGGCCAAAAAATGCAAAAGGGGTTTATTTAGCATGGACTCTGCGTGATGCTGACGTGGCATCACGGCCACGTGGCAGCGCCAGCGGGGTCTGAAAGGATACGTGGCAGGGCCATCTCAGCCATCACGGACTCGCGTGGCACCGACATGGCGCGAAGGGCAAGTGGGCTAAGTGGATCGGGCCCACAGGTATAATGGGCCCAGTTTCGGGCATAGTAAGGGGGGGCGTACTAAGCCCATTGGGCGACATCAAAAGCTTATAATGCTTTACCCCTTATATAGGCGATAATCTCCTCTTATTTCTTCTGTGTGGGACTAAGTGTTTCTATATGTGCGCAAGCAACGTGGCAACGCGTGGACCGTTGGATTAAAGCGCAAATTGGCGCGCATTGATCTGGTGGATTTTCGTCCACCAGATCGCGATCAAGCACATGTGATAAATTCAGAGCCTTCGATTGCATTAGTGAATTCAACCCGCTGTGATTTAATTTTGCACTCGGCGAATCGTAGAGTGACACACGGCTGCCTGTGGACGCACTGATGAAGATCGAATGACAAAAATCAAGGAGAAAGTGGGCCATGTCGTGGGATCTTGGTCCACTTATCGCGCATTACGTGGCTTCATCTGAGCCGTTCAAGCTCCTTAAGCGAAATGGACGGTTCGGATATCAAGTGGGAATCCTTCTATAAATCAGTGTAATCTCTTATGTAAATGTAACTCTTGATTAACCGTGAAATTAAGAGTTTTTGGAGGAAGATCTTGAGTTCTTCGTGATTCTCTTGCATTCTAGACTCAATCGCAATGGATTGAGGCAAGTTAATCACGAACATTGTGAGAAAACATTTGGAAATCGCCCCTTGAATGCCAAAATCATGACGAAGAAGCAATCAAAATAATTTGAGGCTCAATCTTGCGTCTTAGATAGTGTGATTCCTTCATAATCCTCGCATCTTAGATAGTTTAGATTAGATTTAGATAGGTAATTAGAGTTTAGGAATCAAAATTGTCATCATTTCGTCCAAATTTAGTTGCAGAATTTTGCTGATTTCCGAACAAAGGTTTCTCCCTGATCTAAAGTCTAATTCAAACAAATTTAATTTCATTAGATTCCTTGTTTAATCAGCTTTCCGTGGATATCTGATTCGTAAATATTCATCAAGATTTGACCCTTCAATTTGTCATTTAACCAACAATCAAAGCAATTTGAGGCTCAATCTTCGCGTCAATCGGGTTAGTAGTGTGCTTCCTTCGTAATCCTCGCATTTTAGATAGTTTAGATTAGGTTCACGAAGGATTTAGGGAAGAAGAATTTTCTATGTGATAGCATGCAAATTAACCAACTAATATTATGCATTTCATGCACTTTTTACTTGAAAAGCATCATAAGTGCATGTTATCGTCGCTTAAAATGACCAATTCTATGATTGCAAGGATACTATTATTTTTTCATGATTTTATAGAATTTATGGGAATTTTTGACATTAAAGTCATGAAGAAATTAGTTTATAATTCAAAAAAATAAATTTTACATCTATTTCTACTTGAAATGCCTTTATTTACATGAAAACATTTATAAATTTGTCTCATCATAGTTGAAAATGACTACTATTTTAGTAGAAGAAATATCTGATTTTTCTAGATTTCTGTTATTTCTGGGAATTTTCTAAAGTCAAAATCATTAATAAATTAATTTTTTAATACCACAAAATAGTTCTCTATTCAAAAAATGATTTCCAAATGAAACTTTGAAGATTTAATGAGATCACGCCACATGGAGCGATCTCAGCCACCCATTGGGATGACACCAATCATTGACTGTGGCCAACGACAAGCTCCATCATGCCACTTGTCCTTGTACCTTTTTCTCTTTTTGAGGTCTCAACGGTGACGCATGACAACTGAAACTAGGAATAATGGCACTGATAATGGAGACGACGACCAAAAATGAGAGGAAAGGAGGAGCTCTTTGATCAGCTATCGTACCTATCACCCTTGATTGTCGCCAAAAAGTGGGATCCTGTGATTTTACGATTTGACGCTGACTTGAGGAGAGAGAAACAGAGGATTGATGGGAAGATTTGCCTTTTCATCCTCGATCTATCCGCATCCTTCGATGTTACAAACATGGGTTTTTTACGTTTCATCATCATATGCTCCTAGCATTGGCTTGCTAGAGGAAAGATTGATCATTTTTTGTGATCTATGCTGTCAGCCTAACCCATCGTTACCCTCTACCCTTCACCCTCTACTTTGCTTCCTCGCCTTTATGCTGTCAGCCTAACCCATCGTCAGAAGATCGCCGCCCAACTGCGCCCATGCCACCCACCCATAGAGCCGCGCCCCGTCTCTGTTCCCAACTGCCCTACAAAGCCAGATCTAGCTGCCACTGTGCTTAGCCAGAGCCGCCGCCGCGCCGTCCGATAGAGTTGTGCTTAGTCAGATTCACCGTCGAGGTCTATCGCCGTGCTTAGCCACCCTATAGAGCCGGATCTAGCCACCACCATGCCCAATTGTATCCATTGTCGCGCCCTAATGCCCTCCCTACCGGCGACATTGCCTACGCCCTGTTGTGCTTCCTCGCGTCGGTTGCAATTGCTCCTGTCCATTGCAGAGCCTCCCCACACGGATCTGCCACCACCCGGATCCATTGCGGTGTACCCTAAGCCACAGGAGGGATGCCGTCACTCTATCGCTCGCCCTAGTGGCGCCGTCATGCTTTGCTCCCGCCCGCTGCCCAGTCATGCAAGAAGATTGCTGCCTTGCCGCCATTTGCACTAGTTGCGCCTGGCCAGAAGATCGCTGCACTGGAAAGCCACATCTAGCCCCCACCATGCCCAACCAGATCCATCGCCACATTGTCCTGTAGAGATGTCCCAACCAGATTCGCCACCCGCCCTTGCACCACGCCTTGGCCATTTCACGAGCTAGCCAACCCATGGAACTCTGGAGCCTGTCGAACAAAATCTGTGACGAATGGGCTCAAATGCTTGATGCTTGGGTAATATTGCTCTCATAGTTAAGACCTTTGAGAAGACATTTAAGTTGAAGGGCTCTGAAGGAGTTATGGAGGATGTTTATGCTTCGCTCCGTGGTTTTCTCACCCGGCTCAAGGTCTACTAGACTTTCACACTTGACGTGGCCATGCAATGGTCTTATCGTGAGGAGCTTGCTATAGCACTCTTCCTCAACTCTATTAAGTCCTTTGTTAGTTCTTGGATTTGAGGTGCCATTCTTAGTGAGGTTACTATTCCCTCTCTTGTTGAAGCCTTCAATGCTGCAAAGCCTTCGGCATCTAATTCCATTACTTTGTTGCTTAAAGATCTCAAGCTAGCCAGGGAGGTGGTGCTTGTGAACATTACTGTGGGCTTGGCTGCAGTGAAGGCCGAGGGCACAGGAGAGGTGGCTAGTCTTACCCGCCTTGTGAGCATTGTGGCAAAGTCAGACATCGTTCTCACGAGTGTTGACAAAAGTTTGACAAACTTCCTTTGTATACAGTGACTCAAGTGATGACCACTCCTCTCATGGATTATTGACCTGGGATATCTAGCCACATGTCAAGCATCTCCTCCCATTAACCTCTTGTCCATTAGTGTTATCACTGAGACTCTTTTCTACTCTATTAACCTTTTCCCCTCTCCATTGCATCTTTGAGGATTTGCAGATGGGGGTGAAGATTGGTTTTTAGGCATAAGATTGGATGGGGGCTCTATGAGCTTGTTTTTTATTCTCCTTCTCCCAATTTATCTTTCCTTCTTTCATTAAACCCATCTTTCCTTCTTTCATTAAACCCATCTTCCCTTCAATCACATCATCGCCTTGGACACCCTAGTATCTCTAAACTTTTCGAGACTCTTCATGATGTTCGCTTAAACCTTTTCAATGAAAGTCATGTGAAATAATGGAAGTACTCTATCTCTTGCTCTTCATATAAACATATGTAACTCTCCCTATTCTTGTTGATCTTTTTGGTTCTTAAGGTTTTTCCTTCCACAATGTTGGATGCAAGTTTTACACTCTAGGCAAAATGTACGAGCTCTCAAAAAGAGCATCGCCAGAGTCAGAGCATCGCCAGAGTAAGATCTTGATTGTGCTTAGATTAGAAATAGATTAGGATTTCTTTTCTCTCACCTAGAATCTTATTTAATCCTCAAAAATCTTAAAGAACAACATTTCCATCTCTGATATGAAATATTCTTATCTTCCAAAGGAGATTAGGATGTTTTAGATCTTTGCTCTACATTACCTCCCACTCATCATGCTTGTCTCATCCCTCTTATCCATTTTCTTCACCAAAAATCATGTATTCATATTTTCAATCTAGTGACCTTCTTCTTTGCAGTTTGACCTCTTTTCTCACTTTATACTTGGTTATTTGTGATTAAGGTGAAAATCTTCAAAACTTTATCGTAGAACTTAAATTTGCCAAAAATGACATATTGAATCCCTAAAAAAAAACTTATTTCAATAGATGAAGAAGTCACCCTACATTAAGGAAAATTTAGATATTGTGAATGAACTCAATCCTCGCAACAACTAAAAATACCTCAGACTCAAGATTTTATCAAAAGATGATATAAAAATACCTCAGCCAATATTTGAGACTCATATGATTCAAAAAAGGATTATGACATTTTATCAAAACTTAAACGAGTAGTTTAATAATGCAGGAAAAAGAGAAAAATGATTAGGGTACCAACTTAAACAAAAGGCAGACACTTCATTTTGTGGTTTCAAGTAAAAAATAGTTCATTTATATAAACTCCTTGAAGAATGGAGTGGAAAAGTTACACTAGTGATTCATCAATTTTGATAGAACTAGATTCCATTGAAATCAAAAAAGAGTCAAGCAGAACAGTGAATGAAATAACCAACAAGATGGGGAATATCCTAAATGAGCCAAGAAAATGATTAGGTAACTTAAATTGTTGAGCAAAATTTTTAGTTAACATGTATCAGATGAAGATAATCAACATCCTCCTTCCTCAAAATCTATCCTTTGTAAAATTATCCTAAATTACACATAACCCTACTCCATTTGTCAATTCTTGCAATATTCAATCCCACGTTCCTGAATCCATTCCTGTCTTCCTTCTCATCTAATCATTTTTCTTTCCCATAACAAACGGTTTAGAGTTTCTATGTAAAGTGTACATGTTCATCATGAAAAATGAGGTTTAAAATGGTGTAAATCGTGCGTGGGGCGGAAAATCTATGGCTATCACGTAGTTGAGAATTAAATAAATAGAGGATAAAATCAAAATGGAAAGATTTATTGAAGGACTAAAGCCAAATTATTATCTAAAATAACAAGTCTGACTAAATCAAAAGATACCGCGCACTTAATCGCAATAATATTCCCTTTTAGCCAAACTCGGTTAGGTACTTTCTCAGTTCCGACTGCGATTGGTTGTGATAGTCTTGCGGAACTGATTTATTTAACTTATACAAGCCTGGATTCTCCCTTAACGATCGAACTGCTGAACTCGATTTCTAGTCTTCTACCTCCTTGGCTTCGGGGGTTCCGCAGATGAGATTAATACGCCGCTTGCCCTAACCTCGGCTGCTTGTCCGCGATGGCGATGGAAACATCGTTGGGGAAGAGATCGCCGAGAACGAAGGCGTGCACGATGGTGGAGACGAAAAGAGCCGTCACGGTGATCGAGGAGATGGCTGACAAAGCGATAGCCATCGCCTGCGCCATCGTGCCACCCGATTCCGTGGAGTATTTTATCGTCGCTATGGCCGCCCCGGTCATTGGAATCGTGTACGCCCACCACGCCAGAGAAAACCTAAAGAAAAAAAATGAAGTAAAAAATTGCACTCTCGACTTCAAACAAAACGTTAGACGGCTAACCTGAAACCCCTGAAGAAATTTATACGAACAGCCTGCAAAAAGCAAAATAAATCAGCAACTATTCAGAAAAAGTAATGGAAACGTGGAAAAAAAGACTCACCAGTGAAGCGTATAAGAACATTGCAGTGAAGTAAGCGATCCTGGAGACGTAATCGAAGCGCCCTGATATTGTCGCCCATGCAACGCAAGCCACGCTAGGAGCCGCCACAAAAAGGAAGAAAACGGGGTGCAGCTCCTTGGGTAGCGTCTCGTTGGTGGGAAGTCTCTGGTAGAGAGTGACGAAGAGGACGATGTAGTGGGCCAGCCCAACGGCGAAGAAGAAGATCGGGCCTTCTTTCAGGCCCATTGACGCTCCCAGCAAAGCTCCGACGAAGTTCCCCACAATGGCGAGATGGTTCGAAGGGTTGGCTACTTTAGAGAGCCGCCTCTCGCCTCCGGACATCCACTGGCCGTAGATCTTGAGCTCAAGGGCGAAGATCGGCGCCATAAGGACGTACCAGAGCTCTTGAGGAAGCTCTTTAATGATCATTGGCGGAACTCCAATGGAAAGGAAAAGACAAGCGATCCAGGGAGCGAAGAAAAAGTTGACTCGGACGGGATGGTAGTATTCGCGCCTCACGGCCTCAAAGTAGAAGACTAGTTTCAGCGCGTAGGTGAAGGAAACGCAGATCATTAGAACTATTGCCACGCACCAGAGGACCAAGTTTGCGTAATGGCTGATGTGAAGGAATCTGGTCGCTAGCGTCTTCCAGAGAATAGCCTGGCTGCTAACTCCCAGACACATTCCGTAGGAGGAGATGGGAAAGCGGAGGAGAAACGGCCATAGCTTGTCGCCTGGAAGCACGGATTCCTCCGAGGGCTGCACAGGGCAACAATGGCAATATAAAAATCACCTTTTTGGCCATAGTTTATGATAGCATCAGAAAAAGAACAATTTTTTGCGATATTTTATTATGCGCACCTTCAGCATGTCAAGCTCTGGCCCGTGAAGAGCATCGAAGTACCGAGCCACCGGCGGCGGCGCCTCCACGCCGACGTCATCCTCCACCTCCTCCTGCGGTCTCCCGCGGAAGCTCGAAATCTGTCTCTCAAGTCTTCCTGACCAAGTCTTGAAGGAATCGAAGCGCTTGTCCCTGAACCAATGGTTGCCGACCGATCTCTCTCCCTCGGGGGAGAAGATCGCTCTCATGGCCTCCGACGGGAGCCCCGTGGGAGTGCAGGGAACAGAGATCGAGACCTGGGGGATGCCCATTTCTGGAATCATCATGCCCGGCACACGTCTTTCTTGACCTGGTTTACATGGTTCCAGCTCGCGTCCACCTTCCATGGGAAGAGCGGCTCGCTTGCCAGTGACCGACCAGAGAGAACCAAGAGCAGGAAGCGCGGATTGAGGAAGAAACCTGCTGATGAGCTCCCTCTGGTCTGTCTCGCGGTATTTATTAGCTGGTATGGTCGGAGTGGGCGGAAGAAAATACTGGTCATAAGGTCAATGCTTGGTCTCTTCATGCAGAGTGGGAGACAGAGTAGGCGGAAGTGGGAGAGTGGTGACGATGACTCACCACTCTTCTGGATGACTTGCACAGTTGCACTCACTTCCGGCTGCTGCAAGTCAGACTAATATCTCTTTCTTTCTCCTCTCTGTCTCCCCTCTCTCTCTCTCTCGATGTCTCACCAATCTTCTGAACCACACGCCAGCGGTTCATGCCCCCCTGCCCAGGCGTGGTGAAGTGGTAGAGGTGGAGCGCACGTAGTGGTGAAAATGACGGATGGGGAAAGAAGGAAGCCCACTTTGAGGGGTGGGCTCCATTTATTCATGATTCTCCTTACATTCCCTAACCGACCTTTTTGTACGAGAGTGGTAGAAAATATCTAGGATGTGGACATCGTCTTCTTTATTTCTCACGGCCTCCGCTTGTTCTACCTCATAACGTCATTTTTAGCAGAAATTTCTGAAGTGCTTGTTTCATTTTCCGAAGCTTGGAGACGGACATTCTTGTATGGATACACTGAGATAATCTTCAGCGATATTCTCATATCAACGATGAGAATTGGCCAGGGAGAAAGATAGAGGAGAGAGAAGAAAAGTCTATCTCCTCGTCTCAACACTGGCTTGGGTAAGAGAGAGGACCGGAGAAACGCAAATCACCATCATAGAGTTCTTCTAGAGGCCAACACAAGGACACTAGGAAACAAGAAACTTGTAAAATGAGCCTCAGTAAATTCGCATGCCCAATATGATGACTCCCGATTGAGCATGCATGGCATCATACTCCGATAAGATACTCGACATACATGCATTCTAAGATGCGCTGAGAGTCTACATTCCTCCACATCGTCAAGTGCTCCACCTACTTCGAGGTGCCTGGAATGTGAACAAAACGCTCTTCAGTAATCGCAAGTTTGCAAAGAAATCTCTCAAGCGATCGATCGCTAGCTCATGAAGAACTTCTTCGATGGTGTTAAGCTCTTGAAGAACTCTTTATGATCTCATGTCATTTCGCTTCTACAACTTCATGCTACAACATCAGCAATCAACACTGCCCCCCACTGCCAGAAATTTCATGTGTATTTCTCAATCTATTTGTTTTAGTTTGAGTGTTTTGATATCTATGTTTTAATCTAATTAATTTAAGCCATGTGTTTTGTCGGAGCAAGTTTCTTTTAAATGAATAAAACCTTCCCTATGTTTTGCACTTACAACATTTAATTATTACTTTCTTGTTTTTTTCTTTTTCTTTTTTTGAGTTGTAACAGCTTATGGGCTGCTGAAAGCAGTATTAGCCCGGCCCAATTTGATAACAGGTCTTAGGAGTGCTACTCATTGTATAAATAACCTCTAGGGGGATGCAAGGGTCCCAATGAATGTATTCTCCTCGAGATTCCTTTTCTCCTTTCAATTTCTTGTACGATCCATGAAGATAGAGAAGAGGAGATAATGATAATTTTATCAAGAGTTGTATGTCATCAAAGAGCTTCCACATTGGCTTAATCTTCTTCAACAAATCCTGACCTGATTTAATTAGTGTTTAATCATGTTCTTTAAATCACATATCTGTTAGAGTTAATCAATCATAATTTAATCTATTAGATTTCAATCATCAATTTAATCTGTTTGATTCAGTGAGTTCAACTCTAATCCTTCAAATTTAATCATAAAAATATAAATCAATCTAATATGAATAAGTTTAATTAAATCACATCATTTGTCATTTATTCGAACAAATCAATATTACTTAAATCATTTAAATCAAATTTGTCTAATTATGATTTCTATAACTCCAAAATGATATACCAATTTTAGGTGCTAATTTAAACTCTAATAATAAGAATATATGTTTATTTATGACTGAATATGGTAAAAATATGAACATGCCCTAATATGTATCATAATCTGTATTATATTTATATTGTGAGACTAACCCCATTTGACATCTAAGAAGTAAAGTAGTAGAATTCTCACATTGTTATGAGTTTTTGTGGATTCATGGACATAGTTACGCATATGGAAGAACATGAATGAAATTATTGATAAAAAAGAAGAGGAAATGAACTCTCCACCTTGTTAAGGGCCACGCCAACTTTATATCTAAGAAGTCAAACTTAGCCAAATGAGGTCAAAAGGAATTCATGAAGAGTCAAAGGCGTTCAAATCAGGTTTGAAAGTCATTAGATGGATCATCCTATTGTTACGATGATCCACATTTTAGGAAGTCAAAGGGTGGTCAACTTTCCTATTTTTAAGAAGGTTGAGTCACCCTTTAAAAATAATATTTAGAAGGGGGTCAAGCCCTCATAAATTGATACTCCTTTTAACTAGGACTAGATCCTAATTAAAAGGAGAGGAGAGGCACCCATCCCAAATTCAAAAGAGAGGGCACAACATTCAAATATGGTGGCAAACCTTTTTTTTTGGGAGGGCTGGGGGAGCTTGACCCCACTTCCTTAGGAAGTGGGGGTGTTGGATGCCTCCTTAAATGTCGTAATCTTACCCCCCCCTTTAAGGGTCCAATTACCTCTATTTAGGAGGTAGTTAAGGGGGAGTCAAGGGTGAATATCTTGTGGCTAGTGATATTCAAGAAGGACATTGAATTATCCGAAAAGAATACCACTATATGATTCGACTCATATGATAAGTATGGTTGATCCTATAACCATCAGTATGGAGACATTAAATATAGATAATGGGTGTTCTTTGGAGAAAGAGTTCTCTAAATTTATCTATATTAATCCTTGAATAGTATAATACCTAAATCTCAATTAGATTGATTCATGTCACGGTTGAGTATATGGTCCTTTAACTTGAGATAATAAAGACATCTTATGGATGGATGACCGTGTCTTGATTATGACTTACGAATCCCTAGCCACGACATCTCTAAAATGTCATATATTAGACATGAGATGAAGTCCTCAAAGATGATTTTGTGTTCAAGATAGGATCATCTGCCCTCGATATTTGAGAAGATTGACTCAAGGAATGAGAAGTGATGAAATCCTTAGCCAAGGTAATAGAAATATACGAAAAAGAGTTCCCAATGATTTCCTACACGCATCAATATTAAATTGAATGATTGATTAGGGTTTGATAGTTGACCATACCCAAAGTTATTCATGAGTCACGTGTAGATAAAAGATGATACATACACAATAACTAATGACAGAAAGTGTCAATAAGAGAGTTCTTATATACTCCATATCTTGCAGAGTATGTGGTGTAGATTGGTAGTAAATCTTTCATTAATTGATCCATATGTTATTGTAGATAATTAATATAAGTTGATGTTATTGGGTTTATAGAGTTATAAACTAGTGAGATATATAGACGTAGAAGGTCACACACACGGTCTAAGGATGTTAGTGGATATAGACATAATTACAAGAGTTTTTATAAAAATCTCACATACCAAATGTCTATAAATAGAGTGATGTAGGATATTTATGAGATGTATCTAGATCCTACATATGAAGGGGAGGATCTATGAGTTGATATCAATGAGAATGAAGTAGGGTAGATATTTAAAATATAGAGGATTATATGTGTGAAGGGTGATAGGTGAAGAAGAGGATGATAATGGTGATAAATTTTATATTAATAGAGAAGAGATTGTAGATAGGAATAGAAGTGATGGATAGGGAAGATGTGGATGAGATGGTAATAAGCTAAGACCATTAGAAGAAGAAGACCGATAATAGTTATTATTATATTATTATAATAATAGAATTAACTTATAGAATTCTCAGATAGGTGAGATCAGAGAATGTAGAATACGGGTAGAGGGATGGATGCTAAGAAGGATAGATAATAAGATAGAATATAAAATAGAGAAATATGAGCAGGCGGTAGAGAAGAAGTAAAGCGTAGATAGAATATATTAGTTGAGTTCCCAGAGAAGATAGGAGACGCGATAGAAGTCGGTAGAACTCATGTCGGTCAACATTGGACTTATAGAAGATCTTCGGGAGAACTATTAATCACGTTAAAAGAAGTGAGGATGAATACCTGACGGAAGGAAGAAGCGATGCTCCCGAATTGCTCCAATGACACAGGTACGTCTCGACTGGCCTCTGACAGGAAAGTGATGAAGACGACAGAAGAGGAGGGAGAAAAGAGAGGAGGATAGAACTCGGAGAGGAGAGAAGGTGCGAGAGGGACGATGGAGACAGGCAAGACGATGAAAAACAAAGGTAAACACGAACCAAAAGGTAACCAATTTTTCATAAAACAACTGCCTTTCATCCCTTACAATCTCTCGTTTTATAGAAGGAGAAGGAGATCTTGGTGAAACGATGCGTCGCTGCGGTTTCCGCGTTCGGCAGTTGCACCTCACGACGTTTCCTTATTCCGTACGTGTATTTCATGACTGTCGCTGGAAGACTTCTCGGATTTAGAAGTTGATGACATCCGCATCAATAAGACAAAATCCCATTTGCTGTTGTCGTTTGCCGTAAGCTCATCTGGGCGAGGTAAGGAGATAGTCCCGTCGAGGCGGTCTGATAATCCGCGCATCCGAGAATTCCGTCGGACTCTATTTCGGAGTTTCCAATTTATTACTATATTTTTTTGTTTTTTTTTAACGTCGTTTCACTTCACCAGTCAACGGTTGACTGGTTTTCTGTCTTGAGATCCTTCCGAAATCCCGCGCCTGTCCTTGTCCCACTGAGTTTGTTTTATCAGAAATATCCGAGCGTGGGGCATTGTAGATAGATGGCGAATGTGGCGCTCTTTCTTCGGAGAAGCGGGGGTCTTGAAGAATTTCCGCTGATACCGTCTGAGAAGCTCGGTCAGCTCTTCTTCCTTCATTACTTCGTGACGATGACAGGTGAGAGGATAGCCCGCCGATCGTGGATGTTGCATCGCGGAGGATAGCGACGAGAATCGCTTACTGAGAATTTCCGTGTTTGTCTTTTAGGGAGTTCGCGAGGGCCGTCAGTTGCTGGTTGGACTTTAATAAATAAGTCTTTATGTGCTCTGACCCGTGGAGATAATCCATGAGGTGAGTGACCTCATGATCATCATAACTAAATCAAGATCTTGGCATCCCATATTTATGAAGCTTGCCGTCATGTGGACTTCATCAGCTTTCTGAATTTTCTCATTCTCTATCAACCATGAAGGCTTTGTTTAGGAGGGAGATAGTATTCTTCAGTATAAATGTCAGTGTAGGAGTGCTCTTTATGACTCTTGCATGCTTCCGTGATGATTTTGGACTCTTCATATATTCCTTCTTTGAATGATACTTGTAGTCATCTTCAGCATGATTATCATCATGTAAATGCTCTTCATAAACTTTAGAATTGTGGATCCTTCTCATATAGTATCTTCATTTCCACTTGAGTAGAATAGGAAGATAGTTTCTTCCATG
The DNA here is from genome assembly GCA_024174645.1 of Lemna minuta. Taxonomy (NCBI): domain Eukaryota; kingdom Viridiplantae; phylum Streptophyta; class Magnoliopsida; order Alismatales; family Araceae; genus Lemna; species Lemna minuta. The sequence continues at coordinate 6,794,732 of CM044116.1, forward strand.
AGTGATTGATCTCTCCTATGATTCTAACTAGAGGTGGTTTCAAAGAGAGAAAGAAAGACAACAAAGATGTTCCTACTATTGTTTCTTGAGATCATTATTCATAATTTATAAGGTTACCTATGATATAGTGGATATGGTTTGGACAATTAGGAACCTATATCAAGGTAGAAGGTAGTTGACTTGGTCCACTCAAGGAATTCTAGGTTTCTAAAGATAAGGCTAATTTCTTTTGACCAAGTCAATCATTAGATCAGTATAAAATAGGAAAAGAGGAGGAGGAGGAGGATAGGTTCACTTAGAACCCTTGTGTTCATTTATAGAAATAATTCTCCATCATAGTGTGAAAACGACTAAAACTCAAGTTGCCCATCCAAGTCTTATGAGAATTCTCTTCTTTGTTCTTTGTCTCTCTTGCTGAAAAGCTTTGAAGAGGAGATCCAACCATTTGGAGATTGTGTGAATAGCACTAGAAGCTAGACACTTGAATAACTTCAAGAACTCCTTCAAAGGAACTTTGTAAGTATGATATGATCATTTGTTCTTAGAGCATCAATATTTTGGATATTCGATTTAATGTATTCCATTGCAATCAATGTGTTGATAACATTTTTTTGAAAAACTATTCAACCTCAGATCCCAACATATATTAGCTTGTCAAGTGGGTGGCAAAAACGGTGAAGATCCTCCAAGAGTAGATATGTCGTAATCCATTTTTGACACCAAACAATTTAATGAATCTTCAATTTCGTACCGACATAGACCATTTCATGAATGCTATGTCATTTTTCTTAAAATTGTATTTATTTTAAGGTTAACTTTGAATAAAAAACATAAAATTGACTTTTCAAACATTAAATTTATGTAAACATTGGCCTCATTTTCATAAGGTTTTTTTAATTTCTAAGATTTTAAAAATATAATTATAAATGATAAATAAGAAATAATAAGAGAAATTAGTTTGAGTGAAATTTGACATTGATCTACTTTAAGTTTTGTTAGAAAAGTTAGTGAATATTATAAGTAATAATTTTATTCTCGAATAATTTCTAAAATTAAAGGAATATAAAGATAGATTATTTAATTTATTATTTAATGAAGTATATCTGGATGAAAAAGGGGTTATATTTCAGAACATGTGAATTTCCTAAGTTTTAAGATATCTCTTATTTATTTATTTAAGCCTGAAAATTGATTTTTAAAGCTTATAAGTGCACATTGATGAGGTAGCGTTGCTACGCTGAATTGAACCATTTTTGGTTGAACACTACTTGGCGCACATGCAAAAATTGTGTGGAATGCATTATTATTGATTGTATAAGTTTTAATTTTTTAAAAAATTTAAAAGTATGTTAATTGTCATGGAAAGTTTTGTAATGTGCGATCGACGAAGAGTGCGATTTCAACTTGACCCTTTATCATCACTTAAGATTTTATAGGGTATATGGAAACATGGCAAGAGGCCTTGATTTGTCTAATGGTATGATTAATCTTATTGTTAATTGTGAGAGTTATGGTGGTCAAGATCAAATGTGCCCCATGGACTCCCTAAAGACATGACGTGGCTTCACTGAAGCACTTCTATCAATGATTTTAGTTGAAACTAATATGGAAATATAATGGCTAGGCCCAAATCCCCTCTATTTAAACTCTCCCTCCTCAAAGATAGACCATATTTGTCGTGATTTCTTATTGATCGAAACATTTGAACAATTTTTGTCTTGAATCTCTTCCTTGAATCATGCTCTAGACACATTTTTGTGTCCATTGATAATCTCCAATCAAGATTTTGACGAGGAAACTAGGAGAATTTACTCTTGAACTTTGAATTTCCACTTTGAAACTGCAGAAGGAATAGCCCTTGATTGGACCACATTAATTAGACCAATTCTTCATGGTTTTGGGTTAGTTAGATCTTAATTTTTCTAAGTCTATCAATTTTTAGCTTTCTATCAATTTTTCTAAATCTATCAATTTGCATGATTTTGGATTCATAGGAAAGATATTTGAGTTATCTATCTAAATATACACTTTTTTCTAAATTGTCACCCCATTTCATCATCCAGCTTTACTGAATTCTAAGACATTTAAAAAATCAATAGTAATTATACTTCATTAAAGTGAGTTTGGATTGTTTGGCAACAGCACAAATGAGCCAAATTTGTCTCTTCCTATTTCTCTACATATTCTATGCTTGTTTTTCTTATCTTCTTCAAATATATAACCCATGTTCTCTTACATCACAATATGTGGATATAGAGGTTTGTCCCTCATCTCTACTCTTTCTCCTCTTCTATCAATGGCATGAGACGATCTCCTCCGGCTTCCACAGGGGTCTGCTTGACAGTTGACTTTCAACTCCACTAGTCTTTTTGAGCTTACTTTCCTCGTGTTAGATTAAAAGAGTTTTCAAGATCATAATTCCATAAAAAGGTTAGATTTCCAAAAAGGAAGTTAAATTTCACGAAGTTATGAAGTTTTTCTAACAATCTTCTCTCTTACTTTGATTTACTCATTAAAAAAATCATTTAATGCGTAAATTAATGCTAAAATTAAAGAGAACAAACATTTTTTTAATTAGTCAAAAAAATAGGTGTTTTTATCAGCCGGTTTATATTTTTATCAAGATTAAGAGCATAACAATGGCATGGAAAATAGTAGAATATTGACCATTGCATAGAAGATCGACGGTGTGTGATTTATTGATTTGGTAGATGAAAAGAAAGCAAAGCAAAACGTGTATATATACGGAATCAAAATCAACTCAAATGGACAAAAAGTTCTCCTTGGTCTTGCAAAAATCAGATTTTGGCCATCAAATTCTGCTCAAATGTGAATAGAAATTCCCTTTGCTTGCATTCTCACGGATGCAATCATGGCATTAAGTTTTCGAGAGGCCTAATATGAACCGTCCGATCACTGATCGAAAAACTCCTGATGGCCTACATTATTATATTTTATTCAGTTATCTGTATTAAACCGAAAATGGGACCATTTACTCTGATCAACGCGTTGACACTGGATTGCGGCGTGTCCGAGACGACTCAGCGAGATCCCCGATTCGAAGTTCAGCTGCGTAGGAGATGTCGCCATCGCTATTGCTCGCGAAGGCGGCCGTGTGAAAAACTAAAAATGACGTTTATCGGTGACCTTCTCTGATATCAAAGACATTAGGAAACAGCGGTACCGAAGCTCCGGCTCTTACTCTTCCAGATCCCCATTCCTGCGCCGAATTCTTTGCTTTGGAGGATGCGGAACTCGATTGCCACGTACAAGGAGAGCATCTCTCGGATCGCGAGCGACGTCCAGGAAGATGCCGACGAGCTCCAGATGCTAGTTACCGGCGATGGGAATGATGGACTCTTCTCTGACCGTCGGATTTCCAATCGTTTCGCGCAATCGACGTCCCCCGGCGGATCTCCTTTGACCAATGGGGTCAATCCCGAGGTACTTCTGTCGATTGACGTAAATTGATAGAAATTTATAAAGATCAAGGTAAATGTTTCAAATTATTATTTATTGGTTGGGTCTTTTAGGATTGCGCGGCCTGAAAGTGGGAGCATGCAGTCAATTTGATATAATTTGGATTCATTTGTTCTGAAATTGAAGTCCAACTGAAGTTAGACATCGTTAAAATCTTGGTTTTTATTATTATATAGTGAAATAAGTAAACAAGACATAGGTGGCAAGTGTAATAGAAAGCTAAAGCTTGAGTGAAGAATTAATTCCTTTTGTTGTTGTAGATTGAGCTGCATAAGGCTGAGATTCACCGGCTCAAAGCATCAGAGACGGAAATCAAAACTTTAGCCATGAACTATGCAGCGATGTTGAAGGAGAAGGAGGTACCTAACTTCGCACATTCATGTCTCTTTAATGTTGACAGGTTGACATACTTCATGGTCGGAATATGACTCTATCCGGATAGGGAAATGTTCTTGAATTGATTATTTCAGTAATTTTCAATTTTTTTATGTCCATTTCTTTGTGATCTCCTTGACTTTGTAATTACTGTGACCAGGAGGAACTTACAATGTTACACGAAGAAAATGGCTCTCTGAAGAAAAATCTGGAATCAAAAGCCGTCACTGCAGAGGTTTCACAGCCAGAATATCTCGAGGTGTGCAGTTATCCAATCAAGTTGCGTCATAATACTACAATTAGGTTTCTGGATCATAACATTTACTGTTGTTTTTTATATTAAATCTTGTGATTTTGTATTATAGTTTGTGCAGCATCAAGTCAACTTTATCTTCTACTTTTTAGAAAATATTTTTGGTCATAAGATGTTTAGGGATATTAAGTATGACTCTCTCTCTTCAACTGCCACAAGCAGTTTTATCCCAACCCTTGGCAATGGGAATCTCCTTCCTGCATAGTTCATTCTATATCAAGAAATGGTATCATGATATGAAATTCTGAAAGTCATGTTTCTAGCTTATTGTTTGATTTGCAGGGGTATGATGATCAATTAACCAATAGGCAGAACAAATATACTTTCATCTGTTTCTCCTTCTGCAGAAAACAATGGGCATAGAGTGCAGTTTGGTCAGAAGAAGGTGGGATATTCTCAAGGAAATGAAACTTTTCGTATTACTGTTTTTACTCTCTCTAGTTCAAGTAAATTTTTTTAATTGTTTTTTGAAGAGCTAAATTTGTGCTTTTTTTGATTGACATAATTTTACCTCTTGGCTTCGTTAGAGGTTATCTAGAACAGTGTGGCATCTGCTTGCTTTCATCTTTCCAAAAAGAAAAATAGCTGTAATTTTTGTCTATCTTGCTGTAGGAACCGGTCTATCCTATAAATGGAAGTGGAAGAGCCACACCTCCCTCTCAGACTAAATATGCAACAGAGATTAGAGAGCTGAGATTACAACTGGAGAATGAACAGGAGAATTCAGCAACCCTTACATTAAAGCTTCAAGGTCGTGTTTCTATATTAGAGGCCATTGTCAATTTCCTCTTTTGCCCCAGTTTCCGATGTTCATCCTTTTATTCTTTCTTCAGAACATGAAAAGAAAAATGCGTCTTTGAGAAAGGAACTTAGTGATTTGAAGATTGAGAGTGAGAAGGTAAACTTCAACAACTAGCAGATATTGTAATAACTATTTAAAACTTATTTATATTTTGTGTCTCTAAATCTGGCAGACATCTTTGGAGATGAAAAGGATGCAGAAAGACATGAACACAAAATTATCTGAAATAAAATCCAGCGAATTGCTGGAGAGATTGAGACAGGAGAATGAAAATCTCAAGGTTATCCTCCATTATTGTTAATCTGCCTAATTACTTAAACTTAGCCATCTCATTTATCCATAGATGGAGAAGTTCGACATTGAAGAGAAATTAAGACGCCTAACTGAAAAAACTGAATTGGATAATTCCTTGAAACCGCCTAGTTACTCTAACGATGCTGATGAGGTAATAACCTGGCACTTAATGCTTTGTTTATCACATGGGGGATAATATGTTTTGAATCATTCAGGCCGAAAAAGGAATGCAAAAGAAAATTCAGCAGCTGGAGAGCACATTAACCACTACCTGCAAAGAGAGGGACAAAGCCACAAAAGAGTTATCTCGGCTTAAACAGCACCTACTAGAAAAGGTAATCAACCCTTTTTTATTCATTCATTTGATTTCTTAAAATATCAGCCTCATGTAGGAACTCGAGGAGTCTAATAAGATGGATGAAGACAGCAGAGTAATTGAGGAGCTTAGGTCACATGTGGCATCTCAACAGGCATACATGCAGAAGCTGGAGAGTGCTCTGAAACAGGAAACAATGAAGATTGAAGAGGCCAAGAAGATGAAGAGCGAGGAAATTCGCTTGGCAAATGAATCCATCAACAACTTGAAACAGAAAATCATTAATTACGCAAATATCTTAGAGTCAAGGAATTTGGAGCTACAAAATCTTCAGACTGCTCTGGGCCAATACTATGCTGAAACCGAAGCAAAGGTTAATTCATTTTGAGCTACTAAATTTTCTTGGGCTTTGGACTGAATTTGCCTCATGGTCATTAAAACTGAAGGAACGGCTGGAAAGGGATCTTGTCGCAGCAAGAAGTCAATCTGCCAGACTCTCTGAGAATTTAAAGGTGGAATGAAATAGAAAGAAAGAATTTTTATTTAAATTAACTAATATTAATAATCTGAAAGTTAACCAGGAGGCGAATGAGAAGCTAGTGAAATCAAGAGAAGAGATAGAGGGTGTGTTCATGAAACTCTCTCAAGCAGAAAAAATTTCAGCAGAAGGAAAACTAGCTGTACAGAGACTTCAAGAGGATAATATGCGACTGCGGCGCACCCTAGAGCAGAGCATGACAAGAATAAACCGGATGTCTCTTGACTCTGACTATTCTGTTGATAGGTTGACTCAGCTATCTTGGATTTTATCGAATTTATTAAAAATTTGAAACTTTTTTTTATTGGTTTCAGACGGATTGTGATCAAGCTGTTGCTGACATATTTTGAAAGAAACCATGGAAAGGAGGTGAGTTTGTGAGTAGTCAATGGCCAAAGTCAAAGTCAAAGGGTGATCTCACTGCAGGTGTTGGATCTTATGGTGCGGATGTTGGGGTTTTCAGAGGAGGAGAAGAGGAGAATTGTGGTGGCCCAGCAAGCAGCTGGGAAGGGTGTTGTGCGAGGGGTGCTCGGGCTTCCTGGCCGGCTTGTTGGTGGAATAGTCGGGGGATCCAGAGAGTCACCGACTTCATTGTCATCTGAAAATCAGGTCAGATTGCTATCCTTCACTCACTATCACTCACAAAATATCCGTCTCTGTCATCATCTCTCCCCCAACTGGGATAACCAAATTAATGACACCCTTTCTCTTTCCCATTACTTTCTCAGTCTTTCGCGGACATGTGGGTTGACTTCCTCCTCAAAGAAACGGAACAGAGAGAAAAGAGGGAGCTAGCTGAATCTACTGGCGCTGCCACCGTGCCTGCCAACCCCAATGAAGTGCCTACCATTACTCGCCAAATCGCCTTCAGCTCCGATGCAGAATTTGCGACGGTTCCCCTTACATCAGATAACAGCCATCCAATATCTGCACCATCTCTTCGATACTGAAGCCCTCCAATTTGTTTGTAATTATCCAATTACCCAATTTTTCCATTCATTGACTTGTCAAAAAGGAAGGGGGGGGGATCTATTCATTCCACATAGGTAATTCATTGACTAGTTATCTTTGCCATATGTATGCAGATGCATGAATGTGTTATATAGCTACTTGATCGATCTCAAGCCACTATGTAGATGATTAAATGAGAGGTGAGCTGCTACAATGGTCAAATTAACAAACAATGTATGTCAATAGACAACCACAAACTATGTCACGATTGTAGGGATTCAAGGCTCAATAGGCCCTCAAAAGCTCAATCAATACGTTGAATGTTGTGGATGGCGTTGAATTAAATATTTAAGACAATGAGTCGTCAAAAGTTGATAATCTTATCATATAGTATAGATTCACATCTATACCTTCTAGCTTTATTGAAGGAGTTCTTAAAGCTGCTGAAGAGTCTAGCGTTTAGTGGTGTTCATATGATCTTCAAACAATTGAATCTCGAGATAATTATAAGATTTTTTCCATTATTATATTTATGTATATTTTCATTATAGAAGTGATTTGGCTATAATACTCATGTTGACAATGAGAGCAAGAAACCCAAAAATTGCATGAGGAGAATATGAAGAGTTCATTGGTTTATATGGATGAGAGAGAGAGAGATAATAAACCCTTATATGCTAGGAGCCTGATAACACCTTTGAGCACTGCCCCTCAAGCTGGAGCATATAAGTCAAACATGCACAGCTTGGTACGTGTGACATTGTAGGGGATCTTGGCTTGGCTTTTGGTGAAGACGTCTGCAACTTGATGAGATGATGTCACATGAAGAGCGGAGATTAGCATGGACATCACCTTATTGTAGGCGTAATGACAATCATTCTTGATGTACTTGGTGTGTTCAGAAAATGTGGAGTTATTGGCGATGAAGATGGTTGCTTTCTTGTCACAATATATAAGCATTAATGAGTAGAGATGTCTAGTTCTTCAAGGAGTAAACAGAGCCACACCATTTGTCGATTTGTTATAGCCATGGCTCAATACTTGGACTCACTACTGGAACAAGATATCACCCTCTTCCTTTGTGAGTGTCGAGTGACAAGGTTGTCACCTACATATGTGGCATAACTTGAAATCGCTCTTATCACCCATATATCTAACATTCAAGTAGGCTTGAATCTAGAGATGCTCATTTTGTTGATAGAGATATCCTCTCCCTAGAGTTTGCTTGATGTATTCTAGAACCAATAGAGGCCACCCCCGCCCCCAAATAAAATAAAATGAACTCCTCAAGGTTCTTACATAAACTAGCTCAAAACACTTGCCATGTACATGATGTTGGGGCAAGTGATGGTGAGGTAGATCAGCGATAACATGCAACCTCTTGATCTAGTTGGCAGCCAGGCACGACGATCGTGGGCCATCAATCGTGACGTGATCGTGTGCTACGATCTCTCCAAATGCGCCTCGATCACGGATCGATCGCACCGCGATCGCGGTTCGATCACAACACGATCATGGAATTCTTCCATGAATCTTCCCAGCTGTCCGATCGCATATCGAGGTGAGTTGGACGGTTCCGACTGCGTGCATCAATGTCTTGATGCTCCTCTCCCACGTCATCGCTTGCTATGCCCGTTCGATGAGGATCAGACGCTCTCCAAAGCGTCCACGCGTCGTCCCGTGATTGCCGAAATCGTGATAGATGGCGACCGTCCGATGAGGATCGCACATCCGATGAAGATCGGACGCTCTGGAAGCCTCCACATATCGCAGGTGATGTGCCGAAATCACGATGGCTCTCGTCCGTCTAATGGAGATTAACGCCTCCTAGATGCGCCATGTGTCACCCATCGATCGTCTCACTTAAGCGGGATTTAATGCACGTGTTCCATCAATGATCGCGTGGAATTGGGTCCACGTGATCGATCCTCTGCGATCGCCGCTCGTGTATCCGACGTCTGCTGTGCCGCCACGTGTCTTGCAAAGGTAAGACTCTGCGGGAACATAATCCCACACGGAGGAAAAAGAAAGGAATCCCACGCTTAAATAGTGGGGCGGTTTAACGCTATAGCGTTACCGCCCCAATACTCTAACCAGGGCCCACTAACCCGTGGGCCCTTCACACGCCAGCCCTCCTACCACATGATGCCCCTCAAGGGCGTCCGCATGGACCCGCGTGGCCTCACTGCCACGTGTCCGCGCCCTGCCAGCCACTTGCGCCTCGCGCGGGCCACCCGCCGCCCTGCCACGTGGCCTCAGTGCCACGTGCATCCGAGCGCTGGTCCCGTTCACCACGTCAGCTCCTGCGGTAAGTAAACCCTTTTTTTGTGATTTTAATAAGACAAATTTATTCAAATAAAAATCCAGAAATTCCTAAAATGTTCAGAAATTCATGATTCTCAAAATACAACTCCTTTTTAATCCAAATTTTCTCCATTGTATCATAATTTTCTTCCTTTTTAGCATCATGCCATCTAAAATATAATTAACAACAAGAAAATGAGAAGGATTGAAAATAATATCAAGTCTTTCATTAGAAATTCCTTCTTTAAATCATCAAATCATTATTTCCTTGGAATTAATTCTTGATATCATCTCCAAAAGTCAAAGTACATTAGGGAAAATATGTAATTCATATTATTTTAATCTTGCAAAAAGATTAATCATCAATCAAGCATATAATTATCCCTAATTTATGCATAAATATGAACTTTAGTTGAATGGCATTCCAATGGAGAAAATTCTTAAAATCAAGATAACATGCATCATAATTACATAAAATAAGCATGAATATGAGTGAAATAAGATAAGAATTTAAGTTATAAATGCATGTTATCAGTACCCCCTCACTTAAGTGAAAAGGAGGGGATGTGATTTAATAGCATTAATTCGCGTCTATCGGACAATTATGAGCACACCACGTCACATGCGAAAAGATAAAATAAAAATATAATGCCAAATGACATAAATAAATGCTATCGGACAGGCATATAACCAGAGTGCATATAGTGGGTTAGCGAAAATCCTTAATAGATGCTTAACTCACTAATTACACTCGCGCACACACGTGCGAACACATGCACACACGTACGCGATGTGGCAACATGTCATTCTACCGCTGCATCAGCTGCCATGTCAGCGCACGATAAATAGTTAATTTTTTTATTTTAAAAAATCCAAATACATCCAAAATAAATTCAGAAAAATTTAGAAAAAGTCTAGAAAAGATCCCTAAAAATTAGAAAATTTATAAATTTCAAAATACAACTCCAAATGAATCCAAATTTATTTTATTGGATCAGAAATTGAATAATCTATCATTTAAGTCAAATTGAATAAATAGCAAGAGAATAAATTTTTATTTCAAAAATACACTCATTTCTCTTAGAAAATAAAACTTAAAAAAATAAATGAGTGTATAAAAATTATTTTCTCTTATTATTTAACATTAAAATCTCATTATAATCTCAAATATAGATGACAATAATCTACTCTAAAATTTATTCTTTAATCATGCATAATTATCCCTAAAATAATTCATTTTAAGATTATACCTTTAAAATGTATGAAATGATAGATATGCACTCAAAGTATTATAACATGCATAAGAATGAAATGTTTTATGCCTAAATTTGTATTAATAATCACATAATTATATGTATAAATTGCATGTTATTTAGTATGAGTCATGTTAGATACCACAACATCGTTGCGGCTCTTATAAATGACTTGGTTTTGTTAAAAGCACCTCACCATTTAATATAGTTCTTTGTTATGTTTAACAACCCTTTTGTACAATGTGAATACTTTTTTAGCTAGAATATTGTTTTTGTTGTTGATTATTTCCACATTACTTAGGTCCATCTTCTAAAAGACTGTATTGGTGCCTTGCCTATGTTAGCCAATCTCTCCAAGAAATCACCACCCAATATTACACTACTCCTAAATTCATTTGCCTTGATAATGCTTGAGTACTTGTTTGAAGCCTCTATTTAAAACCTTTCTACAGTTATTGGTATTCTTCATCAAACCACTTACATTTATTTATCAAATCAAAATGGTGTTGGTAAAAGCAAACACTGTTAATGTTAAACATGTCTTGCACTCTACTCGTCAAAATGGGTATTCTGTAGCATCTTTGGTCAAATGTCATTCTTGTCTCTTCCTATTTGCTTAATTGGTTAACTTCATCTCCTTTAGGTGGTAAAGTTATCTGTCATCGTCTCCACCACAATAAAACCTCTCCACTTTACCTCCCTGAATTATTGGATGTGTGGCATTTGTTCAAGAATGTTTCCATGATCTGTCAAAACTCTCACCAAGTGCCTTGGAAGGTGTATTTGATTGCTATTCTTACATAGAAAAAGGCTATTGCATCTATCTTCCCAATCAGCAAAAGTATTATGCCTCTAACATTACTTTCACTAAACACACTTTCTATTTCACTGCTAGATCTCCTACTAGTCCGACCACCCTATTCACTTCTCCTTCTATGACATCCACACCACCAACCTATTAGGATCTTAGGTTGATAAGCCTTATGAAATTTTGATCAAAACATCGAATGCAGCAGAATACCTTAAATCGGATGCTCAAAATATTGAGGCACCAAGAACAGATTATCCTATCATCTAGTACGTATGAGAAAACATACTTACAAGGTTCCCTTGAAGCTATTCAAGTGTCTAGGCTTTAGCAGTATCTACAAAATCTCCAGATGATTGGATCTCCTCTTCAAAGCTCTTCACCAAGAAAGAAAGAGAAGAAAAAAGAGAATTCCCACAAGGCTTGCATGAGCACCTTGAGTTATGCTCGTTCTCCCCTTATTTATAGACATTTGGTATGTGGATGTTTTATAAAAACCCTCATAATTATGTCTATATCTACCAACATCCATAGACCTTATGTGTGTGACCCCCTAGGTTCATATATCTCACTAGTTAATAATTATATAGACCAAATAACACCTTATTGGTCAAGCTTAATTAATTATTCACATCCACATATAGATTAATTAATCAATGATTGATTTAACCCAATCGATAGGGTTGAGTTGCCAGCCCGTTGGGTGCTAAGCTACACCATGTACTCTACGAGATATAGAGTATGTAGAACTCACTTATGGAACCTTTCCGTCATCGATTACCATGTATGTATAATCCTTCATCTGCACAAGACTCATGAATGACTTAGGGCATGGTTAATTGTCCAACCCTCATCGATTATTCAAGTTAGTTTTGATGCATGTAAGAACTCATGGGGAACTCATGATATTTCTACTACATTAGCCAAGGATCTCATTGCATCTCATTCCTTGAGTCAATCTCCTCAAATACCTAGGGAAGATGATCCCATCTTGACCACACAATCATTTTTCGAGGACTTCATGTTATATCCAATATATGACGTTTTAGAGATTCCGTGACTAAGCATTCGTAAGTCATAATCAAAACATAATCATCTATCCACAAGATGTCTTTGGTGTCTCAAGTCAAAGGACCACGTACACAACTGTGACATGAATCAACCTGATTGATAGTTAGGTATATAAATTCATTTAGGGATTCATACGAATCAGTTTATTGAACTCTTTCTCCAAAGAGCACCCACTTAGTAACTTCACACCGATGGCTACATGATCAGCCATACTCATCATATAAGTTGAATTAGATAGTGCTATTCTTTTTGGATAATTCGATGTCCCTCTCGAATATCCCATGAACATGAATGTTTAGAACATTTGTTTAAAGACTAGTGATCACTATATTATGATCTCATCATAATTCACTTAGTCGTTACATATGCTCATGGACTTTGTTACAAACATCACACACGAATGACAATGAATAAATTTCATTTCAATGAACTTAAACGAGATACATGGAAATGTGATTGGCCTATAGGCCACATAATGTCCATCACTACCCTTGTACCTTTACCAGATGTTATAGCTCCCACCATTAAAACTTTTGATGGGCCCTCTCTGCCCGTGCACTATTAGCCGTCTTCTTTTTCCTCAAGTCAATATCTCACCCACTTCCTAGGCATCTTAATCTTTATCTTCCAACTACCCTTTGTAATGGTAAAATTTCTTGCAACCTTCATCCTATTTAAAATTTTCTTTCTTCTGATCATCATAACCCCTATTTTTTAAATTTTGCACTTTTTATGGCAAACTAGTCAATTCATGGACTTGGTAAACAAACACTAAGGAATTGCAAGTACTAGAGTGGAAGGTAGTGATGGACTTGGAATAGAACAGCCTTATTCAACACCACACTTGGCAGTTAGTTCCTCGTCCATCTGAAACCTTGTGGTTGTGGCTTCACGCAATCACATGGGATTCATTACACTAAGATTTTCTCATTGGTGGTCCATCTCCATTCAAAGCATACTCTTCTCTCACTCTTACTATCAACTGGCCCTAGAATCTACATTGAATTGATGTCTCCAATGATTTTCTCTTTAATGATCTCTTTAAGCATGTTTTTATGGAGCATCCCCCAAGATATCCTGCTTAAGGGGAGTCCTCCATAATATGTCCATTTAAACATGCTGGTTATGGTTTGACTAACAGCCTTTGAGCTTGATTTGATATATTTGGTCGTGTCTTCCTTGCTGATGGTTTTTCACCGTACATGGTAGACCCTACTATCTTTTGTTGGCACACATTTGTTGGAATCATTATCCTAGACATATATATTGATTATATTATTTTCACCAAGAGTGGTCTAGCCAAAATTTCTCCGACTAACAAGTTAATTTTGACCACTTTTGAGGTGCGAGACTATGGTTGCCCTTGTAAATCTTTTGGATATTAAGTTTACATATCAGCCTAGTCGCATGCTTTTTAACTAAAATCATTTTAGAGCAAAAATGGGTTGATTTGGTGTAAACAATCGGCCTCACCAATTGACTCATGAAATGAAAATGAGATGCTACAACTCCATTGCTCAAGGATGTTCATCATTTTTTATAGCTAATTGGTAGGCTTACTTATCTTATGTTCACTCACCTTGAAAATGTGAGTCAATTAATGCCCAACTCTGGAGCCAATTAATGCATGAACCTTGACAAGTGCATTGGTATGCAGCTCTACGTGTCTAGGCATATCTCACGCAAGCTTTGAGACATAGTCTTTTGTACACATGACGTGGGCATCTCCGAGTCAAAGCCTATTCAAACCCTAGTCATGCAAGAGATAAGGGGGGGGGACCAAAAATCTACTTCTAGTTAGTACATATATCTTAGCACAAATCTTGTCACCTTGCAAAGTAAGAAGCAAAATGTGGGGCCATGTTTGAGTGTGGAAGCTGAGTATCAAGAGATGGTTAGGACTGTTTGTAAGATGATATGGATTCAATAGTGATAACATGCATTTTATACATGAATTTACATGACTATTAATGCAAATAAAAGCATTACTTGTTCCATTTATATGCATGTTATCATATTTTAAGTACATTTATATCATTTTATGTAATTTCATGTTATGATCTAAAAATGCATCATTTAATGGATATTTATGCATAATTGAAAAATATGATTCTAATCCTAATTATATTTGAGATCATAATTATGTTTTCATGATTAAAGTATAAGAGAAAAGATCTTTACTTACATTCATGTATTTTTCAAAAGTTATTTTAGAAGATACATGAGTGTATTTATTTAATTAAAATTCATTCTCTTTTTATTTTAATATTTTGAATTTTTATAATGATAGATAATTCAATTTTTGTGATCTAAAAAGCAAATTAGAATTAATTTGGAGTTATATTTTGAAAGTTATGATTTTTCTAATTTTTAAGAATTTTCTAGAATTTTTCTAAATTTATTTAACTATATTTCCTATTTTTAAATAATTAAAAATAAATGAAAAAATGTTTTTTTATTACCACGCCCTGACATGGCAGAGCATCGCCATGTGGCAACATGCGAGCGTTTAATCATGTGACATGTGGACACCCATGTGTGTTTGTGTGCGTGTCACGCATGTGTGTGTGTGACACGTGTGCACAGTTTAATAAGTGGTTAGGAGCATCCATTTAAGGAGTAAAGCTAACCACTTAATATTGCATATGTTATATACTCGATGAATTTCAATATTTTATTCCGTGTGGGACTATATCTATCTCACTTTGATTTCAGGTGACGTGGCGACGCATGAGACATCCGATCGCGTGATTTAATCACGTGCGTCGGATGTCACTTACTCAAGGGGTACGTGGCAATATCATATAAGACACTGATGCGATTAAACATTGTTTAATCTCAGCGGTTCATTAACAGAGTTATTACGGTCACGATTAATCGCGATCGATGGACCCCTCGACTTATCGCAATCGTCAGATGGAGATCCAACAGGAGAAATGAAGCGACGCTTCTCTTCTCACGCGCGATGTAGACTCATCCGAGCGCTCCATCAAAGATCGGACGGATGTGACTTAATGGCATCGATTCGTCAATCGACACGTGATCTCGACCGTTGATCGCGATGAACCGACGCATCCGATGGTTACGCCTAATTTCTTCTATGAATTAGAATGTCCTTCGTGACAAAGAAGCATTCTTGGATTTTCGAGCAAATCGAACTGTCTAGACACCAAAATTTGAGAGTCTTTTGATTTCTTAAACTTCTTGACTTGTTTCCGCGTCTGAGGAGTGTAAGAAATCAAAATTTGATTGAGGGAATTAGGAGAAATCACATCTTGAACGTCATCTTCGTCTTCGAAATCACGGAATGAATAGTCATAAATCCAGCGATTAATTGGATCATTTCGAGCATGACTTTGGGTTAGATTGCGTGTTTTCATCTTAATCTTTCATCATTTAGCATTAGATTTACAATTTGAGTTGTAGCTTAAGTTTAATTTCGGTTTTTAATCAAATTTCGCGATTGAATTTTCTCTCACTTTCAAACTTTTATTTCTTTGCGAATTCTAATCCAAATCTTTTGATTTTTGATTCCGCGGATTCGCAATTGAGTTATCTTTATTAGTATACTAAATTTCCTAATTTCTAAACTCAATTCGTCGTTTGATTTGATCGAATTCTCACAAATTTTCCTAATTCTCCATGGATTCAACCTTTATTTACCATTATACCCTTCAATTTGTGAATTAATCTTTAAATTGGTAAGTTTGGACTTTGTTTTGACATGACATTGTGTGTATTAAACGAACGCACGAGTTCATTTCGTCAAGTACCTTATGTAATATTTGAGTCTTCTTGTGTCCACCCATATGCCTATTCACATAGACAACCAAGTAGTGATTTTTATTTCAAATAATAAAACATTTTATGAAATCACCAACCATATTGAGGTGTATTGCCACTATATAAGCAACAAGGTGCTTAAAGGATTCATAAAACTCCACATGTTTCTTCATAAAAAAATTGATAATGTGTTATGAATACATTGATTTTCATGTTATTAACATATTTCATTACATAACTCTTGCTAATATGATATATGTTATCTTGTTTTTATTAAATTCCATTCATCATGTCATTTGCACTTATAGGTTCAATGTGCATCTATTAGTCTTAGTTTGGTATAAACACAATTGTGTCCTATCATGCATCATTTATTTCTTCATTTTGCTAATATTTTAAGACTAACCCAATTTAAATTCTTAAAAATTAAGTGGTTGAATTCACACATGTTTGTGCTCTCATTATATTAGTGAGAATACAAGGACATAGATACAATAAAAATAGCATGGATGCAAATTAGAAGGAAAGAGAGGAATAAATGACCTTTGTACCATTATAGGAGCAAAGTCAACTCATGAAGAGTAAAAAGTGGTCAAATCAAGTTTGAAAATGATATATATTTAGGGATCTACTTTCCTATTTTCAAGGACGTTAGATCAAACTTGGCTTAATTTTCTTTTAAATAAGATGTTTTCCTCTTTAAAAGAAAAAACTCCTTAATTCTCTGCATTACGTTGACGGATAATTGATTAAAACTCCTTAATTGATTGAAAGATAGAGAACTAAATTTTAACCTAATGAAGAAAATATTACATAAAAATGATATCTATTTTGGGAAATATTGATTTTTTAAGGCATGACTATGTGGCATAATGCAAGCAAGTGATAGTGATAAATATTTTGCAGAAATCACTTGTTGAAATGAAAAGGTGGTCCCTCTTTTTATAGTTTAAAATATCTTTGATTTCCTCAACGTGGGAATAAAGTGGTTTTAAAGTTGTAGGGCATGTGAAGGCATTATGAACACTTTGACAAGGTGTGCCCAGTGGAGCCGTCGGATCCCTTACGCCGAGTCCACAAGATCACAATAAAAGTAGTTGGAACCATTGCTCAATTTATGGCGGCCAATCAAAGCATATGTCGGTGATTAATTGGAGCTTCTTTTCCTATATAGAACCTCTAGTGGCATAGTCGCATTACATGATCAATGTAATGGGACAGCCCACATTTCACTTGCCTTTAAATAGGTAAAAAAACCATCATGTCGTGACCAATGAGAGCACGATAGATGACCCTCTCTCGAATGCTCAATTGCAATCCAACAATAAGAAATTTTCTGTTTTAAAATCATGATATATCATGATTGAGAGAGACTTCTGAGATATTATTTTATAGATAGATTTATATTTTCACCCTCGACATATCTACACCTCCGATCGAGAAATTTATCGCAACATATGTATTTTAAGGATGGAGGATTTTACCTTTGATGCCCTCAAATCCTAAGAGCCTCTATAATAAAACTTAAATTTTCTATCTCATGTCTAGGCTTTAGTCTCTCTTAACATTATGCTACCAAAAGGAAAAGGATAGAAAATCAAAGGACAAGATTAGTATTATTTAATGGTAAAGCTTATAATGGTGGCAAAATTGAGCAGAGGATTGTGGTCAGAATGAGTCTAGCATCACTTGGCCTTGGATTAGCATTAAAATTCGATTTGGTGCAACAATTTGGATCAGCTTCTACCATGTAATTCACTTCATAGATGATGAAGACCATATTTCCTTTTTTTTATGTGATAGCTTCTCCTTCGTTATCATTTCACCATTTCATACATCCATCATTTCTCTATCTTCTCTTACTCCATTTTATCCTCCTCATTTTCATCCCCTCATATATTCTTTGATTTTCATCTTTTAAAAAATATAAAATCTTTAATTCATATCCCTCGACAAACATTAAATTTCATACTCTTATCTTGTTCTACCCTCTCATCTTTTATTAGAAGCATCTAATCTCATTACGTCTGCTCTCATAAGATTTGACTTTTACTTTAGTCCTAAGTAAAGAACATGGACATTTATTTCATGAAGTCGATCCAGAAAAATGAAGTAAATAAATTGAGATCATCAAGATTACATATATCTTCACCAAACTAAGCATCTTCAATATCTATGCTTCAATCTCTCTCTCTCTGTACAGAAGACCGAATATAGAAATCATTATCCGATTCAAATATCAAATATTCGCATCAAGTCACTAAGATTATAGAACATGCCTCTATATAGGAGGATGCTGGAATCATACACTGTTTGCTTCAGAATCAATAGTTGATGTTCAAAGCAAATATTGGATAACAAATCATCTTCATCTTAAATGTTCTTTGTGGCCATGTGTCTTCACACAATGCCAGTAGGAAGAGATACATAACATAGTACCATATGCTCGCAGAACTTTGCAAATTGTCAGCTATCGAGTAGCAAAAAAGGTGCACTCATCTCACAAATTGATTATGTAATCTTCTTTTGTCTTCTTCGAGTACCTGTATAAATTTGCAAATCATCAAGAAACAATCTTTCATGTATTCAGAGCAATAAATGAATTAAGTTACCTGTAAATTTCATCGTTAAACTTTTCAAGGGTTACTACTAGTTGATCCTTTGTCCCTCTTCGCCATAACTTCTTAAAAATTTTTGCAGAGATAATCATTGTTACAATTCTCCATGAAATACATGCAAGTATGGGAGGTGTTCGTCTACTCTAAGGAACTCGCATCATTTCTATCGGTAGAAAAAAAAATTGTCCATGCATCATTTGATGCAGTAAACCCTAAGAGAGGCCATAAATCATTCATTCATTATCATATTTTGCAAACACTCACGTATTACAAAAAAAGCTGGCACCTAACAAAAAAAATGATTCAAGAATAAGTAAAAATAAAATATAGCTCGTTTTCAATGAAGTCCATTGATGGCAACCACAAAAATAATATTGAATATGATTGATGATCTAACGCAGATATAGATAATTTAGATTACAAAGAACAATAGAACCGAGCATGATTGAAACATTACCAAAAAATTGGTTTAATAGCAATGAAAAATGAAGCATGCCTCATCTTATATTTTTTTACGATGGTTCAGGAATACTACAAAATATGATATCTTCAATGATTGATGACATCCAGCAGATGTTAAAACAGTTAGATTTTGAACCACGATAGATTCGATATGATATTAAAATAGCTGAAGTCTTTTTAATTTAAAACACATCAAAGGATGAAACTTCAGAAATAAAGTTATTTCAAAGCAGAAAATGATCTAATCAAATCAAAAGGAAGAGGAATGATGATCATTACCTAATTGATGATCATTGATCGCTGAGACAATCAGATCATGATATGATCTATGCCCATCAACCAGATCAGTCAACTGATCATTGATTGATGTAATGTAGTCAACCAGATTGACAACCATCACTAAAAAGTGACTGAATTTAAATTTTTTTAGCAAAGTTACCTCTATAAATTGTCTTAATATTTGTACAAACCAATCTGTGGGATGGAAAATGAGAGGTTCAAGAATTCACTTGAATCACCAATCAACCGCCTCATCTTCCCGCACCACCAGCCACACAAGTCTTCGATCTATGCATGATCTAGGCATCATCTATCAAGAGGATAGAGATTGGCATAATATTTAATGAATTAAAGACAAATTGTGGGAGATTAAAAGAACTAAAGAAAGTGCTTGCCTTTTGAGAAGACCTCATCCAATGGCAGACTGTGCTCAGGCACCATGTCTACAGAAGAAGACAGCCCCCGTCTAATTGCAGCCAAGACTTCACTATCACCAACATGTCAATGTCTTCAAGTTTTAGGCAGCATCTCTTACACGACGTTTGGAGGTGAACAAGTTCGTTGAGGCTGCGCAGATTGGACTGATGCAGAGGAAGTCCTTGGCGACCTTCACCAACTTAGGATACAAATTGTGCCTGATTGCAATTAAGTTCTACCCTGATTTTCCCTGATTGCTTTCCACCATGCCAATGCATCATCACACATATAATACACACTCCATAAGTCGCTGTCCAACTTTACTCAACACTGTGCGCTTGGCAATTTCTATGAAGTTCCAAGAAATACACTTGGTGGTTCACATATACTTTGGTTTTGCTAGGGCTCACCTCATCAACAGCTATCGTTTGTAGTAACCAAGGTAATGCACACTTCTTGTTGAAAGCTAGATTGAATAGATTATAGCTTCATCCACATATGAAGTAATGCAATTGTGGCAATGACCTAGTTGCGTGGCAATATGCCAATGGACTTCTTCAATGTTTTTAGTATTGGATCACAAGCCTGCATTAGCATGAGGCCTTATTCCCCTGATAGTTGACTTCCAAAGAGTGTATCACTCCATGTGCTTCTCAAAAAGTCTATGGGTTAGCTCACACTAAGAGAGACTTGTCCAGCATAGACAATGAGACTCATAATGACGAAGGCATAGAATATGTCATCCCACATCAAAATTTGGGTTAAGCTCCAAATCAGAAGACCATTAAACAAAGTTCCCATTGTCAGCAATACTCCATGATGAATCACATGAACATGTGAGATGGGCTAATTCCTCTGCTGTCTCATGCCTAATGTCGCTTAACAATGGGTTACTTCAAGAGACAGAGGGTTCCTTGGCATCTCAAAAACAAACTTTTGTTAGGTCACTGTCTCCCCAATATCATTGTATATCTCCGGGCAAAACTTCTTCGAGTGTCATTAAGAAGTGATTGTGCATGTTTGTTTATTACATTGCACCAGTCCTTTTCTGACTCGAGTTTGCTCTCTGTATAAATTGCATGACTTTCAACCTCCAGGACAACAATTCTCGGGCACCAGAAGCGTCCATTGGATGAATACTTGATGTACACTCCCCAGAGTTTACTTTGATCAAATCACTACAATCCTTCATTTCTGTCACTGGCTAAACAAGAAACAAGAATTAAAAAAAAACTAACACTTGACGTAGGAATACTAAATGCTAAATAAAATTATACAAAAACTATTTTTCAAACGAAAATCATCTTTTTCAACCGAGAAATCCCCCCGCTACTGCAAAACATCTCAAAGAAACCCAAGTAGATTGATCATAAAATTATACAAATCATCCTAAAAAATTCATTCAACAAACAATCAAATGTAGAAATTATTTACAAACTTGGAAACAAGAAAATAAAAAATCTTGACTTACTCAACGAATTTGGCAAATAATAGTCAAATCATATATACAGTAACATCTGTGATGCATGCTAGATGATTCCAAAACCCAATTTCTTCATAAATATCAAAATTTCAGCATTAATAATTTCTTTAAACATATAAATTTCCAGTTTCAATATTACATTGATGCTTCCATGAGCAATAGATTTGGGCATTAGAAACCTAACCAAATGCACAAAAAAACAATAATTTAATTTGAGGAGCAACATACATCTACTAAGCATTTAGGCAATATTATTCAAGAAATATAAACCAGTTATCGTCCTCATGATTGATTATACACATCTACAAAGTCCCTTGATCTCATGACCCTGTCACCGATCAGGAAGTAAGTATAATGGAGTGACTCCTGCTGATTGATCTTTGATACTATCACTTCCATTAATTAATCTCTTAGCAGTGATCACTCACCAATCGACCCTCACTTTCTCTAATCATTGATCGGATTGTCATTATTGATCTGATCAGGGCGATCCAATCATGGCAATAGTCACACAGCTTTTAAATATTGGTCTATATAATTTCTTTCAATAAATGCCGTGAGCATAATCAGATGCTGAACAAATAACTTAAATGGCCAGTGTAAGAGGCAATAACTTAGTTGGCAGTTTATGAATGGCTAGCCCACTTATTTCAGTCTGAACTGAGGACCACTGTCTGGAATGAACCCCTGGTAGAACAGAAAATTTAGTTTGGCCCATTTTTCTAGAACAACCATCCAACTTTGTTCCAGTTTACCGAACTTTAGTCGGTCTTGCTGAAATCCTAGGTATGCCATAAGATGACAAGGGTTGAAGAGAAGTTTAATTAATAGGATACGAACTAGGCAGACGAATGAAAGACGATGGTAACTTGGCAACTCAAACAGTGAGATCTTCGTTTTGGTCCAAAAGAATAAGTCAGTATCTGCACGGAGAAATGGCAGATCTTGCCAATGCAGCAAGCAAACGCAAAAATTCGGATGTCGGGTAAGCCTCGGGGTGGAATCCGGATCTCAGACCTTTTCTGAAGAAACGTCAGTTCAAGAATACGCGTTCTGTGTTCGTCTCAATTTTGCGCATTCGGCAATTGCTATCACGCAAAGATGTAACAACTTCTGTAGAAGCAAAGAAAAAGCCCGAAACCAATAAAGCTTCTGGAATCACCTCCAGCGTTGCAAACAAAATCTCTAAATATGATACATGTAGCAGAAGAACAGAAACAATCCACAAAAGAAATAAGATTCTAAAATAGAATGTTGTTGCAGTAAGACCGAATTTACCCTCAAAGATACAAACATTCGAAAGAACTGAGATGCCGAAAGTAACTACATAACCGATGAGAGAAAAAAATTGAGAAAAAATCAGGGAAAATTCTCTATAAAACCGGAGACAGGTTTCAAACCCACATTTTGCCGCCTCAGAAAAGTCCTCCAAACGGGATCCCCGCCACCAAAGAACCGTGATCATCAATTTTCCTCCCATCGCTTCCGTAACCTCCAATTCGCTTTCTCTCTCTAAGTTGTGCAGCGAGAGACAAGACAAGGTAACTTAATCCTGACCGTCAATCTCAACGAATTTGGGCGGGTTTTTTGAAATATTCTAATTTTAAATGAGTAACTCAGGCCCGTGAATAGATTTGGGCTTTTAAGTGGGCTGCTTTACTGTAACGCCCGTACGTGCGAGGAGTAGTTGGAGTCACCGAGTGGGAAATAAATGGGCCTCTCGGGGAACCCGAGGCAATAAACGACGTCCCGAGCGAAAGATGACGAAGAAGAAGAAGACGGCGAGTTCGAACTTGGAAGAGAATCCTGCGCGTCATCATAGGTACGAGACGTCAAATTCTAGATCCATTTTCTGATGTTCCGTCCCCGGCGAAAGTCGTCGTCTAACGGTTTTCTTATTTTATTAGATATACAAAAGGCGACTGAGGATAAAGAAGAACAGGAGAATCTCTAAAAATAATCATCAAATTCGCAAAAAGGGTGGCGCATCCAGTGGTCAACGGCGGTGGCGATCAGCGGAGAAGTGCGAGAGCGGGACGAGCTCCGAGAGCGGAGTGGACAGCGGCGTGGACTGCGGCGTCGGCATCGGCGAATTCCTACACACGGGGCAGGACGCGTTGAGCCGGAGCCACGCGTCGACGCAGCATAAGTGGAAGAAATGCCTGCAATCCGGCATCATCCTCAGCATTTCCCCTTCTCTGTACTCGCAGAGACAGACGGCGCAGACATTATCTCCCCCGCCGCTTTTTAGAAGACTTGGAAAATAAAAACTTAGGGTAAGAGTTGATCGCCGCTTGGTCCAATCCGGGAGCGGGGCTTTGACTTTCTCTGTCCTCGTCGTCCTCCGCGACGAAGATGATGTGAGGAAGCCCGGAGACTCCGCTGGGGTTGGAGAAGGATAATGACGCGAGATCACGGGGGCTGCCACGTCGGCGGTGGGAAGAGCTCCGGCAGCAGACGTAGGACACTAGGAGGAGAGTAGAGAGTAGAACGAGGAATCCGAGGGCGATGGCAATGGCGTAGCCGAGGCCGAGAGCGGAGAGATTCTGAAGGAAGCCGCCGGCGGGCTCGGCGCTGGACATTTTTCTGGTGGAGGGGGAGAGGAAGAGGAGCTTTTCATAGTTTGGAGAGAAGGGCAAGGGCTGATTTTTCTCTATTTTTTTCTCCCCCCCTTTTTTCTGTGCAGGAAGCCAGGAAGGTCGAAGGAGTGGGTGGATTTTCACAGCAGCATTTAATACCGGCGGAATCTGGGCAGAGAGGTGTAAATGTTAATGGACCCGGTTTGTTCACAGGCCCATTAGGAGATGGGTATTGGCCCGATAAGGAGAGTTCGATAGTGGATGGGGGAGGGAGCTCAGGTGAATCATGATGCTGGATGACGCCTGCGTGGGTCCTTCTTTCTCGTTGTCTGCGGCTCTGCGAGTGGGAACGCAACTAAGACTGTTCATTTAAGTGGTCGCGTCAGATCACACTACCCTTCGCTTTCTCAACGGATCTACGGTTGCGATGTATTCGATCCTTGCATCGTTATGATCAGTTGATCTCGCTCCCTCTCCATCAACGAATTCGTTGCGGTGAATTTGAATGCATCAAGGGGAGAGAGAGAGATAGAGAAACAGACAGACAGAATGAGAGAGGGGATCATCATGGCAGCAATGGCGCCATCTTCCCTTTCCTCAAAAGCCAGGACCCACCGGCGAGTGCCCAGTACAAACAAAGTAACTACACTGGACAATATTTACATACATCTTCAACCAATCTATTTAATTTCTCCAGTTCTTACCACGAAACCCTGGCGCTGCTACTGCAGTAGCATCCCTCTTCTCCGTGGGGGCAGAACATCTAAACATAGGTGGCGGCGCCACCTTGCTGACACCACCGCCATGTTCCACCTTCATACTCTTCTTCTTCTCGTCAGCTTTTGGCACCGCCATCTCGCACAAGATCTCAGCTGCCACCAATGCACTCGGAGAGCAACACCCTGAAAAATAAAAATTATCCCAAAATAACTCCGATTAACAATTAATAGTACATCAGCCATCCGAGGCACAAAATTAATCGCGCTCAGAGAACTCACTCTCGATAGCAGTCGACGAACTACAGGATGCTCCGCCAGTTTCCTGAAATGGCAAGCCAACTCCTTCCTTAATCTTCAGATCTAAATCTGAGAAGCAAAATCCTTCTCCAGCCATCAAGCAGGAATTGCTCCCTATTCTGACCCACTTGCCCTGACACAAGCTTCTGCTCAGGGTAGACTTTCCGGAGCCAGCAGCAGAGGAAAATGACCAAGGGAACGGAGGAAGACCGCTGTGGGCACCTTTCATCAAGGGCATTGGCGGAGATATACTCCCTGAATCATGTTTTGAAGATAACCCTAACTTTTTCAGGGTAACTTTTGGCGGGTAAATAGGCAGACCCTGTTTTAAAGCATAATTATCAGAAACGGTAATTCAATTGAAACTAAAAGTACTTTAAGTAAGTCCACCTGAGTGAAAAATGATGAGATGGAAAGATGATCTTCTTTGGCTGGAGCCTTCCTAAGAACGGAAGCAGCCTTTCTAATTGAAAGTAGATTGCTTTCGTTCGAATTTGATGCCTTTTTCGCCTTCTCAGGATAAGAATTCGAATGGCGTGCAAAATTTCCATCGAGAAGATCGTTTATAGATATATCATCCGCGTTCTTCGTAAAGTTAAATTGATCGAACTTTGAAGTAAAAGTTCCTGAAATTATTGGATCAACAGAAATGAAGAAGTGGTAAAAAATAATTTAAAGGCGAAGAAACACTAGATAATAATTATAATTATTAAAAAAAACTAGATAAAAATTATATTGAACTTAAAATACAATATTGTTAATATAATTAACGCGGATATAGATGATTAAAATAAACATATCAACTACTCCTAATTCCCGTCTGAAGCGGTAGAAAAGTCTAAGGTTTACAGGTAAACACAGAATCCAGATGATTCAGCGCACCTTGAAGCTCAACCAGCCTCCCGCAATCCCCGGACGAAGGATTTCGAGCATCCGCCGGTCGTCTCCGTCGCCAACAAGCTGCCAAAAATATTCACAACTTTTCTTAAGCACTCAACCCTTCCTTAAGTTACGTCTATTAGAACCAACCAAGATTTAAAAGAGAGAGGACACGTAAGGTTACTGAAGTTTACCTGGCCTCGCAGATTTCACCCACCGAGAATTTCCCGCTAGAGTCGCATTCGCCACAGACGGAATACTGTGAGCGTCAATTATCCCCTTCTCCTCCTCTTTCTTTCGTCTTCGTTCTCCTCTGCACCTTTCCTCTCTCTCCTCCGGTACAAATCTTCGCAACGCCGCCTGTCGCCGCCACCGCTCGTTTTCTTCCGGACACCACCGCCGTAGCCGCCGCTCTAGTCGCCACTGTCACCCCCGCCGCTACCATCCACCTCAGCAATCTTCCCTCAATTAGCAACTGCAGCAGGGTTTCCATCACCCGTAGTTAGCAGGGTACGCGCCATACCGATCTAGCTACGACGCGATTGCCTTTCACTGTATTTTAGCTCGCCGGGTTTCCCGTCGGAAACCCTAGGCGAGAAGGGCGGACGGCACTGACCTAGATCATTAAATAGTTACGCCTGACGCAAATCAGTCCAGCTGTCACTCCAAACTTGACCAGCTAGTTAAATCAAAAATTCTAAAACGTGGCCCAATATCAGGACCATTTTCTGGGATCATTATGGCCCATGTCAGTGTTCTCTTCAGGTGATATATCAAGCCTTCAACTGCCATGGTAAAGTCATTTTATAAATAAAAAAAACTATTGAAGATATTTGACAAGAGAAATAATTTAATGTTTGACTCAAGTTTTTCTTTCTATCTTACTTCTGTTGTGACTCTTTACATACCCTCCTCATTAGAAGATCATGATGCTACGTCTGCCAAATACTAATCTCTCCAATGAGGAATTTGCATAGTTACAAGCATTTAATCACTCAACATGAGATTTTCTTAATACCATTGTAGATTTTTTGTGTTCAGTTAGGAGAATGTTTGTCTCTCCAAGATAACTTCCCGTGATTCACAAGTAGAAATTTATCTATAAATGGCATTCGGTGAATACTTGAGTATAAATAGGGTTTAAACCTTATGCATGGAGGTTGAGACGATGAGTTAGGACAAGGAGGGGGGAAGGATTGAAAATTTTGAAAAGAATAAACCCTAACCTCAAGTTTTGCGATCAAAACTGACTCTAGTGACGCTCTCTGATCAAATATTCCTTCAAGAACCCATACATCTCCCTCAGACTTGGCAATTTGCATCTAACATGAGGAATGAATAGAAAAGAGAATAAACTCAATAAAAATGATATTTGATACATGATGAATAATCAATCGGTTCTCTCTTTCCTCTAGCTAGCCAATACTAGAAACCACCAATGAAATGTTCAAAGACCTATTTTTATGGAGCATTTTTAATTATTGAAAATCCCTAAAAATTCAATTGATTTGATCACAATTGTCTCATTTAGATAAAATCTTGATCAAAATTTTTCATTCACCACATGTTGCCCTTTTATTCTCAACAAGGAAACAGAAATGGTGGGAAGAGCAACAACCATTGGATTGATCATTATAAGTACAAAACGCATCATACTCCGCCATGTGGCAACACTAGATTCACCATGATGAGCGAGAAAAGAGGATAAATCAGAAAGTGTTGATCAAATGTCCCAAAAACTCGGCGCTCCACAACATGCCACACATGGCGCTACAATGAAGGCTATCTTGTGGACTGGTTCCACAAGATTTGGTGGCCTAGATTTCGCCACATGTACGTCTCAAGAAGACATTTATTAGTCCCACATTGAATTTATAATAAAAATCATCTCTATTTTAAAAGGACAACACATTAAGGGCTATTAATTATTTAAAATATATATTAAATATTAATACTCCCCTTGGTGGCTCCATGCAAGCGTTAACTAGGCACCACCTCGTTGTGCCAAGCACTCGTAATGCAACGTAAGCGTGCCACATCAGCACACACAAATAAAACCCCCATTTTCCATTTGTTTAATTCCTGAAAAATCCTTAGAAAATATTAAAAAATATAAAATTATTAGTAAAATTCAAGAAATTCAAATAAATTAAAAAAAAAGTAAAAAAATAAGGAAAATTGTCCAAAACCCCTAAAAATTCAATAATCACATCTTTTTGTAGAAACTCCTTTTTGGATGAAATTTTTTTGACATTTTTGATCCTCTTTTTTCATTGCATTTCTCATCAAATGAATTGAAATCAAAATCTAAACAAGCTATAAAAAAATAATTCCTGATTAAAAAAAATTGCTTGTTTTTCTCCATATCTTTGTTTTTTTGCCATCCTTCGTTTATAAGCTACAATCATAACTCATGCAAACACAATTTGATTCAACTTTGTTTAACCTTGAAATTTTTCAAACTTCAATGATGCATACAATTAATCACAATTTAATACAAATTCAAATTATGACTTATATGATATGATGAATACAAAATTTTTGTCAAAACATGATAACATGCATAGTAAAGATATGAATTATACTTAAAAGTCATTGAAGAATAATGAAATAAACAAGAAAAAATACATGTTATCAGTAGCTTTTCAATTAAGTCCTCTTTACTACATTATTTTTGCTAATGACTACACTTATATCAACTGGGTATATCTCCCTAAAGATGGCACCGAAGTATTTCTAATATTCTACTTATTCATTATTGAAATGAGAGCCCAATATTCTACTAGCTCAAAAAAATCTCTACGTGGTTAATGCCTTTGCATTTGTCCTAGAGATCATGTGCCTATCATCGTACTATCCATTAGACCACATGTCCCTATGATGAGCAATAAATGCATAGTCTTTTATGTATATTTTAATTAACGTGTTTATGGATCAACAATAAATTTGAATTCACTCTAAATATATAAATAGCCATTTTATTCTCCACAAGGAGAGAGAAATGGTGGGAAGAGCTATAGCCATTGGATTGATCTTTATAAGTACAAGACGCATCATACTGCACCATGTGGCAACACTAGATTCACCATGAGGAGAGAGAAAAGAGGATAAATCAGAAATTGTTGATCAAATGTTTCAAAAACTCGGCGCTCCACGACATGCCACACATGGCGCTACAATGAAGGCTATCTTGTGGACTAGTTCCACAAGATTTGGTGGCCCAGATTTTGCCACATGTACGTATGAAAAAGACATTTATTAGTCCCACATTGAATTTATAATAACAATCATCTCTATTTAAAAAGGACGACACATTAAGGGCTAATAATTATTTAAAATAGATATTAAAGATTAATAATCCCCTTGGTGGCTCCATGCAGGAGTTGACTAGGCGCCACCTTGTTGTGCCAAGCACTCGTAATGCAATGTAAGCATGCCACATCAGCACACACAAATAAACCCTATTTTCCATTTGTTTAATTCTTGAAAAATCCTAAGAAAAACTTAAAAAATATAAAATCATTACGAAAATTCAAGAAATTCAAATAAATTCTAAAAAAGTAAAAAATAGGGAAAATTATCGAAAACCCCTAAAAATTGAAATAATCACACCTTTTTGGATGAAATTTTTGACATTTTGATCCTCTTTTCACCGCATTTCTCATCAAATGAATTGAAATCAAAATCTAAATAAGCTATAAAAATTAATTCCTGATTAAAAATTTCTTGTTCTCTCCATATCTTTGTTTTTTTCATCCTTCATTTATAACCTACCCTAATAACTCATGCAAACACAATTTAATTCACCTTTATTTGACCTTGAAAATTTTCAAACTTCAATGATGCATACAATTAATCACAATTGAATACAAATTCAAATTATGACTTATATGATATGATGAATACAAAATTTTTGTCAAAACATGATAACATGCATAGTAAAGATATGAATTATATTGAAAAGTCATTGAAGAATAATGAAATAAACAAGTAAAAATACATTTTATCAGCAGCTTTTCAATTAAGTCCTCTTTACTACATTATTTTTGCTAATGACTACACTTATATCAACTAGGTGTATCTCCCTAAAGATGGCACCGAAGTATTTCTAATATTCTACTTATTCATTATTGAAATGAGAGCCCAATATTCTACTAGCTCAAAAAAATCTCTACGTGGTTAATGCCTTTGCATTTGTCCAAGAGATCATGTGCCTATCATCGTACTATCCATTAGACCACATGTCCCTATGATGAGCAATAAACGCATAATATTTTAAGTATATTTTAATTAACATGTTTATGGATCAACAATAAATTTGAATTCACTCTAAATATACAAATAGAAATTAGTAAATTGGCGAATATGGGTCAAATACATATGGAATTTGGTTGAGGATGGCGAAAGACAAAAACTCAGTATTTTAATATGAGGAACATAGATATGAGAATGGTGATAAAAAAAATATTTATAAGGAGAGAGAAGAAAGGAACCCAAAAAATTAAGTTGGGCAATCAATTGGAGTTGAAACAAAAGAGATAGTGAACAAAGAACATTGCGATCACAAGAGAAAGAATCACAAAAAAATTGTTGAAACTCACTATTAAAAAAGAAATTTTTAGGAATATCAATAT
The DNA here is from genome assembly GCA_024174645.1 of Lemna minuta. NCBI lineage: Eukaryota > Viridiplantae > Streptophyta > Magnoliopsida > Alismatales > Araceae > Lemna > Lemna minuta. The sequence continues at coordinate 6,825,387 of CM044116.1, forward strand.
ATTGAGAACAATGACACACGATCCCCACATAGGCATTGAAATATGCGCCATGTGGACACATCTAAGCATCATGAAGTCATTGGAATGTACCACCAAGGCATGCAACATAGGTGCAAATTATGGAGCCCTAATGGTCCAAATTAATATTCTTAAACACCATTAACTAAATTTCCAAAACACGTTTTTGAATTTATTCAATGGAGGACTAATGCCTTTTCTCTTTATATCGCGGTTGACGTGGTGCATTATCAAGATCTAACAGATGTTGTTATGCAAGAATTCATCTAGAGCATTAAACTTAGATCAAACAATCACTACTTAAAGGCATCATTTATAGTAAATTAATCCTCATCATTCCCATTAAACTTCAAACAACCATTACGTAGATCAAACAACCACTACTTAACCACTTATTTCCGCTTAATCCTCATCATTTATTGTATTTGATGAGCTGATTGGATGGCTAAGCCCAATTTCACCTATATTTAAACTATCTCTTCATAATGGTTTGAGTATTCTTAGAAATGCTTGATTAATCCACCCTTTAGAAAAAATTTCCTTGAATCCCTTGATCTGGATGTTCTCTAAACTCATTTTTTCACATTCTAAGGATTTGAAATCAAGATCAAGCTGAAATAATTTGTGAGGATTCACTACTTGAATTACAAAATTTTAACCATGAACACATTCACAAAGCAATGTCATGCAGTCGTTGAAAAGACATGTCCTCACATCAAAACAATTTTCAAAATCACTAATTTGATGATTTAATCATGAATTGATTATCATAATGATGAGTAAGGGTCAAATTCAAAGAGAAGTAGGGAAAAATTTTGAGATATCTTCAAAATTTGATCAAATTGGGCAATGAATTGGCATGAAAAATTAAGGAAATTGATATTTTTTGATAGAAGACTCCAAGAGGAATCCACATAATAAAAAATCACTCAATTTGGATAAGTATCCATGGAAAAATCAAAGAGCAAAATCAAGGAAGAAAAATAGATCGCGAAGAGAGAGAAAATTATATAATTTTGTAAAATTAAAGTGATATACTGACCTAAATTTAAATCTAATGGTATAGGAAAAAATATTGGGAAGAAAACACTAACCCAAAATTGGGATTGAAATGATCCCATTAATTTCTAGATCAAGGCTTTTCATTCCACATTCTTCTTATTCCCTCAACAAAATCTTGATTTCAGACACTCCATGGATGCACCAATGAGTCAAGAAGAGGATGAAAAACAAGATATTCAAGGATTTTGTTTTCCAAAAGGTTCGATCAATAAAAAATCAGATAATAAATTTTTCATCAAAGAAAGAGAGTATAAATAAGCAAAAATTGGGAGTGGTTGTTCAATCTATCGATCGATCTTTGAATTATGGCACAAATGGAACACCAAGATGTGAATCAACACCGTTAAGTCGCATTCCCCCCATTGAAGATGAAGCGTCACGCTGAAGCCACGTTGTGCATGAAGAAGCATCGTGTAACACTTTCCATTCGATCTTCATAAGACGCCTAAGATGTTACCACACGTTTCGTGAAGTCCATAGGGGTACAATTAATCTTAGTCATTATAACTCCTAAGATGAACGGATGAGATCACCCAGTTCAAAGAAATTTTTCGTCATCGAATCATAGTGCACCACGTACCCCCTTCAGTTAATTGAAAGTGAAAGGCTAAGATTATCTCTCTATTCTTCGTATCGATAGGATGCTCTTGAGTGCGCCACGTCACTTGCACAAGTAAAGAGAAACATAGTCCCACATTGCAAAAAATGATGGGATTTATCATGTATAACTTGATCCACTGACAATTTAAAATAGATGTTTAAGGGGTTAGCTTATGCCTTAAAATGGTGCTTAGCACTAATGATGTGTGTCATGTGTGTCCGACAGGTTCCATGTGGCACATGCATACCCCCCACATGGCGAGAAGCAAGTGTGCATGCCACATCATTGTACACGTCTGCTCGTACTTTAAAAAGCATTTATTAATTATAATAAATTCATAAAAATTTAGAAAATTTCTTCAAAAATCCCTAAAAATTAAAAAATTCATAACTTTCAAAATACAACTCCTTTTTACTCTAATATTTTAGTGGTAAAATATTTAATAATATATCATTCTATGAATTTTAATTTAGGAAATAACAACGAAATAAATTTTTAGCTAAATAATACACTCATCTTCTTTGAAAATAGAAAAATGTACATAAAAATTAGGTTTTTCTCTTATTCTTTGTATTTAAAACTCAATTCAAATCTCATATGTAAATGAGGATAATCTATTTTATAATGGGAATAATCCCTTAAAATTATACATTTTGATATTTTTTATGTAAATTGCATACAATGATGAATATGCACTCAAAGTATGATAATCGATGCATAATAATATAATAATGTATGCCTTAAAATGTACTAATAATTATATAATTTCAAGTATAAATTGTATGCTATCACACATCAACTTCAAAACCATGATTCAATGATTAATTGAATCATTTTCTTGGTGGTTATGCATAAGTTGAGTCACATTTCATTAATTTTATATCATATGTAATAGATCACATTTTAGAATGGTAAAGTAATAGAATTTGAATTTTTATCATGACTTTCTCAATCATTGCAAACAACTTTCTCTCTCTAACTTCTCTCTTTAAATTTTTCCTTATATTTAACTCTATTTTTTTATTCCTTGTAAAGATCTTTGAGTTCTCTTTATAAAGCTATACATTTTCTATAAATTCTCATGCAATTCCATTGTGCAATTGATCAAAATCAAAAACCTCTCAAACATAATCTCTAGTTTTCCATGGATTCGACTCATTCTTGCTAATTATTTTTTATTTATCTAAATTTAAAGTGAGCTTGGTTTTGACACTCTGACATGTGTTGGCCACATAAATTTCTCGTGTCAAAGGCATATTAGACAATGGGCGCTCATTAAAAATTGGTGGAGATCATTTGATGGTTCGAATGCCCCAGAGATCTTCTCTATCTCTCCTCTAATTATAAGGATAACATAGTTGAATATGAACCACCATACCTTTACTAAATAAGGATGACCCAAAGCTAGAGAATCACCACGATCGGTTCTTTATAAACTATTTCATATTTTAGTTATTTGAGATGAATTTGAGCCAAATGTGGAATCATTTCATACATTATAAATATTGTTATCCCTAGAAATTTTTCATATGCTCTTGAGATAAAAATCTCCCTTGATCAGATCAAACAAATCCCATGTGCATTATAATTGAGTAGTAGTTATATCTTCAGTCATATGAGGAATTTTTTTATAAAAGCCTTCATTTTGGCATGAATTGGAGTGATTAATTGCTTTCATTTAGGTCAATGATGAGAAAATATTTGGTTATATATGTAATTAGGTTTAACTTCATCAATTAGATGCATCAGTTGGTAAGTATTCTTATTTTCTCTCCTTTGTACCCAATTTTTGTTACATAAACTTACAATCGTTTATTACTCCACCATTCTTGAACTAATCAGTGAGTTTTTGGACTCTTTGGAATTATAATTTGTCATCCTCTTTCCAACTTACTCAAATTCATCACATATTTGATATATCATTTTCTTCAATTATAACTCTTCGTGGATTCAACCAGTATTCTCTACTTTACTTGATTTCATCATTATTTTAGATACTTTGATTTTTTTATCATTTATTTAAACATTATTTTCAAGGACCACATAGTTTATGCTTATTATATTCCCAACCATCAAAGAGGAAACAACCAAGATGATAAAATAGAGTAACAAGGAGTGTAAGTGGAGCAATATGACAAGAATCGCTCACAAACTAAGAACAAAAAAACCAAAGTAAATAATTTTAAAGGTCAGTGATAATACGCAAATTAATCCATAAATATCATGCATTTCATGCACTTACATGGAAATGATGATTATGCATGATGATTCTATGTTTACAAGGATATTCTTTTTTTTATGATTTATATCATTTTTTGGGATTTTTTTGACATTAAAATCATCAAGGAGAAAATTTATTTAGTGATAAAATTATTTTTTATTTTGAAATTTATTTATTTTCATGAAAATTTTTATCGATGCCTTTTATCACTGTAAAATGATTAATCACAATTTTTAGAAGAAAGTTATGATTTTTATAGATTGTTTGGTATCTTTATAGTGAATTTATTGAACTCAAGCTCATTAAGACGTTATTTTTAACAACTAGAAAATCGATTTTTATTAAAAATTATTTAAAATTATTTAAGGGGAATTTATGCAATTGAAGCCATCAGTTTAGTGAAAACCCATCCTTTTAAAAAAGGAAACTATTGGTGAATGTGATGTGGTGGCCTATGATTGGCCATTATGATTTAGAGAGAACAACAATGTGATAGGTCCTAATGTGTTTTCTTTGACATTTAGAATCTAACATCATCGATTAATTCTTTCTTTTTCATTTTGATTTGTTAGAGGTTTCAAAAATGACTTACCTGGATGTTCAAATATGTGATGCCACTACATTTCATGCTGACATAATCTTTGCTTTTTAGAGTTGACAAGGACACAAACTTTGATGCAAATTTAATGTTGGAAAAGGAGAAATAAATTAATCAAAGGTCAAGATTGCTCCATTTTTTAGGCTTGACATCTTGTCATTCAGTAGAATTTTTAACCTAAATGTTATGGTCAAATTTGTCTGTCCACCATCTACCCATTTATATCCTTTGATCTAGTAAAAATTCTTGAAAAATTAGGGTTTTTAGGTATTGTTAGATGCTCCTAGGATTGGTTAGTCACAAGAAAGAAAGCAATAGTGGATCATCTTTTTATAATCAGATCATCATCTTTAGTGAGTTTTGTTCTCATTCTTTTCATTCTTCATGTTGTACGCAAAATGCCAAGTCCAACCAAAATGTGCTGGCTCTCGAACAAATGATCAAAATAGGATCATTGCTAGAGTGAGTTCTCAATTGAGTATTTAATTAGAGATAGATTATAATCTTTTAATTTCAATCTATAATTTTAATTTCCCATAAAAAAATCTTTAAAAAACCATTTCGATCTTGATTTTGAATATTCTCATCTTTGAAAGTAGATTTGGATGTTATGGATCAAAATCCCACAGTTCTTCACATTCATCTTGCTTCTCTCATTGATCTCATCTATTTTCTTCATAAAAATCTTTACACTTTCATTCAGATTTAGTGACCTTCCTCTTTATGGTTCGATCCTTTATTTACCCTACACTTGGTTATTTGCAAGTAAGGTAAAATCTTACAAATATTATTGCATAAGTTTAATTTTCTAAAAATGACATGCTTAAACCCTAAGTTCAACTTATTAGATAGAAAATAGAATGCCCAAATGTGAGATGCCATAAAAGAGAGTAGAGCAAGAAAAAAGAGCTAGAAGGCCAGTAGATGGAGCATTTGCCGAAAGACCATAGACCTTGATACTATTTTCACTCCCAAAACTAAACCTACATGTGTGATAACATGCAATTTAATGTATTAAAATCATACATTTTATGCATTTCTTCGTCAAAATACAATCATAAATGTATGTTATCATGATTTAAAATGATTAAATTGATAATTTCTATGTTTTAAAGGATATTCTTAATTTTTCATAAATTAGTAGCATTTTATGAGCATTTAGGGATATGGATTTATCAAGAATATAGTTTTCCTTATTATTAAATGAAATTTCTATTTAAAATGCCCTTATTGACATGAGAATATTTATGAAGTCCATTTATATCATGAATTTTATTAAATGAAATTATTCCTAAGATTAAATTGTATTGAATGAAATTATCTCTCTTTATTTTTCTCTCTCTCTCTCCTTCTTCCGCGCTCTTTTCCTTCTCTCCTTCTCTTCCCTCTCTCTTTCTCTTTCTCTCTCTCCCTTTCTTTCTCTCTTCTCTTCCTTCTCTCCCCCTATTTTCACGCTCTCTCGCGATGTCTCCTCTCCCCCTTGCTCTCCTACACACGCGCGTGCGTAACAGGAGGGAGGAGGGGGAGATTTTTCTTTCCTCTCTCCCTCTTTCTTCTCCTCTCTCATCGCGAGAGGGTAGAAATCACTTCTCCCTCTCTCACGATCTTTCTCTCACGCTCTCCTTCTCTTCAGAAATTAATTATTTCCTTCTCTCTCTCCTGCGTTATCTCCTTCTCTCTCCCTCCTTCCTCGTCTTTTCTCTCTTTCCTTCTCTCTCCTCGTGACGGAAATTGCTTCCGTCACAAGAGAGGCGTGAGGAGGAAAGTTCTTCTCTCTCCACTTCTTCTCCATTTTTTTCTCTCGCTCGCACGCGCGCATGTGTGCGCGATCTCTCTCGCGACGGAAATTATTTCCGTCGCGATAGGAGTTCTTCCGCTCCCTCTTCCTCCTTCTCATCCGCTCCACTTTTCCCTCTCTCTCTCTCTTTCTCTCTCCTCTGCTCTCTTCCATGCTCTCCCAGTTTTCTTTCTCTCTTGATCTCTCTCTGTCTCTCTCCTCTGCGCTCTTCCCTGCTCTCCCAGTTTCCTCTCTTCTCCTCCTCTCTCCTCTCCCTTTCTCTCTCTTGCATTTTTCTCTCCTCGCGTCTCCTCGCGACGGAAATTTCTTCCGTCGCAAGGAGAACTCTTTCTCCTCCTTTCCTCTTTCTCTCTCTCACGACAGAAAATCTCCATCGCGAGATTGTGGTCTTAGTCTCTCTCTCTCTTTCTCTTCTGTCCCTCCTCTCTCTAAGCTCCCTCACTCGCCACCACCATCTTTACCGCAAGTGTTTTTTGGCCATCGACGAGAGAGAAGAGAGAAAAGGGAGAAAGATAAGAGAGAGGAGAGAGGAGAGAGAAAATTACCTTTTTTTAATGCGCGCACTTCCATCGGGCATGGAGCGGTTTGACCGGCGCGATCTGAGGAGAGAGAAACCAGATCAACGGTTAGAAATAATTCAAATTAAAAGCCCGATATTCAAAAAATTAGGGTTATGAATGTTTTTATTGTATACTTGTAGCATTGGCTAGCGAGAAGGAAAGAAAGCAACGATGGATCATTCATCATGTGTTGAACTTCATTCTCAATGAGTTTCTTCCCTCTTCTATTCATTCTTCGTGTTGGATGCAAGACGCCAAGTCCGGGCAAAATATACGGCTCTCGAAGGGATGTTTTGATTAGGGAGCATCATTGGATAGTATTTTCATCACAAATCTTTAGATTAGAACTATCTTCTATCCATTTCTTCTATTTTCCTTAATTTTTCATCCACATTTCCAAATTTAAAATCCTAAAAATCACTTTTCCACCATCGATCAAGGGTTTCCAATATCTGAAAAGAGTTTGGAAGCACTTGTTCGGTTTATTTCATCTACACTCACATTTTCTTCCTTTCATCGATCATTTCTGCTTTCTAAATCTAGAAATACAAAAAAAAAATAGCTTCTGATTTCTATCTTTTAACCTTCCTCTTTGTGGATTCGACCTTGACTTGCCACTGTTCTAATTTAAAAATCAGATTTGAAGAGTTGAGTATAAATTTTGTTTGATACGTAAAATTGCGCATTCAACGACCGCGTTTTTACACTTATCAATGTGCTATGAAAATCATGGAAACATAATTAAAAGGGAGGAAAAAACTAAGCCTAGAATTCTTGGGCCACAAAGAAAGGCACAATGCCCACAAGGTAGGGTCAACAGCCTCTAGTAGTATTAAAGAAATAGTATTGGAGGTGGTGTTGGAAACCCAATAAACCCTATAATTCTAGGTATAGATCTCTCTATCATATCATAAGAAAGGGTAAAGTGTTTGTTGATAAATAGATTAGCAAGACAGTACAAGCCTCTACATGTAGATGAGAAGCTAACAAGAGAGGAGATATGCCCCATGTGGGACTAAGGCCCTCATAGGCCAATGATAACATGCATTGATATGTTCATTTTCATCTTAATTAGTTAATAATTCTTTCTAATATGATGCAAGTTATCATATTTTATAAACTTGTTATAGATTTAAAGACATGAGTGTTTAAAGTTTAAGGATTTCTATGAAAATTTTTTGATTGTTTCCTAAATTTAATTTTGATTTTGAAATGGCTAATCTACATAAGTTGATGTGAGCTGCTGAAATGGCAACACTGCCACTTGGCAGTGTACTAGCTGGCCATCTCGAGGCCCCGCCAGAACAACTGTGCACACGGCGACACCGGGAAAACAGTCGATAGGTCATCAATGAAATATCATCGAACAATTCATAGAACTAACTTTTTTTAATGGATGATTGAAATATTTTCAATGGCAATGAAGTAGTCAATATCTTGACATTCAAATTGATATTGAAATTTCAATATCAATTTTGAAAAGTTTGACAATCAAAATTGCGTACGGTTTAGTCATCTAACCCTTCTCATGGCTTGCATTAGAACCCGTCACATAGAAAATGCATTCCAGCATACGGGCCGTTTTGGGCCGGCCCGTTGTAGGGAAAATCGTTTCTCAAGAATGCACTCCGGATTTGAATTCGTCAGGAACTTGGGGACCGAAGAGGGGAAAATGGCTTCTGTAAGATGGTTGTTGCAGCTCCACAAAGACGTTCCAAAGGCGGCTCGTTTCTACTCCGAAGGATTGGACTTCAGCATCAACGTCTGCACTCTCCGGTGGGCCGAGCTCCAGAGTGGCCCGCTCAAACTCGCCCTCATGCAGTCCAACAGGTTCTTCTTCCTTCGAAAATCAACCAGCTTTTTGAGTTTTTATTTATCCTGTGGCAAGATATTCTGTTTCTGTTTTATCAAATTTTTGCCGATTCTGGGTTCTCCGTAAGTGGTAATCTTGGAGCTAATGATGTCATTGATGCTCATACGGTTCAGTGCCACAGATTTTTAGACTCCCTAATTTTAGGAACATAAAAGTCATTCACGATTCCAATTAAGATTTAAAAAGTGAAGTTCTTTTAGTGCACACCTTCATCGATGTTTCAGACAGTTTCTTGAGGTGCTTGAACAATTTGAACTCGGTTAATCAAAATTTCGAGATAAACGCATAATCATTTTTATGTCTACTCATTTCTCCACAAATCCGACCAATCTTTTCTTGCGTCGTATTTGGCAGAGATCTTCCCCGCCAGAATGCATATTCATCCATGCTATCTTTCACTGTGGCGGATATTAGTAGCTCCATGACAAAGTTGATGGCTCTCGGAGCAGAGATGGATGGCCCAATTAGGCATGAAATCCACGGCAAGGTATGTTGCTTTTTCCAGATAATTGGGTAATCAACGAAATTATGAAAATTTGGTTAATCATCTGTTTAGGTTGCGTCAATCAGGTGCCTAGACGGGCATGTGCTAGGTCTTTATGAACCGGCATGAGAATCAAAATCTAATGTGGCTTTTGATTTCAAAGGGGGAATTTTTTTGGGCCACTGTTATGCAGGGGTATTACAGCACTGCACTAAAATTCTTGTACGCTTTAGTATGAGAAGAAGCCGCTGAAGATTTTCACTGGTTTTGGCCTCTCTTTCTAGACGGGCAAGAAGTTATTAAAGGCCAACCCTCAATGGTTTGATAAGATGCTGTGCAATTTTCACCTGAGTCTCTCTCTTTCTCTCTACCTGAATTGTATTTTTATTTAAATTTACTCACAGAGGACTCATGTCGATCCTCTAGGACATCAGATCGGTGGGAGAATCAATTAAAAGAAAGGTCATCAAAGATGGAGAAATAGGTAAGACATTATGGCAACATCACAGGAGACCTGCTCCTAGATCTCTCCTTCTACAAATAACACCATAACTGTCTCAAGGAACACCATGATGGACAGATATATTGCAAAACAAAGAAGAAAGAATGCTGAGAGGTTTGATAAGTCAACTTGAGAGAGTTTACTTATAAAATGTATGTCTTTTGCATTTGACAGCAGGTCTCTTTGGGCTTATGAGTCATTATTTCTTCCTTTCAAATCTCTCTTTAATGTCTGATACAAAGAAAAAATGGTAGAGGTCTTCACTCACTTCTTAGAGGTCTATGGTTTCCAGAGTTTTCATTGGCCACCATTCTTGAGTAATTCTCTCAACAGACTCAATCTTTTCATCCACGATCTTCTCTTTGACGAGGAAACCAAGTACGGAGGCTCTTCGCTTTCTCCCATCTCCAACATGTGCCATTTATGCCTTGCCGTACCTGGTGATCTTTGAGCACCACTGCATCTTTCTCAGGCACGTCAGTGCATACAACATGTAAGCTTTGGCCTGTGCACAATTGTGGCACACTGATTTGTTTAGTTGTGCAATGCAGATGTGCATAACCCTAACATGGAGGGCAGGTTGGGAAGCCCTAGTGTGTGCCACCCTATACCGCCATGAGCTGGTGAGCACCATCAAGTGCCTCTAGATATTGTTGAGAACGTCCAAGTTCAATCAGTGACACTGTGCACCATCAGACATCATCACTAGTACTAAGGTTCCTCTTGGTATTGTATGTTTTGATTGAATACCCTCTCACTGCTCCCCTCCTATTGATCTTCTATTGTCTAGGTTCCGCTGCCTCTTCCCTCTACCAGTCAGTATATTCGACGGGTCATGCGTCATAGAGATGGCGGGGACACCTCGTTCTATGTGAGCACTATAAGAATACTCATCACCAGTCACAAAAATTTTGGACTAAGTGGAGTTTGTGCACTCTGAGTCTTAATTCCATGCCAATCTGTTGATGCCCTAGGAGGAACCTTGACTAGTCATGCTGTTACTCATACTACAAATGATTCCATGCTGCTATTCAATATCTCTAAATGATTTTCTTTACACTGCCAAATTTTCTATTGATTTCTTATTAATTTATTCCATCAGTTTTGTGTTTCACTGATCATTAACCTTCTTCCGCTTTTATTATACTTTCCTTGATTCAAGGTCATGGAAAGTAATTGGTTTGACAGGCAAAATTGGAACCATCTCTACGAGCTTCTTCTTGACCAACTCTCTTTAGGACTAGTTTCTCTCTATACTCATGCCTACACCTCCATCCTTTGAAATCATTGCCCTAGCCACTCTGCAAGCTCTATACTCAAGAAAGCCCTTCCATGGACCTTTATCTTTTCTTTCTGGTTAGAGTCATGTCAATACTAATGCCTTGGAAGTCAAATCTTTTGATTTGGTTGATTGTGGCATGTGGAGCTCAACTCGTAGAATTTCTTTCCTTGTCTTTAGAGGTTTAATGGAAAATATCAAGCCTTTTAGGCACGACTTTCATGTTTTTGGTAGACTAAAGTGTCCCTAAACAACTTTCATTCTCATGTTGGGTGGCAAAATCTCCTTCATTTTCTCCACTGATTATAAACCTTTTTACTTGATCACCTCAAATTTCTTGGGCATGTCACATTTACTCAAAAATACTCACCCAATCTTTCTTAGCTCTCCGCTTTATCTTCGAAGTTCATTTTCACTGGCTACTTTTACGCACACAGAGGCTATTACATTTGCCCCTTGATTGACCAAAGGCAAATCGCTAGGGCACACTCTTTGGAAGAAGAAAATTCTTAACAAAAAAAAGCCTTATTATTTACTAGAAGCCCTAGGTTTATTTACAAGTCTAGGAGGAGAGAGAAAATGACAAGAAAAAGGAAATGAAAAGATAGAAAATCAAGTCTTAAGCCCCGATCTAGCAAAGGTATTGAAGTTTGGCACAAGTACCCAAGGGGTTGGCAAAATTTTGACTCCATGAAGTGGGGATGAGAAAATTTCAATTGTATTATCAGATGTGGGCCCATATTTCCCTAGTTGGCTTTTGTGATCCATGAGTCGTTGAATGATAGTTGACCTTGCCAACAAAGAAGAAATTTGACCTATGGCGAATGTTGAGTGCGGATGGGAGAATGTTGAGTGAGGATGGGAGAATGTTGACTGTGAAGATTTCCTAGAATTTGAGAACCTATTCAAGAAGTGAAACCCGTGGAGTCAAGTGCCCTTTTTTATAGATGCCATACACACTCTAATCCAACTCACAATGCAATGGAGTAAGAATATTGGATGGAACTCTCACTAGAGTCTTCAAGTTGATCAATGACAACGTGTTGACCAATACCCAAGATTCACATGGATAAAATGATAGATGAATGTAGCTATCTATGGGACGAGGTGGAAACACAACCTATTTGATGCAATATGTTGGGATGTCACGAGATGGGCATTTGGGAAACCAAAGGATAAATGACTTGGCCAAAAGATAGACATGATCAATTTTGAAACTTAAAAGCCAAATGGGTCAACTAGAGAAAATTGTTATATCCCTCATTCGAGAGTAAGGCCATCTTAAATCACCATGATAAAAAAGGCTCCACTTTTCAATATTTGCATTGGTCCCAAAAAAAGAGTTTTCAATCTTCAAAAAGAGTTTGGATGTGTTTGATCAATCCATTTTATTTACTTTGTATATTGTCTTCCTTTCATTGATCATTTTTGCTTTCTTAACCTAAAAAAATATCAAAAATATTTCTTGATTTCAATATTTTAACATCAATTGTCGATTCAACCTCAACTCGACATTGCTCTAAATTTTAAAATAAAATTGAAAGAGTTGAGTATAATTTTGATACGTAAATTTGTGCATTCAATGACTGTATTTTTACGTATATCACTTGTAAAATATCCATCCATGTAGATTCTAAAAGTTTGACTCCTTTGGCACAATTTTTTATATGAACTCAAATTCATGTTATGAAATATTTGAGATGAGTTTCATTTGAGACTTGTCATTGTGTTGTTTTCATTTATTTTATGCCATTACTATCTTTGTGTGCATATTTTCTTGTCATGAGTGGGACAATGAATTAGGGATTGATTATTTGATGGTATAGAGATTCATATGTAAGGAGAGAGTAGAAGATAGAAATGTTATAGGTGAGAATTAGTGAATTATATGAATTAGATGGGAGTAGTGATTATACTATTGATTAGAGATAATATTAGACAAGATTATATGTTAGATAAGATCTTATATGACATTTATGGAGATGATATGTATATGGATATGATAGAAATGAGGGTAAATATTTAGTGCATAGAAATCAAACTAGCTAACTTACGAGAAGAGCATCATGCTAGTAGATCTCTTAAGGTGCATGCATAAAGTGACTAAGAAGACCCATCATACATGTCACAGTCAAATAGATGAGCTTCCCACTTAGAAGAGTGGACATCTACAAGTAGAGTAGTATCCTAGAAATTGGACTTATTATTAATGCGAGATAATGGGGGTTTGTACTTAAGAAGTACAATCTCCATAAGTGTATCAAAGACATATTTTTATAGGTTAAGAACTAACTTTCTTGGTTAATAAGAAAACTTAACACCCAAAAAAGTATTTTGAAGTGCTCAAATCCCAAATAGTAAGGTGTCAATGTAAGTAAGCCTTGACACAAACAATACCAATAATATCATTATCGATGACCAAGATGTTGTTAATGCACACAACTATTATAACACGCCCGACAAGAGTATATGATCAAAAAATAGCATGATCCACTTCATATGGGGTCAACCCTTGAGAGAGGATAAGGCTGTTGAATTTGGCAAACCATGCACAAGGGGCTTTGCTTCATACCACAAATAACACGACAGAGGTGATATACCTAGATAAATTGTCCCCGAACTTGCACACCTAGGTAGTTGCTATATGAAGTCATGCTCAGTGTGATCGTCATAAAGAAAGCCATTTGAAACATCTAATTGATGAAGAGAACATCATTGATTCACAAGGAAAGAAGAATACGAATGGAGTTTAAGATGAACTACATGAGAGGTCTCTAGCTGTATTCCAGTGAAATAGCTTCATAGCCTCCAAGTATGACTTAGGAATTGACTGGGCAGCAAGAAAAAGGAAAAATGCATGATAGGTAAGATGCAAGTGATTATAGTGGACAAAGTGAGTGATATGCATACAATGACTGCCATTGAAAATACAATTCTATTAATAGTGGGAAGATTGATATTATGGCTTATTTTTGTGTTTTTTTATGAACAAAGTAAAAAAGGTTGATGAAGAAGTGAGAAGAATATGAGAGATGAGGACCAGAAGAAGATAAAGGGGGTTAAATATAATTTAAAATTTTGTCTCTTTTAATTATCATACCATGAAATATGCATGGAAAGAGGATGTGAGAAGAATCAAAAGGGTGAAATTTTCATCTAATAATGAGTTTTCTATGAAAACATATGAGCATTTCAATTTTGAGAATTTTTCTTGACTCTTTTCTTATTTTTGTTGATTTTCTTGAGTTTTCTAGAGATTTTTAAAAATTTTCTAGAATTAATCTGTATTTCTGGATATTTTCTAGTTTCTTTGTTTTAAAAAAAGGAGTTTAATAGCTATAGTTAATATAGTATCGTGATGTGGAAAAGTGCACACACAATTCGACAAGACAATGTCATGTGGCGTACACTCAATGCATGTGTGGCACTAAGTGATTAACGAATGCCATTTGTGTAATGCACATATCATTTAATTTAATAACCCTTAATATTTATATGAATATGTAAAACATAGTTTTCTCTATGTGGGACTAACTTTTTCACCTTTGTAGTGACACGTGACAACATTGTGACACTCCTATCGGGGTGCCAATTGGAGCTATTTGATATTATGGAATGGGTCCACAAGTTCGTTTGTTTTGTGTGGCAAATAGGAGCATGTCACATGATCTTTTATGGAGTGATGGATCTAGTTCCATGCGATCAACAGTTTAGATTCATCATGCTCTCTTTTTTCACCAGAGGGAATTAAAGGTTAACACATGATGTCGCCTTGGCCATTCCGACTTTGATGATTTTGCACGATTGGGTTGATTTCATGCCCTTTAAGAATTTGCAATGGATCAGGCAGTGACACATGGCACAAAGAGTCTTTCCAGTATTGATAAAGATAAATTAACATATAGAAATGCTCCAAATTGAAATCATGATATCTCAGGATCTCAATAGAAGGTGACATTGGCATATATGATGTATTTGCACTAATTCAGACAATAGACATGATACCTTTATGTATGTGTGAGTAGTTGACACACACCTTTTTGGAGCATGCTGTCAAATTGGATGTATTGGAAGTGTGCTCATGAGTGAAGGCTACACAAACTAAACACTGAAGGAGGCAAGTCAACGACATTACAATTGAGGTAGAGAAAACAAAGGAAAATTTTACCATGAAGAGATAGGAGGGCAAGCAATTAAGAAGGTAGTAGAGGTCAGGAGGGTGTTGGATGAGAGATAGTGGAACATGTCCATTTTTACTAGAAGAGTGTGAGTCATGTCTAATTTATGACACACATCCACATGTGGAGGCCTAATATGATGCAGTCTAGTTGTGAGGCCCAAGAAAGCTTAATGGGCCTAGGCGAATCTCTAGGAGCTGACAAATTTGAAGATGATCACTTAGAGGCTCACAAATATCTTGTGTCTAATTCTAGAGATGCTAGAATATCTTTTTTCACGCCTATCTGACCTTAGAAGCTTCCCTTTTGTTGTTTCAGGTCCAATCATTGACACATGTATGATGTTAGTGTTGTATTTCCAAGACTTTGAGTTGTTATTTCAGGGGTCATATTGATGGATATTATGTGGCCTATAAGCCAATTACACTGCCATGTATCTTGTTTATGTTCATTGAAATGAAATTTATTCATTGTCATTCTTGTGTGATGTTTGCAATGAAGTCTATGAGCATGTGCAATGACTAAGTGAATTATGATGAGATCATAATATAGTGATCACTAGTCTTTAAACATATGTTCTAAACATATGTATTCGTGGGATATTCGAGAAGGACATCGAATTATCTGGAAAGAATAACACTATCTAATCCATCTCATATGATGAGTATGACTGATCGTATAGCCATCGGTGTGGAGACAGTAAGGATAGATAGTGAGTGCTCTTTGGAGAAAGAGTTCACTGAATTGATCCGTATGAATCCTTGAATGGTATTATACCTAACTGTCAATCAGCTTGATTCATATCATGGTTGTGTATGTGGTCCTTTGACTTGAGACACCAAAGAAATCTTGTGGATGGATGATCGTGTTTTGATTATGACTTACAAATCCCTAGACATGGGATATCTAAAACGTCATATATTGGATACGACATGAAGTCCACGAAGATGATTGTGTGATCAAGATGGGATCATCCACCCTCGGTATTTGAGGAGATTGACTCAAAGGAATGAGATGCGATGAAATCCTTGGCCAAGGTAGTAGAAATATCGAAGAAGGAGTTCTCGATGATTTCTACACGCATCAGTACTAACTTGAGTGACCGATTAGGGTTTAACAATTAACCACACCCTATTTCATTCATGAGTCTAATGTGGATGAAGGATTATACATACATGGTAATCGATAACGTGAAGGTTCTATAATCGAGTTCTTACATACACCATATCTCCTAGTGTGCGTGGTGTAGCTTGGCACCCAACGGGCTGACAACTCAACCTATCGATTGGGTTAAATTGATTCTTGATTAATTAATCTATATGTGGATGTGGATAATTAGTTAAGGTTGACTAATAAGGTGTTATTTGGTCTATAGAGTTATTAACTAGTGAGATATATGGACCTAGAGGGTCACGCACATAAGGTTTATGGATGTTGGTGGATATAAACATAATTATGAGGGTTTTTATGAGAAAACCTCATACAAAATGTCTATAAATAGAGGGAGGACGACCATAACTGAAGGTGCCCATGTAAGCCTTTTGGGAATTCTCTCCTTTCTTCTCTTTCTCTCTTGGTGAAGAGCTTTGAAGAGGAGATCCAACCATCCGGGGACCGTGTGGATATCGCTAGAGGCTAGACACTTGAATAGCTTCAAGAACTCCTTTAAGGAAACCCTATAAGTATGTTTTCTCATTCATAATAGATGATAGGATCATCTGTTCTTGGTGGCTTAGTATTTTGAATGTTTGATTTAATGTTTTTCATTGCACTTTGAAGTTTTGATCAAAATTTCAGAAAGTTATCGACCTAAGATCCCATCAACATGCATACGGTCAATAGATTTTAGTCAATATAGACATAATTATGAGGATTTTTATGAAAAATCTATATTCTAAATTTTCATAAATAAGGGGAGAATGACCATAACTCAATGTGCCGATGCAAGCCTTGTAGGAATTCTTTCCTTTATCTCTTTCTTTCTTAGTTAAAAGTTTTGAATAAGAGATTTAATTGTATGCCAATCATATGGATGATAGAACCACCAATTCTTGGTGCCTTGTTGTTTTGAACATCTCATTCAATCTATTTCATTGCATTCAAAGTATTGATAAAAAAAATTTAGAAGGCTTATTGACCTCGAATCCCAAAAAATACTCTATGGGAAAATGTAAGTAAAGTGTAGTAGGGGAGTGCATCAATTGACTTGACACACTCATAATATTGTCTATATGTGGCCTAGTGTGAGATAGATATATTAGCCTACCGATGAGTCTCTTCATTCATCATTTCAACACCCTCCTTTGATAGTTTATGGTTTGAATGAATTGGTGTAAATATAGGCTTTCAATTAGAAAATTCTGTCTCTTTTAGCAATTCTACACTATATTTCTGCAGGGAAAGAAATATTACATCTGAGGAATATCCAACTTCTTTCCTAAGAAATATGTTAACATCCCTAGATTTTGAATTTCAAACTCACAAGTTACTTGTTTGCGTAGGTGTGTAATTTCTACATGGTCATCCCCAGTAATGACTATATCAACCTATACACTAAGCACAATATTTTTTTCCAAATTTGAATGTTTGAAAAATAGAGTATCATGTCCTCTACTTTTTTTAATCCCAATTTTTATCATAGCTTGATAAAACTTGGAGAACCAAGCTCTTGGAGATTATTTTAGACCATAAATGGTTTTTTTAATTTAACTAGTTTTATAGCCTTAAACTTTGATTCATATCTTGGGGTTAGACTCATGAAGATAGTTTGATCTAGCTTACCATGTAGAAAGGTATTTTTTACGTCATATTGATATAAATTACTTCCTTTACTAGTTTCTTGAGCAATAATAATTTTGATGGTGTTCGTCTTTGCTACGGGAGAGAATGTTTCAAAATTATCTATACCAAATTTTTCAATGAAACCTTTGGCTACAAACTTGGATATATAGCTATCTACATCTTCATTGGGTTTATACTTGATAGTATAAACCCATTTACATCCAATTACTTTTTGATCTTTTGTTGGATCAGACATTGTCCCAGCATTATTATGTTCTAAGGCATACATTTCTTCATCTTAGTCTTTTTCCAATATTTGCTTTCTATAGTCTCTTTGATATTTTGGAGAAAAAAACTCTTTGATGGGTGAGGAAGTGCATGAAAAACTCATATATTCTTCTATTAGATACAACTTTCTTGATATTCTCCATCTCCCACTTCATTTGAGATCTTGAGAATTCTCTTAGTTTCATTTCTTTGTTCACTAGTTGTCTCACTTACATCATGTGCTAAGATATCTAACAAGTTACTATTATTGATAGCTTCTCTTTATGTTTGCAGTGGTCAACTATTTCACTTGTAAGAGTAGGACTAATTTCTATTTTTGTTGAATATGATTCAAAATTTCGAGGGTATACATCAATCTCAACATTTTGAGATTCTACTGAGATTTTGTCCGAATTCTATTGAGATTCTGTCCAAATTCTCAATAGAATTGACATTGAGATATCAAGAATTGACAATACAATTCTATTGTGCTTTGCATTTTTTCATGTTTCACAATCAAGATTCTTCAAATCATGTCTTATGAAATTTGGGGATAGTTTATTCATAACAGATAGGAGGATGCCCTAATCATTTACACATAATCATCAATTGATCCATCCCACAAAATTGCACAGTGCTCATAGCTACTACCTCCTCTGAATTAGTCATGAAGTAGAGGAATCAATCAACTTTAGCAAGTCCAATCCTCTATTTTGGCACCTTTTTCATTAGAAATGAATAATCATCGTAAAAAACTATTGAAATTTTAGGGAGTTTAGCTAATTTCTGAATTGAAACTAGATACCCCTTATTTTTACTTTCCTATTACTAGGGAAAGGAGGATATGATTAAAAATTTAAGGAATTCAAAGACATATGATATGATGCTCCTAAGTCTATAATCCAAGGAATTTCATTTGTAGTTTTAGATGTATGAATTTGAGCATTCACAATAGATGCGAAACCAATAATTTTAAAGTCTACTGTACCTGAATTGACCATGGAGGTAGTGACAATGATTGAGGATGAGATTCATCTCCTCACATAATCATTCAAGTGGAGTAGATAGGTCCTTGCTTCCATTTTTATTCTCAATGGATTTCTTTTGTGGATCTCCATCTGTACTACCCATCGTATGTACTTGACATTTTAGTGTTTGATTCATCATATAATTTCCAACATCTATCACATGTATGTCCCTTTTTCTTTTTATAGTCATAGAAAAAATTCTCCTTGTTGATTCCTTTTCATTTTCGTAGGTTTTGAAATTTGATTCTTATTATGAATAAAAAATTCAGAATTATTAGGTTGAGTATATACTCATGTGAGTCCACTCCTCACCTTAATTATGTTTTCTCATCTAATGGTTCGAGAAATAATTGCTTCAAGACTTGCTTTCGTCTCCCTATTAAATAGCTGTCTAGTAGACTTTGAATTCAAAGTTTAAACCAATAAGGAAGATGAATACACGATCTCAAAGTATGTAGTCTATATCGAGGGAGTTATAATTTGGGGGTCTATAAAGATCTAATTGTCTCCAAATATTTACATGGTCATTAGTGTACTCTTGTACATTTTTAGAGCCTTGATTTGTTCAAGTAGTCAATATATGAAGTTCATAAATCCGAGCATCCTCTTCCTTTTTTGAAAGATTGGATTTCACTTTATTCCATATTGATGTGCTATTGGATTCATATATGAAATACTTAATGGTATTAGATTTCATTGAATCCAATAACCAACTAAAGAGAAAAAATATGCATTAACCCGCTGGAAACACTTAAGGTTAGTGGCTAATGGACCTTCTTCATATAAATGATGCATATGATTTCGAGGCTTTAAAATTCTCTCTATATAGCTATTCCATATGAATACATTATGACCTGTAAATATATCCCTCTCTAGAGTTTTACACAACTGTGTAAGCCATCTTGAATCATATGAGGTGATTTCAAGGTTTTTCAAACTTGTTGTCACTACTTTGTGATTTATCCTGAGTTAGTGCACTTTTATTTTCCTCAAAACCTTTCAAATAAGTCATCCTAGTTGAATTGCCAAGATCAAGATCTCTTTTCACTCCACCAATTTGCAGATAAAACTAAAAATAGATGTGTTCAAGATCCTCATGAACTATATGTCCTAGATCAACAAACAAAAATTCAGATTAGGTTAGGACTATGAATTGATCACTTCTCTTTCAAGATTCTTGATTAAAAAGTAAGATGTTTTTATTTCAATAAAAAACAGAGATACAGATCTTCATATACTCAACTTATGTATTGAATTGTTCTTTCAAGAAAATACTTTGATCATAACTTTAATAATTAAGTAGACTCAAGTCTATAATTTTGAGATTTCAGTTTTGGTTGGAGATTCCGTGGAATAACACTTTCTTGAATAGAGTACATTCAAAATGAAAACAGATCAAGAACCTGATTCTACACACTGATTTCATCAATAACCATTTAAAAACAGTCAAGTCTATCCACTTTGGTCTAATATTGATTCAAGATCAAAACCAAGAACCTTAGCACACATATATCAATCAAGATTTGTGGATTGCAAAAATATAAAAAAACACTTTGCACACTTCCAGATAACTTGAAACGATTTTTATCTCGTCAGTGGATTAGAAACAAGAAATATATTTGGATCTCATCATGGCTCTGATACCATGCTAGAATTTAGTGCTTGAGTTGTAGTTTTGAGCATTTGAGAGTAAGATTACTCAAACATTGGACCTTCAATCTCCTACTTTCCCCCTGCTTCTTGAATTAGAATTAAGGAGAAGAGATTGCATGATGGGGCCATAGTTTCATCTTATTCATATTAGAGATATTAGACACCTTCTCTGGTTACATATATAGAGGTCTCCCTAACCCATTTTAGTAGTTGGGTTTGGCTTCATACTAACCAGAGTTTAGCCCATATTGGCCCATTATACGTGTAAAAAATAAGAAAAGTTTCCCTAAACCTTAGTGCCATTATTAGGGTTCTCTGGTTCCGGTGTCGGTACGGCTTTTTTGTGAGAACCTAAACCTATACCTAATTTTAATTCAGTATCGGCGACAATATTCTTCAGTGTCGGTTCAGTTAAACATATACTTTCGGTGATACATCATTGTAATTGAAATAAATTATGCAAGATTTTTGTGACACTACTATCGGTATATATATATAACACATGTTTATACAATGATAAGAGACTAAGGCCTCTTAATAACATTTATACAATAAGAGATTAAAGTCCGTCTCTCCCTTGCTCTCTCTCTCTCCCCTCGGTCCCTCCTGCCCTCACTTCTGCCCCCGCCCCCCTCTCTCTCTCTCCCTCCCTCTCCCTCCCTACCTCTCTGTTTGTTTCTGTGTCCCCTACATCCATTTCTCTGTGTATGTCTCCTCTCTCTCTCCACCTCCCACCCTCCCTTCCGCCCCCCTCTCTCTCTCACTGGGAGCGGAAGCATAAATATCACTTTTTCTTCGGGGTAATAGTCTGGAAACCCCTAATGTTTGGGGTTTGTCCTCTTTTCACCCCAATGTTTCGAAACAGCCGCCTCCACCCCAATGTTTGGGTTTTGTCCTCTTTTCACCCCGACGCTTCTATCGCGCACAGCTGGCAGCAACGTGGACGCCACGGCAGCAGATGACCGGACGCGGAAGCCACGTCACTGCCATGTCAGCACAGGGCTCCAGTTCTCTCTTCTTCCTCTTTTTCCCTCTCTCTTCTCCTCGCTTCCTCTTCCTCCTCCCTTCTCTCTTCTTCCTTCTCTCTTCTCCTCGCCTCCTCTTCTTTTTCTCTTCTTCTCGCCTCCTCTTCGTCTTCTCTTCTCCTCACCTCCTCTTCTTCTTCTCTTATCCTCGCCTCCTGCTCCACCAAGAAGATGTACCAGCATCGATTAAAACTCATGGAATACCGGTACCTGTATTTCGACTGAAGCCCCGTAATGTATCTCATGAGACCCTGGGAATGGAAATACCCCAAAAGCCCAAACCAGAGTAACTGTCATTATTATCCAAGTCCTTCAAGCTATCGGCAGTCTCGCAATAAGAGATGCAGCCTCTTGAAGACCGGGTTCCTTCCCTATCCCATATCCAGGCGTTTGTGTCGCATCCGATGATGAATAACCTGTTCTTCGTGCGAGAGAACGTGAAGGTTCGATCTCCCAAAAAAACTGCCGGTGCATATGTATTGTTGGCTTCTGTTGCGTCGAAGCATTGGCGGCCAATATCTGATTTTATTGTCAGCTCCCCATTCAAGGAGATGTTGAGAATTTCGTTGGTGGTGTTGCCCAGGAAAGCCCTAGATAGAGTGTTAGAGAGCAATGACACAAATCTTTAAAGTATAAATACTGGAAGAAACGTAACGGCTTTGATAAGTAGATAGATAAATAGATAGATGGATTGATAGATAGATTAAGAAATACGCAGAATGAAAGATATACATATCTCTCTCTCGTGAACTCAGTTTTTTCTCATGTCCCCTCGCTCCTTATGGTTCTCGCAAATGCACTCGCATTTTAATAAGGGGTAATAGTCTTGAAACCCCCAACGTTTGGGTTTTGTCCACTTTTCACCCCAAGGTTTGGAAACAGCCGCCTCCACCCCAATGTTTGACAATGAGTGGAGGCTATACCCTCGACGGTTCTATCGCGCAGAGCTGGCAGCGACGTGGACGCCACGGCAGCAGCTGACCGGACGCGGAAGCCACATCCCATAATCCTGATCTTTAAGCTTCTCGGATTCGTGACCGGCAGCGGCCCGTGCTGCACCGTCGTCAAATCTATCCCGAGTAACAGTCTCGCCACCTGCCTTTGCGTTGCGGCTGGAGCGAGCATCCTGGGACTGACTATCAGCATTCCCGGAGACATCACACTCCTACTCAATATATGCGGCATATCAGTGCCGGTCAGCCTTGCATGTCCGTGAAACCCTAAAAATATATGTTTCCACCGCGAAATATATATGCGATAAATAACGGAGACTGTACTCCCCTTGTGTGCGCTTATCTTTGTTTCATGAATATGACGTCATCTTGAATGCTATGGCCACCTTTCCGAACCCGATTGAGCCAAAACTCTTTTAACCCGATTGAGCCAAAATGTTGGACGTGGAATCGAGAGGATTAATTTTCGAGTTTATTCAATTAAACGGGGCCATTTAATACAGTCGACATTGGTTAGGATTTTTGCTGTGCGACGTTGAAGACTGGTTGGCAGGAAAGGCTGCTTGCGAGTAGTTCTCGGCGTCTAGATTACTGGCTAAAACTGCTTTTTGGAGGGAGAACCAAGGACAGCAGAAGATGCCTGATAATTTATGTCACGGGTTTACTCGCAGCAGCGGGCCATTCTAGTTATCGAGACAGGACAGATGAATTGAAAGTAGCGGAAGGGTAGAGAGGAAGAGAGAAGGAGATAGCATAGATTAAATTTCAACCGGGTTTTCTATGTATTGATCAACCATGCGTAATCAGATTATGTACAAGTATCCATGGCTAAATATTTCGAACGGCTGCTTAAGTGAAACGACTCTTTGAGTGGGAGCCAAACTCCATTCAACGTCTGTAGATTTATTCAACGGTATCCTTACGAATCTAGGCCACCCACCGTTGTTCGTCATCAGGACGGCAATAACGGAGGAGAGCATGATGGTCGTTGATGCCATTAAAGTGGACGCCATTATGTGCACTGTGAGGACGCCCATTTTTACTTGATCCTTTAAGGGAAAATCAAAGCAGACCCCGTTTAGAAGAGGAACCATTTAGTAGATGCAGGGTGGAAGGAGAGATTTTCAGTACTTTCATCATGCTTCGAACCCACAAGAGGTCCCTCTTCATGCTTTGATGGGTAGAAGGATAGGTCCCTCTTGGCCGCCACTCCCTCTCGCCGCTGCTCCCCTCCGCTGACACTCTCCTACTGTAGAGTTCAAAAAAATATTCAAGGAATAGGAAGTAATCTACTGTAGGGGGAAGATGACCGTGGCATTCTCCTTTTAGCGTTAGCGAAGCAGTCACGAAGAAAAGTCTTTGTTTTGCCCTGTGCTGACATGGCAGCGATGTGGCTTCCGCGTCTGGTCAGTTGCTGTCGTGGCGTCCACGTCGCTGCCAGCTCTGCGCGATAGAACCTCCACTCATTGTCAAACATTGGGTTGGAGGCGGCTGTTTCCAAACCTTGGGGTGAAAAGTGGACAAAACCCAAACGTTGGGGGTTTCAGACTATTACCCCTTTTTCTTCCGCGCCGTTAAAATTTCTCTCTCTCACTCTCTGATGAGGCGGAAGAAGAAAATAGTTTTTCTTCCGCCGTTGTGGTACCTTCCACCGTTAAACCGAAACCGAACTTCAGTTTGATACTATTTTCAGCACCGGTATTCGGTACTTCGGTGTAAATCTGGAGATCACTAGCCATTATACACGTAACTCTTTACAATAATGCTTGATGATTCTTCTTCCATTGAACCTCAGTGCCAACAAGAGCATCCCACAATCCATAGGCTTCAAGATACCCTTCCATTTGCATCGGCCATTGATGGTAATTGTTCTGGATAGAACTAAGAGTGGTGATGACGCTACTTTATCCACCCTCAACAGCTCATTGACGACAGAATGGCCGACTCTCCTTCGCCTGCAATGTCGACTCTCCTGTCTAGGGCATTCCCCACAGATCCTTGGCGATAGCACACGAGGGCTTACAAGGAACGATCGTGTGAAGGCGGAGGCTCTAAAGAATCCTGAGGAACATGTTGGAAATTCTTTCCAGGATCGCTCTCTTTCAGACGCTCGGCTCTCTTCCACTCTCTCGGAAAATGCCGAATCTCGGATTTCACTTCAAGGACTAACGGAAGATTGAAGAAAACTTTTCATTCTCATAACTATGATAAGCATACTGCTATATATAGTAAACTAAACATAGACCGTGTTATCCCACGATCCGGACCTGACACAATTGTGCCTATCGCACGTCTTTGTGAAAGTAGAAGTTCATCCACGTCGTGTAAGACGTGATGATAAGTCGAACTGAAGATCAGTGAGCCATTATCTCCATGTATGGTGCTCTCCAACCGTTACGGAACTGCCACGCAAGGAGATAGATGCAACATTCTCCCCTCTAATCCTGGAGTGGCGGAAGATCACGCACGCCAATTAGGTGTCGCATTGTTGCCAACTTTACTGCCGGCAATGCCTTCGTCAAAGGGTCAGCTCTCTGCTCTTCTCTTCGGATGAAGTCCACCATAATCTTGCCTTCCTCGACACATTCACGGATAAAATGAAACCAAGTGTCAATGTGCTTGCTGCGTCCATGAAACACTGGGTTCTTCATTAACGCAATCGCAGATTTGTTGTCCACGAGCATCCTTACTGGTTTCGGCTCCTCCCCAACTAGCTCACTTAGTAGACTTCTGAGCCAAAGCGCTTGGCACGCTGCCATGGTTGCCGCCATAAACTCGGCTTCACACGATGAGAGTGCCACTGTCTTTTGCTTCTGCGAATTCCATGTAATGAGACACTCGTTTACATAAAATGCCATTCCGCCGGTGCTCTTGCGATCATCCAAGTCACCGGCCAAGTCACTGTCGGTGTAGCCTGTAATCCTCTCTGCTCCTCCTCCGCTGCAGTACACAAGACCATAGTGCATTGTCCCCTTCACATACCTGAGAATTTGTTTGACTATCTTTTGATGCATCTCTGTTGGCCTTTGCATAAACCTGCTCGCCACCCCGACTGTGAATGAAAGATCTGGTCGGGTGTTCAGCAAGTACCTGAGGCTCCCAATGACTCGGCGGTACTCCATAGCATCCACGGGGTGTCCCTCATCATCTTTGTGCACTTAAATTTTTGTTTCCATAGGATATTTGATCAAATTACATTCGATCATCCCGAACTGCTCCAATACTTTCTTGGTATAGGCAGTTTGTTTGATTGAAATCTTGCCATTTCCTTGCCCCACCTCAATTCCAAGGTAGTAATGAAGTAATCCGAGGTCACTCATATCAAATTCGTCCATCATTTGCTGCTTAAACTCCATGATATCAGCTGGATCTTTTCTGGTTACAATTAGGTCGTCGATGTACACCCCAACGATGACGCTAGCGCAATTCTTTCCTCGGATATACACGGCTTGCTCTTGAGTGCATCTTGTGAAACCCAGCTCTTTCAAGCTTCTGTCGAGGCGTGTGTTCCAAGCCCGCGGTGCCTGTTGCAGCCCATACAGTGCCTTGTGTAGCCTGTACACTAAATTCTCCTTGCCTTTCACCATATATCCTTCTGGCTGAGATACATAAACCTCCTCTTGGAGCTCTCCATTCAAGAACGCTGATTTCACGTCCAAGTGATGCACTTGCCACCCTCGATTTGCCGCCACTGCGAGCATGACACGGACTGTGTCAAGACGAGTGACCGGCGCAAAGACTTCATCGAAGTCAATGCCTTGACGTTGGACGTAGCCCTTCGCCACCAATCTCGCTTTATGCTTGATTATTTCGCCATCAGAATCCTTCTTGAGCTTAAATACCCATTTCAGCCCAATCGCCTTGTGTCCAACCGGGAGTTTCACCAGTGACCACGTCAGATTTTTTTCAATTGATTCAATTTCCTTACTCATGGCATCCTCCCACTCTGGCTGACCTGCAGCCTCACGATAACAAGACGGTTCCTCCGTCACAATCAGCAAAGCCTCCTCCTCAGCGAATTCTTTGTCTAGTTCCACCCGTCGTGTATCTTGCATAATGTCATCGATGTGTCTGTAGCGAATAGGCCCATCGTGGGACTCATCACCACCTGATAGAGGTGGTGAGGTTTCGGCAAGGGAGGTCCCGACCTTATCAGACATCGGCGTTCTCCTTTCTGATGTGGTAGATAAGGTAGCTGGTGTCGTCGCGGTGACCGACGCCGTGTGTGTCACAGTTGGTGATCTGGTTATCGATCCTGGACTCAATTGATCAGTCGCACTTGCTCTGTCTACAGAGGTTCCTCTCGTGGCAACGTTATTGCATGATGCGGGTACTTCGAATAGAACAGCTTGTGGGGGTGCGGACTCCTCATAGATGAAGTCCGATGCTTCACCAACTGATACACCTGCATTCCAATTCCACTCCCTATTTTCTTTAAATTGGACATCATGACTTACTTGAATTTTGTTTTGCCGGGGATCATAGAGGCGATGCGCTTTACTTGCCATCCTCAACACCGAGGTAAACCATCATGTGGCTCCGATCATCAAGCTTCTTTAGATGCGGAGTGGTCACCTTAGCGTGTGCAGTGCACCCGAACACTCGCAAGTGTCCCACGTATGGTTTCTTCCCGTTCCAAGCTTCAAACGGTGTGCGGCTCCCCATCGCCTTCATCGGCAGCCGATTGAGAAGATACACGGCGTGCCTCACTGCCTCCCCCCAGAATCTTCCAGGAACATTCATGCTTTTGAGCAGGGAGCGAGTCATGTCCATTATAGATCGGTTCCTTCGCTCCACCACCCCGTTTTGCTGTGGAGAATATGGTGCGGTGTAGTGTCTCTCGATCCCGGTTTCTTCACACAGCTGAGTGAAGTTGGATGAGAGGAATTCTCCTCCATGATCGGTGCGAAGTGTTTTGATCTTGCATCCTCGCATGTTCTCCACCAACACCTTGAACTTTGTGAATGTTGGAAGCACTTGATCTTTACTCTTGAGCACATTCAACCACATCCAGCGAGAGTGATCATCCACAATCAACATGAAATACTGATTACCTCCAATTGTAGCTGGAGTGATCGGACCACAGAGATCAGCGTGGAGCAATTCAAGCGGCTTCTCTGCTCGGAAAATTTGTCTTTGCTGGGAATGATTGCCTAGACTGTTTGGCCACGAGACAACCACGACACAATTTCTGCGGGTGTTTAATCCGTGGAATTCCCTCGACCATCTCCCTTTCTGCAAGTAGCTCCAACGAGTGGAAGTTGACATGACCCAGCCTTGCATGCCACAACCATGCTGGTTCCTCCAAGTTTGCTAGGAAACAAGTGGGATGCGCGAGTTGGAGCTTGATTTTATAAAGACGATTTTGGGAGCGTCTCACGTTCATGATCAGCCGCAGTGGACTTTTGGCAAAAACTTCAAGTTTGTCAACGTCCATGATCACCTTGTGTCCTGTCTCGGTGAGCTGCCCAAGACTAACCATATTGCTGCAAAGACTAGGAATATAGTATACTTCCTCAAGCCGCCATTGATCACCGTTCTTGCAGCTAAATAGGATTGAGCCTTTTCCCTTTATCTCCACTGATCTGCCATCGCCAAACTTCACTTTCCCAGTGATTGACTCATCAAGTTCCTGAAATTTCTCCTTGTCACCAGTCATATGATTGCTGGCGCCATTGTCTAGGTACCAGGTAGTCGCTAGCGATGAATTGTACTCGGCTTGGTGCAGCTCGGGCCACACCTTGTCTTTATTGAGCAAGATGAGCTCCGACTGCGAGTTCTCCTCAGATTTTGTGAATAGTAACGCCGATTCATTATCATCGATCTGCGCCAGGAGTGCTTCCTCCTTTTTCTTGGGAGCTTTGCACTGTGTAGAATAGTGCCCCATCTCGTTGCAATTGTAGCAGCGTATATGGCTTTTGTCACAGCTGCCACTACCGGAGTTGCCTGCCCCATCGGTATGTTGTGTTTTGCCTCGACTTCCCTTTCCACGACCACGGCCACTCCTGCCACGATTTTTACCTTCTGTGGATGATTTTCCCTTTTGGCTTGATGTATTAGCACCATTCTTCTTCCGCCTAGACTCCCAGTCAGCTTGCGTGAGGAGGAGCTGCCCCTTGACAGTGACGCCACCCCCGGGCGCTCGCGTACGTGTCCGTTCCTCATATGCTTTCAACCAGGATAGCGCTTCCTCAAATGGCATCGTGTCGATATTGCAAAATTGCTCGATTCCAGCAATGACGTGGAGGAAGCGATCCGGGACAGTGTCGAATAACTTCTTTACCATCGCTTCATTCTCTAAAGTTCCTCCTACATCAGAATACTTCACGGACATAATTCTCATCCTCCCAGCATACTGGTCAAGGGACTCTCCATCGACCATTCGCAAGTCATCGAAGTCGCTCTTCAGCGCTTGGAGTCGTGCGTTTCTGACGCGATCAGCTCCGACGAACCTCGTCTTCAAGGATTCCCAAATTTCCTTCGATGACACCTTCTTTGAAACCTGCATAAGAAGGTCTTACGGGAGAGCCTGAAGAAGAAGTGCTTTCGCTTTCCTATCTTGTTTCAAGTCGACGGCTGCCTCGGCCGCCGGCTGGACTGCTGCCCAGATGCCTTGATCCTCCATGATAGCTTGGACACGGATAGCCCAGCTGGTATAATTCGACGTCGTCAGCTGCGGATACTGATACGTACTCGTACCTCCGCCACTGCTGCTTCCCCGCGTCTCCTCACCTTGGACTATCGACATCGCCTCTAACCTTGCTATTGAAAGAGATTATTGGCTCTGATACCAATTGTTGGAAATTCTTTCCAGGATCGCTCTCTTTCAGACGCTCGGCTCTCTTCCACTCTCTCGAAAATGCCGAATCTCGGATTTCACTTCAAGGACTAACGGAAGATTGAAGAAAACTTTTCATTCTCATAACTAAACATAGACCGTGTTATCCCACGATCCGGACCTGACGCAATCGTGCCTATCGCACGTCTTTGTAAAAGTAGAAGTTCATACACGTCGTGATGATTAGTCGAACTGAAGATCAGTGAGCCATTATCTCCATGTATGGTGCTCTCCAACCGTTACGGAACTGCCACGCAATGAGATAGATGCAACAGAACAAACCATCAAATTGATTTTCAGGAAAACAAAGAGCAAAATGCTCATACACATCTGTACGAACAACGTATGATTTTTTATAGAAAACAAAAATCTAACGGACTGTTCAAGAAGCCGTTCGCTGGGTCCTGCCTCGTCCACGTGTCCTTCCTCATCGCCCCTTCTTCAACTCTCAAGTCCGACGGCTGTTATTTATTCTTTCTTGAAAAACAGAACCAACATAGCCGAGTTCGAAATCGATTTGGTCGTCGAAATTCCTCCGGTTAGAGTTACATTTTTAAGCGCCTTCCTCCTCGGTGCTTCTAGAAGATATTATTAAGGTCCAATCACTAGAGCACATCCTTCACTTTCTGGTCGGGAGACGGCGCCGCGTGCACTTCCCGCACAGCACATGTCCTGCGCATGTGCAGGCATGCCGCAGAAGCTCCCGCGCTAGCGCTTCGCGTCACAAGGAGGCAGCTCTAGACTATGGATGTTAGACTGGTGCTCTCGTGGTGTTGAGCAAGCAAGACCACCAAACAGTTTATAGAGCCCGCCATCACCCCTCACCGACGATTGGTATGCCATCATTCGAAACACCAACCCGTTTGAGAAGCCGAAGAGTTACCAGCAGAAGAGAGATGCCATCATCCGAATGAACCGAGAGTACAAAAGACTAATGCGTATCAGCGTATGCAATAACTCCTCCAATAGGCACTGACAGTATCGAATGGATATCTTGAGCACGACTAATCGATGAAATTCTAGCCAAGAGTTACCCCTTGCAACGACTACGTAGAATAAATATGTATAAAAAAATGAATAAAAAATTTAATCAACATTAAAAGTCTATACTTTTCACTAATTATGATGACTTCCCCTGATTTTTGTATTGGCTTGATTTCCATTATAATTTCTCCAAGCTCCTACAATGATTTCCATAAGATTCAAACTCTATTCAATAGCAGATCACACGTAAAAAAAAAGCTGGTTCCTCTTCAACAATCGCATAAGCATCATGGGCATTTCAATCACATGTTACAACAAAGAAATCTCCTAAATGACTCCAGTCTCTCTTAATCTCAATCGCAGTTACTTTCTGCTGTGGGAATATGAATTTCGCCCTCGCTATTTACGTACCGTCGTATTGATGCACGATGACAGATTTCTTGTCTGGATCCTTCTCGAATACGACCAAGAAATGCGAATACCGCCAATGGTGCCTCAATGATCAGATGGTTCTATCGATTTTCGTACCATCTCTATGTGAATCAATCCTACCTGTTGTTGTTCGTGAAAGAACCATAAAAGAAGCCTGCGAGGCTCTCAAGGAGAATATTTCACGTATATCAAGAAATATATTTAAGGAACTACAACCGAGGCTGCACAATGCGCAAAAAGTTACCTCAAATCCCGTGTTAGCATTCAAAATCTAGAAAGCACCTAGAATGAACTCCTAGTCAAAAGGTAATTGATTGAAGAACACGATCTCACAGAACACAGCATCTTCTAAGTGGGCCATTAATGAGCCTTCAAGAGTCTTTGAAATCCACCCAAAAATGTACCTTGAAGGGACCTCCGGTCTTATCCTTCTAGTCGAGCTAAATGGGCACTGGATATTGTCAACGGTCTAATTTATTAAAGAGCGTATCCTTGCATTAAATGTTTATCGTGATTGATTCAGAATATCATTTTTTTATTACGGAATATAACTTTTTACATGACTGGATTATCACTGTTGGGCAATAATGATCGTGTAGGAATATGTCATAAAATTGATTGAAGTGAATACTTAAGGGCCAGATTTCAATTTAATCTGGAATTATCTGGAAATTAAGGTAATTCTAGGAGAGAATTTGTACTTTTTGTATCAAATTAAATCAGATTAGATGAGCATAGACTTGAATAATGCAGGAGGCGGATAAATAATGCTACCGTACCTGATGAACTTAATTCTCCGTTTTCATAAAGGTCATTGACCAGAGGACCATTAAAATAGCTACGTGTTTTTATTAGATAATCATTGGTGAATCGAGATGTTTAGTTCCAATGATTTCGTTCTTTGATTTTATGCTTGATGAATACACGTCAATGAGTTCAAGAATTGAAACACGAGTGGAATTTGGCTGAATTTTATGTAGCATGCATACATTTATCTCACCTATTTATATGATTCCTTTAATTAGTTGTGATCAAACTCGACCAGAACGCAAGAAATGTATTTAAGTGAAAGTCAACCTCGATACAAGCAGAAGACTGAAACATATTCAAGCGAAAGTCAGCGCGCATCAATGAAATCAAAATCAAATCGACCACTCGCAACACATGAGGCAGACTTATATTTATTTTGATCGTACTTCCATTTTTAGATAGATACTGGGCATGAATTCACAGGTAAATGTACTCATTATTGCATGGACTAGAATGTGAATCTAGATCTGATTGCTGCATAAGACTCCGCACACGTGTTTATTGTACCTGCAGGCATTTCCATCGGTTCAGAGAAAAATTAATGCATTAGTTTTTTTTTAACATGAAAATAAGGAGAATGAATACCCTCAATAACTTGTTTGAATATCAAATTCTCTGCTTCTCTCGTGTGCATTTATATAAATTAAAAATAAGATATGGACAATTAATCCCCATAATGCCTCGTTTGACTATTTTATTCTATCTCTTTCTCATGAGAATATCTGTATAAATGGAAGATTAAACTGGAAATCTTTTTAACTCTACCTTCATAGTTGAGAGATCTAGATTTCGTGTTCATTACAAGGATCCTCAAAAGCTCGTGAAGATTTAGGCAGAAGACCTACGAGAACCCCTACAGAGAAAATCACAGAGAGAAAGAGAGAGCCACAAATGGAGAGTGGGAGTCATGGAAATTGTCTCCTCTGTAGGGGCCGAAAAAGAGGACGTCGATGGCGTGACAGATGGAAGCATGGAAGAATAATGAAATCCGTAGCACGTCAAGCTAAGAGTTGAGTTTTCGTCTAGTTCAGTGAAGGTAAAAAGCGGGGAAAGCTCCATCCCCCTTTTCCTGGAACTTCTCGGAACGACCTAACATCGGGACTCGCTCGCGTTGTTCTTATCCTTGCTATATCATTTCTCAACGGTTAACTGGTGGAATATTTGTAGGGTTCATAATGCTGTTTAGGGTTCTTAGGTTGGAAAGGACAAAGTATGATTGGACATGGAGCTTGAGCTTGCAACAGATGCCAGCTTTTCCGTTGAAAAGACCGCATCTACTGTTTTGGATGAGCTCCAAATCTCACGAATCTTGCGTCTTTATTCCGTAACGCTGATTCTCTCTCCGGCACGACAGAGTTGCAGAAGAAGCCAGAATCCGACTTGAACTCCAATATTCAGCTTTTCTCTTCCCGTGATGCAAAGAGATTTGATGTTCCATGCGTTCTTGATTCGACTGGACGTAATTGGAAAGCATGAAATCTCTGTTATGCCGTAATCATGAGATCCTCACTCTGGTTTTAAGGCAGAAGACGAGTCTGATTAGACCAATCAGGCGCACTATTTTTCTCTTTTTCCAGTTCTATTTCTCTCTCTGCGGCACAAAGGGTGCAAACTTTGACAAGACCTATCGACTTTGATCTCTCTCTATCCATCTCTTTCGTCGTAGCCCAGAGTGCAGAAAGTGCCTAACATGAGCTCCGACCTAGGGCGCCTCGTAGATTTGCTACGCGACGACCGGAGAATCTGGTAATCTGATTACTGAAAAGATTCCGCACTTCACTCTCTTTCTTAAATTTAAGTTTTCATTATTGTTTTATCTGATAATTGCAGCAAACAGTTCCCGGATTTCGTGGTTACTTCAATGTCTATATTTAGCTTCGCGCTACAGTTGAGAAATGAGGAGAAAAGTAGAAGATGACTGGAGTCTTCTTGAGAAGAAGATAAGTGGTTGAAAGATGGTGAAAAGAAAAAAGAGAGGAAGAGAGAGAAACGGAACCAAGAGATGCTCTGCAACTACATAACAGCTAAGCACCTAGGGCTGGAACAAGAGATAGTCATAAAATATCGTTTTTTAATGCGGTCAGCACCGGTACCCATCAATCACCAGCTGACCAGCTCGACCTATTTAACGCAGCTTCACTCCTTATGTCTGCCATCACTACTACCGGAGATCGCCAATTGCTAGTGTTTGTGGATGGAGAGTAAGAGAGCTTCCTCCTGTCCACTCTCTGGTTGCCGTTGGATCACGCTATCTGCTGATTCATTCAATCAAATCCCAGGCATAGATGATAACATGTCTCGGAAATGAATGAATGGCACGGGAGATGGCACGGATTCTTCGCCGTCGGAGTTTGGACTGAAGGGAGCTCCCTCTTCTACTTTTTCCTTCTACTCTCTTTGCGGTTATTATTTTCTTCTTCATTAATCTCTCTAGATTTGCAGAATAATATCATATCAATGGAATCATTCAGTACATGGCGATCTGCCGTGGCTGCAGAGATCTGTGCAGTGGGTGGTATACTGGAAGTGATAGACGTCTTGTGGAGTGCAGTAAGGTCTCTCTTTTTCTCCCTCTCCATATCTCTCTATTTTCTGAACTTAGGGTTTGGATCTATGGAGTCACAGCTGTAGATGGTCGTCCAATGACCGCTCCGGCGTGACTGAAAGTTCACTCATGACATCGCAGGCTCTTTCGTTGAGCGGAGACTCGAGGAAATTTTCGTCGCCAACCCTTCTTTTAAAGTGTGCAAGATCGGTGTTGAACTTGATGGTCGAAAGTGGCCATCTATTCTCTAACCTTTTGCAATGTATAAATTATTTTGCCATTCGCTCGTTGCGAAGTTTCTGAAATATGTTATCACGATAAACAAGATAATATTTTTCTGCTGAGCGTTTGCGAAGTTCCGCTGTCAAATCTCGGATGTTTGTCAATCACAGTAACAGAGCGACCCATCTCAACTTCATCGCGAAGCTATATCATCAGTAGCCAATCTTACCCAGATTTCAGAACCGCACGAGATCAAAATCGTGAAAGAATGGAAAAAGAGAGGATGAGCATACAAGCTTGATGCACTGAAAAGGAGCACGTCAGCTAAAATATGTAATCATAATCACTCAAAATTGTATCTAAATGGCAAATTGTATACAAATGATATCATATCTGTAATTCTCTACATCGCAGTAACATCACTTACGCAAGATAAAGATCATGTCCCTCGCATCGTCCCTTGAGTCAAACACCATGTCCACACCGACATCTGACTAATCTCCAATTGATAAAGATTTCGGGAACTCTATCAGCAGGTGTACAACAACATCACGATGAAACATGCACATGGTGATTGCTTCGCATTGTGCAAGATTCTCCCGTAATGTTTTCCGACACTTTAAAACACTGTATGCGACTAGTAAATATCCTTCAATTTTCCATCTGTATACAAATTGTATGCCCTTACATCTGTATACAATTTGATATTTTTTCCGATCTCTTTCTCTCTCTTACCAAATTCCTCTCTCTCGAGTTATTCATCTTAAAGTTCTCCATCTCATCTTTATATCTATCTGAAAATTTTCCATCTCTCTCTCTATCTAAAATTTCTCCCTCATTCTCCTCCCCCTCTCTCAACCAATTTGTCAATTCCCTCTCTAGGGCTCTCTATGTCTCCATACAACATTTTCATCTCTCTCCCTCTCTCTCTCAAACTCTCCCTATAAATCTATCTAAATATTCTTCAATTCCTTACCCAATTTCTGCCTTTCTTTCTCTCTAACTTTCTCTTTATATCTATCTAAAAATTCTTCAACTCTCTCCCTCTCTCTCACCCGAATTCTCCCTTTTCTCTTTGTATCATCCAAAACTGCCAATAGATCAGCACTTAAAAAAATTTCCATGCTCCAATAAATGACAACTTAATCCATCCTAATGATAATTAAAATTAAGAACAAGTTTAGTGGGCATCGAATATACTCGGAATTGGGTTGACAACACTTTAGATAAAAGTTGGTCATATTTAGTCTCATCAGGTAATCAAATTTAGTTGCACAACGAGGCAAACATTTTTGCCTTTTCTCTTAAAATAAATTCCTAATAATCCTAAAAAATTCCCAAGAAAATCTAATCCTTATAAAAATCAATATCTTCTAAAGTGTAAATATTTTCTAATAAAATTTCTTCATTCGATTTAGAATTTAATCTTCTATATTGATTTTTTATTTAATTTCAAAATTATAGAGAGATTCAAAGGGTTTTTCCATAAATTTTGTGAGATTGCCTTAGAAAATAAACTGTGTCAACTTAGACATTATATCTACTTAAAAATCTCTTCATTCTTCTGTTTATTATTCAAAGTTCAGTCTTCTCAGGTCTCAAATTTTAATAAAATAGGCTAATGAACAAGGTATATGATATTTAAATGCATAAACAGGCAAACGTCATTAAATGCATAAAGTTAGCTTCATAAGTCCATTATAAGAACTTGAGCAAAATCTGATAATATCAATCATAATGACATGAATAATGCATCACAATTACTTAAGAATCATATACTTTCACACACCAAATGCATGTTATGAAGTAGAATTTTCCATACATCATCATCGCCCAACCCATCATCCTCATCGTTGTCATCCACATCCTCATAATGTATTCAGCACTACAATGACATCAAGGTTTCAATGCTATAATTGAGTTTTGATTTATTATATGAGATGATCCCATAAGAAAAGAAGAAAATCCACTTGACCATTGCACTTGTGGTGCAAACCAACACAAATAGCTTTGCAGGTTTTTCCCAACTTGGGATACGCCCACTATCCCTCATGATTCCACAAACTCAAAGGTTACTCTGCATCAGTAATTTTTAGAGTTTGCCAAGTACCCAACACATTCTTTTGTTGAATATGTAATTCACCTTTCATCTTAGGATGGTTGCCTTGATGCAAGGAGTTGGGTGAAGAAATGCACATTGAACTCAAAATTCCTTGAAGATGTGTCCACAATATTGGTTTGGCCATCCACAAGGGAGGCTTGACTATTCATTGAATTAGCTAGGAGAGTTCTTATGTAAAATAAGACATCTTCGTTTTCCCTAGAAGCACTCGAACAGTGCATGTGCCACGTGACACTTGATTTTTGCAAGGGTTTCGATGACAATGCGCATCAGTTGCTCGAGTCGTCAATACCTATAGCCATGAGAACACAACTTTGTCACATAGTTGGGCTCAATGGTAATTACTAACATGAAATTAGATATACATGTCAATTCAAGTTGTAGAGATAAGTGACGAAACGAGACCGCGAGATCATTGAAATCACACTGTCTCGTGTCAAAATAAAGTCCAAACTTACCAATTTGATGAATAATTCATGAATTCAGGGGTATAATGGTAAATATGGGTCGAATCCACAAAGAATTAGGGAAATTCTTGATGATCTCTTCGAATTTGATTAAATCGGATGATGAATCAATGATAAATATTTGGGAAAAATGGTATTTTATGAAAGAGGACTTGAAGGCGAATCGACGGAATAAAAAATCAATAAATTTGACTTATTTCGCGGAGAAATTGAAGATTAAAGAGAGGTGATTTTTCCGAAACGTTAAATCACAAAATTAATGAAATTAAGAATGAAATTCAACTAAATTACGATTCTAAATGGAAATTAAACACTAAACGAATATAGATTAGGATAAAACATGATCACTAACCTACACTTGTATTCGAATTGATCCAATTAATCGGCGGAAATTAAGGCTATTCATAAAAAATCTGAAAATCGCGATCGTGGAGTTCAAGCATCGATTTCTTCCTCGTCGATAGTCGAAATCTAGATCTTAAGCACTCCGTGGATGCGGAAATGAGTCTAGAAGCGATTTGGGATCAAGAGATTCAAGAGATTTGGTTTCTAAACAGTTCAATTTGATTGAATTGCTATCGAATACTTTACAAATACGAAGAACATCTCAATTTATAGGTGATTTGGGCGTAACCGTATGATGAAATGCATCAATGTCTCTGATAAAATGCGCGGATGCGAATCGTCGACGTTAAGTTGTGGCCGCTAGATCGTGATTGGACGTCTCAGATGAAGCCAAGTCGTATGCATTATAAAACGCATCAGAAACGCACGCCGTTGGATCGTGATCGGACGCTCTTGATGCGTTTTCTGTCGATTTAATCTTGATCGTTATAACTCCTCGTGATTAACGGTCGAGATTAAAACGTGATCCGGTGAACCCGACTTAGCCACATACCCCTCTTCACTTAAGTGAAGATCAACGGTTGAGATTCCACGCGCGATCGAACACTTCTCACGCTGCCACATCGCCTCCTCATCTCGATCGTTGATCGCGATCTGATCGGACTGTTTTGATAGCGCCACGTCACCTGCGTGGTTTAAAAAATTTAGAAAAATTTATTTTAATTAGAAAATTCGAGTTTTAATTCAGGAAAATCCTTGGAAATTCATTAAAAATTCAGAAAAATTCTAGAAAAATCCCTAAAAATTAAAAAATTCATAACTTTCAAAATAGAACTCCAAATTAATCTAAATTTCTTTCATTTGATCATAAATTTAATTATCTATCATTCTAAAAAGTTAAATTTAATAAATAACAAGAAATTTCATTTTCTATTTCAAAAAT
This sequence comes from Lemna minuta, assembly GCA_024174645.1. Lineage (NCBI taxonomy): Eukaryota > Viridiplantae > Streptophyta > Magnoliopsida > Alismatales > Araceae > Lemna > Lemna minuta. The sequence continues at coordinate 6,863,976 of CM044116.1, forward strand.
ACATTCATTCTTTTAAGATTTTAACTTTATAAAATTAAATAAATGTTTATAAAAATGATTTCTCTTATTATTTAACATTAAAAACTACTTATAATCTTAAGTAAAGATGGGTTATAAAAGAATTTATCTTTAATTCATAATAATTAACCCTAAATTAAAGTATTTTGAGATTATAATGACTTTTTGCATAGAATTATAGATAAATACTCATAAATATGATAACATGCATAGGAATGAAATCTTTTATGCCTTAATTTGCATTAATAATCATGTATTATCATGTTTATTTAGCATGTTATCAATAAGAAGGTTTAATTCATCACAATCAACATTGGATTTTCAATGGTGAATGCAAAAATATTGCAAAAAATGATATCATGCATCATATTATAAAGAATAATGCATTTTTTTTTCATGACGATGGAAATGAATCCATCAATCAACATCACACTTTCTCTTTATTAGGTGTTGCCACGTGGTGCAATCATGTACGCTCTGCACATCAAATGGCTGATATGATGGCTAAGAGCACGCCAAAATCTGATCTTCATTAGATACCTCTCATGAAGCTTCGAGACACAACTTGGGATATCCATCAACCTAGAAAATGCATGATGCGATTTCAACTATTTTTTTGGGGTTTCTCTTTTATTTTTGAGCTGATGTGCTGCAATCATAGCACATGCCCCATCCTAGTGCCCTAATAGGATGGCTAGGGCTTAAAACGGACCATTTAAGGCTTTTTCGAGCCCTAAAGCTCTATAAAAGGATGATCTTTATATTTTTCATGAGGCTTTGACTACTATTATTTTGCACATGACAGTAGTGAATTTCATAGTTATCTAGTTAATGATATTTAGCACCAAATACTGTCATCCAATATTAGATATTGGATACCAAATGTTGAATGAGGATGAGTACGGTAATGGATGATTTTAACAAAGATGAGGGTACTAGATGACAGACGACGATATTAGATTGCAGTAATGAAAAATAGAAATCTATTTCTAAACTCAGAAACTTTCTTTATGAAATTGATTTCACAAAGAAAATAATTTCTGAAATCTTGAAATAAAAACTCTATTTACGTTGACCTAAAATCCTAAGAAAATGACATGATGAATGGGCGATGACTTGCTCAAAGCTTGAGGTACTAAGGTGAAAAATGATGGGCTGATGATGGTGGGCAGAAAGTGGTAAGCATATTTTTCTAGTCATTGAAAACACAAATTTATGCATCAATAACAAAGGCTCAACTCATTGGAATCACTAAAAGAAATGAAGTACAGAGATGAGTCATGGTAAAATCCTCAAGGAATTAGGGATTAAAAGTGATGATTTAATGCATTCAAAAGCACTTTTGGAAAATTTAACAACGAATTGGAGTTAGAAAATAATGAAACATAAAAATCTAGAAAGAGGATGAAAAATTCTTACAATGGTAAGAGAACGTCACAAATTTATCTATCCTAATTCTTCATCTAAATGCATAGTTAAAACCTAATTATGCATGATTTTGGTGAATTTCTCCTTCCTAACCTAGAAGGTATGAATGAATGATTCAATTCATGCCAAATTGTGGCTTTAGTCACATTTCACCCAAATTGCTCTTCTAGAGTTCAAGAAGCAATCTTTCATGAAATTCACGTGTTTTTTGAGTGGTCGTCAATGGATGTCATAAATGGTCGAGAGCTCCAGAATTTAAATACTGCCATGTCACCCTGATTTGAGTAGGAAAGAAGAGAGAGAGAGAGAGAGAGAGAGAGAGAGAGGCAAATGACAAGAAAAATCGTGCCCTCCTAATTCGTCATTGGAGGCAAATGACACCCAAGATTGCACTGTGAGTTGCGAACTGATTCGTTGTCAATTTGGGTAGAGATGCTTCTCATATCCATTTTCTAATCATGATCTAGTGGCATGCCCATATGTTTGTTCCTACAAATGAGAGCTTGCCATGAGGTTGTTTATCTCTCTATTGATTCATCAACTAGTAGTGGCTCCTACAGCCATTAAGGGAAGATCAATGGCTTGAGTTTAATTTTAGCAATCGATGCCTACAATGCACCACGTGTTCCTACAAGAAAGAGTTATTTAATCCCACATGGTAAAATTTGACAAAATCAATAGAGTATATAAATGGTGGGCTTATAAAAGGTCACAAACTTGGCTTATGTGTGGTGCAGACTAAGCCCCATGTAGGCACCTGCATCTACACAACTGCCACATGGGCTCCATGTGGTTGCCTCATAGGTTCCTGACACCTTGCCTAGACAACACACAAGCTGGAGGCTCTATCTTATTGCCAAGCTGGCACAATGGCGCACTACCATGTGGCAATGCTGCTAGATCAAAAAGGTACACCATATTGCAAAATACCTTTAAAATAAATTTTGAAAAATAAAATCTAGAAAAATTATAATCACATCTGAATTTTTCCTAAGTTTTGAAAATATCATTAATTTTGTTTTAGAACTCTCATCTTGATTCAATTTTTTAAAATATAGCCCATTAGATGGTGTATTATGCTAGCTCTTATAACAACTATGAAGTTAAACACTATCTTAAGTGAGATCGATACTAGGACGTGTGACCTCTTGGGAAGTGTTTATATTTTATCTTGCTCTTGGGATAGTAGTCGCTCATGAAATTATATGATTAATAAAAATTAAGGCATAAAATATTTTATTCTTATACATGTTATCATGTTTTGCGTTTCTATTTATCATTCTATCAAAATTTAAGTTATAATATCAAATTACATTATTTTAGGGATAATCATGAATAATTAAAGAGAGACATTTAAGATTAAATTATTCTCACTTTATATTTGAGATTATAATTGGGTCTTAATGATTAATAACAAGAGAAAATATTTTTATACACACTCATTTATTTTTCTAACTTTATTTTGTAAAAGATATATATTTAACTTTATTTTCTAAAAGAATAAAAATTTGTTCTCTTGTTATATATTAAATAACTTTTTAGAATGACATATTATTTAATTTTTAATCAAATAAGATAAATTTGGATTAATTTGGAGTTATATTTTAAAATTTATGAATTTTCTAATTTTTAGGAATTTTTAGAATTTTTTGGGTTTATTTTTATTGAAAAATATAAAAAATATGATTTTTAATGCCCGCTGACATGGTGGCTGATGCAATGGGCGCACGACGTGTCATCACGTGGCGACGAGTGCACACCCCATTTGGCGCACGCGTGTGTGCTGGTGTGCTTGTGTGGGAATGTGTGTGTGCACATGTGTGTACGTGAGTGATTAGTGGGTTAAGCATCCTTTTCAAGATATGTGCTTACCCACTTAACACACTCATTATATATCTATCGATTGACCTTCATTTTTTCCATGTGGGACTATTTGTGTTTGTTGTTATGCGTAGGTGACGTGGTGCATTCTGTAGCATGCCATCACGTAACTCAATTGCGATTGTCGATTTTCACTTAAAGAGAGAGGCATGTGGCAAGTAACGGTTTATCATTGAATCAGTTTTAAAATGACTTAATCTCAGTTGTTCATCTAAGAAGATAACGACATAGATTAAAAGTAAACGATGGACTCGCGTGGACACATGTACGCATCCAAAGCGTCCAATGAAGTTCAAACGACATGCATTATGCGATGTTTCTTCTTCGCGCTTGATGTGACAAAATCTCAGCACTTCACCTTCAATCAAACGGAAATGACTTAAACGTAACGATTGGCATCCAAAAATTTCATCAGAGCTATTGATCAAAGATGAAACGTGGAATCTAACAACTATGCCCAATTTTTCGTATATAAACGCATGTTCTTTGACGATGTAAACAATTCTTGGGTGTTATGAGTAATCAAATTATTTAGACATCTCAATCCATAAATCTATGGCTTTCCTCCTCTTCTAGATTGATTTCCGCATACAAAGAGTGTTTGAAAGTGAGATTTTTTTGAGAGAATAGAGAAGAATCACCTCTTGAATGCCGAAACTCGTCTTCAAAATTTGGAATGAAAAGGCCTTAATAAGACAATCAATTGGATCATTTCGAGCGGTATTTCGGGTTAGCTTATGTGTTTTCCTGCTAATCTCTCTTTCTATAACATCATATTTCAATTTGGAATCTTTGATTAGTCGAGTTTTAGATTTATTTTTGGTTTTCTCTCTCCTCGCAAATGATTTTTCTACCTAAATTTTTCTCCTTGATTTCTCCGCGAATATTAATCCAAATCGAGTGATTTTTGATTTTGTGGATTTTTCTTGGAGTTCTCTTTCAAAAATTACTAAATTTCCTTATTTCTCTTCTCAATTCCTTGTCCGATTTTGATCAAATTTGAACAACACCCAAAAAATACCTTAATTCTCCATGGATTTGACACTCATTCACTAGTATACTCTTTAATTCATGATTATAATCTTAAATTGGTGAGTTTTAGAAATTATTTTGACACGTCTCCATGTGTTTTCAACAACCGCATGGATTCATGTCGTTCAATTACACAGGGTTATATCTCTATATCTCTCCTTCTCCTATATAAATAGAGGGTTTTAATTTCTTCTTTATTCAAAAAATACAATTGGGTTTTACCTTTCAAAATTTTTATATAATTTTAGGATTCTTTCCAAAAATATATGAGGAAGTAAATTAAAAATACCTAAAACTATGGCACTTCGGTGTCAAAATTTTCCATTCAATTATCATTCTCACTTTGCCATTCTTCATCTTTTCCTTCATTTAATTCCTAAAAAAATGCAAAAACAAGAAATATGATTAAATATTGGTTGTTTGACCTTGAAGCATGTAAAATGTGAAAATTATCATTTTAATGCTAACTTATGAAAAAAAGGGAGAATGAGTGCAAAAGCATGATGAATGCAAAAAATAACAGAAATTGATGCTGAATTGTAATAATTCATGCTAATTACACATTAAAATAGGATAATCATGATGAAATGCATGTAATGATAGCATGTTATCAAAGAGGAACTTGAAAGAGAGAAATTAAGTATTTGAGATAGAGATAAATCTAGAATCTACAAGATAGACAGAGAGTGATAGAGTGAGAGAGAGATTAAGAATCGAAGAGAGAATATAGTGGGTGAAAGTCTAAGAGAGAGTATCGATGAGATTAGCAGATAATATTGAAGGATACCCAATACCATCATCTTATATGTTTGACATTAGAGAATTATGGTGATGGATATCTAATGATACTTGATATTGTCATTCATTTACAAAGATTTGTCATATGGATATCAGTATTTGGTATCTTCAATCTCGGACACTATCAAGGAACTAAATGGTACCCAATACCAATACCACAAAAAATTCAATTACTTGATACCTGAATCAAAAAGGTCAATCCCTATTTTTCAACTAGTGCTTGAATTTTTTTAGGCCTTTTCTTGGCCAAAATTATTTGTAACAACCAATTAATGATGATTTTGCATTTTGCTTTCTTATGTGAGATTAGTGTAAATTATGATTAATTGACCTTGAAATTTTCAAGGAATTCATTAATTGAATGTTGATAGCCATTGTGAAAGAATCAATTACTTCAGCCATTGGTCCTTCAAATTAAGATCATTTTTGCTTTACACTCGATTCAGCAAGACTACACATATTAGAAGACTAAAAATATAATGCTTATTCTTAGAGGTTTCTTCAGTGCCTAAAACTTTAAAAATACTTTTTCCTAAAAAAATTTGGCCGAAAGAGTAATATATTTCATAAATCTCATTGAGATGACATAGAGGGGGTTGACTAGTGTGGTAGGAGCAAGAGATGGTGCAACACTGAAGATTGATACCTAGTTACACTATGAGAAGCATGAAAATTGATGTGATATTGAGTACCTTTTCACAATATAGAATCTATTGTGAATCTAGCAAGAAATGGTGGGGTGCAAGCAAGCAAGATGAGCTCTAGGAAAAGAGTTCCAGATTTTTCCATTCAAGGGTGGCCAAGTCCATTGCAGTAGGCTAATAGAACTTGTTGAAGTGTTGTTGGAGAGACATGTCACCTAGATTGCAAAGAAAGAGGGTCACAATAGAATTGTTTTTTGCTGAGAAATTTTTTTTGGCATACATGGTCTCAATGGTGGTCTAGGGGCCCAAGCAGGGAAATCTTAGTGAGGTCCTCAACGAGAGATGCCTCTATACTTTAAACCATTAGGGTAATAATGGACAAATCAATGGCTTCCTACAAGGCATAATTGAGTTTGATGGCCATGAGTAGAGAGGTCATCAAATGCAATAATTGATTATTGTTGAGATCTAAGGTTGATAAGCCTTCCAAAAATTTTGATCAAAACATCGAATGCAGTGGAATACATTGAATTGGATATTAAAAAATATTGAAACACCAAGAACGAAATGATACTTATCATCTAGTATGTATGAGAAAATATACTTACAATGTTCCCTTGAAGGAGTTCTTGAAACTATTCAAGTGTCTAGCCTCTATTGGTATCCACACGGTCTTCGGATGGTTGGATCTCCCCTTCAAAGCTGTTCACCAAGAGAGAAAGAGGAGAAAGAAAAGAATTCTCACAAGGCTTGCATGGGAACTTTGAGTTTTAGTCATTCTCCCCCTGTTTCATAGACTTTTGGTATATGAATTTTTCATAAAAGCCTCATAATTATGTGTATATCCACGAACATCCTTTCACCTATTGTGTGTGACCCTCTAGGTCCATATATCTTACTAGTTAATAACTCTATAAACCCAATAGCACCTTATTGGTAAACCTTAATTAGTTATCTACATTAACATAAATATTAAGTAATCAAGGATCGATTTAACCCAATCGACAAGTTAAATTGTCAGCCCATTAGTTGCTGAAAGAAACGAATTCGTGAGGTTGTCGAATACAAATGGAGAAATGTCAAAAAAAAATTCCAAACTCACCAAATTTTTAGAAATAATTACAAATTAGATGGTATAATGGTAAATAAGGGTCGAATCCATGGAGAATTAAGGTATTTTTTTCGAGGTGTTTCTTCAAATTCAATCAAATCAGATAATGAATGGAGGTGAGAAATTAGGGATTTTGATATTTTTTTAAAGATAACTCAAAGAAAAATCCATGGAATTAAAAATTACTTGATTTGGATCAAGATTCGTGGATAAATCAAATAGAAAAAATTAGGTAGAAAACCAAAATTAAATCTAAAATTAACCTAATCTACGATTCAAAAATGAAATCTTATGTTATAAGAAGGAAAGATTAGGAGGTAAACACAAATTTTAAACCATAATAGCATTCTAAATGATTCAATTGATCATCAGATTCAATGCTTTTCATTCCATGATTTCGAAGACAATTGTCCACATTCAAGAAGTGATTTCTCCCTATTCTCTCCACGAAATCTCCCTTTCAAACACTCGTTGGATGCGAAAATTTCTGTAGAAGATGAAAAAAGAAAGAGATTCAAGGATTGAGTTGTTTTAAATAGTTTCGATTACTTGAAACACCCCTGAATACATTTTCCGTCGAAAACTGTGCGTATAAATAGGCAAATTTTGGTGTGGCCATTGGATTTGGCTCATCATCTTTAATCAATGGCTCAGATGAAATGCTTGGATGTGAATCGTTTCCACTAAGTTGCGTCTGTTATATTGAAGATGGAGCGCTCAGATTTTGCCACGTCACACATGATAAAGAAGCGTCGAGCGATGGCGTCCGTTCAATCGCGAATCGATGTCTAAAATGTCATCATACGTCACTAAAGTCTAGCAAGCGCATTTAATCTCAGCCGTTATAACTCGTCAGATGAACATCTGATATTAAATTATTTTAAAATGAATCCTTGCCTAATCAGAGTGCGTTGGGTACCCCCTCGCTAAGTGAAGATTGACGGATTTGACTAAGTGCACGAATTGAAGGATTCTCATCGTGTCATGTCACCTATGAAGATATAAAAAGAAAGATAGTCCCACATGACAAAAATAAACACGATTTCACATGTATATTAGGTATGCAGATTTATGGGCTTAGCTGAAATCTCGAAAAAGATGCTTAACCCACTAATTACGCATATGCACGCACACACGTGAACACATGCGCACACACTTGCACACACACATGCGCACGGACATAAGCACACATACATCACCACATGGCATGTACACATATCGCCATGTGGCGATGCCTTGCCACATTAGCGTGCGTTATAAAACCACTTTTTATTTTTTAAAAATAAAAAATAAGTCTAAATAAATTCATAAAAATTCTATAAAAATCCTTAAAAATTAGAAAATTTATATATTTCAAAATATAACTCTAAATTAGTCCAAATTTATCTTTTTTGATTAGAAATTAAATAATCTATAATTCAAAAAAGTGAAATTTAAGAAATAACAAGAGAATAATTTTTATTTCAAAATTACACTAATTTATTTTAGAAAAATAAAGTTAGAAATATAAATGAGTGTATAAGAAGTACTTTCTCTCATTATTTAACATTACAACCTAATTACAATCTCAAATATAGATGGAAATAATTTAATCTTTAAATATTTCTCTTAATTATCCATGATTATCCCTAAAATAGTGCATTTTAAGATTATGACTGAAATTTTCATATAATGATAGATATACACTCAAAACATGATAATATGCATGAGAATGAAATATTTTATGTCTTAATTTATATTAATAATCATATAATTTCATGTGTAAATCGCATGTTATCAGGTGCCAAGCTATATCACGTACTCGAAGAGATATAGAGTCAATCTCCTCAAATACTGAGGGCGGATGATCCCATCTTGACCACACATTCATTTTTGAGGACTTTATGTCGTATCTAATATTTGAAATTTTAGAGATCTCATGGCTAGGGATTCGTAAGTCACTATCAAGACACAATCATTCATCCACAAAAGGTCTTTGGTGTCTCAAGTCAAAGGATCACATACAAAATCATGACTTGAATCAACGTGATTGACAGTTTGGTAAAATACCATTCAAGGATTCATGTGGATTAATTGAATGAACTCTTTCTCTAAAGATCACACACTATATATCCTTAGTATCTCTACACCGATGGCTACATGATCAGCCATACTCATCATATAAGTCAAATTGAGATACTGTTATTCTTTCTAGATAATTTGATGTTCTTCTCGAATATCCCACGAATAGGAATGTTTAGAACATATGTGTAAAGACTAGTGATAATTGTATTATAATCTCATTGTAATTCACTTATTTCATTGCATATGCTCATGGATTTCATTGCAAACATCACAAAAGAATGACAATAAATAAGTTTCTTTTCAATGAACATAAATGAGATACAATAAAGTGTGATTGGCTTATAGGTCATATAATATACATCAATCTCCTACTTAGACTAAATCCAGTCACCCTTGTGCATCAACCTCATAGTTGTGCAGGGATGCTAAAAAACTTCTTGTGCTAAAGGATTACTCATTGGATATAAAGTATTGTTGGTTGTCGCGAGAGGAGATTGTCCACCACTACATCTCCTATGAAGAAAATCTCCTTAATCAAGTTAAAGCGCCTCAAAAAGTGCTTAGACTTCTAATGAGTGATGGAACTTGAGTTTGCATCTTGATTCATCAACATAATCAGATACATAAAACAGAAATAAACTCATACCTGAATTCAAGAGATGATTCTTCATCATTGTAGATTTCTGAAGTGGAGAATAGTCTTCTTCAATATCCCCAAGATACCTCTTGATCTCTAGAAGAAATGGGAATCTATCTAGAGGGTTATAAACATTGGGTTACTCAAGTGGACTATGGCCTCCTATTTATAGAGAACTAAGGAGAGCTTAAGCCTCTAATCAATAATTAGCCAACCCATTATTGACTAATAACTGATTTAATTACCTCTACACATAATTAACCTCCACACACATAACTGAATGTCTTAATCCTCACATTAAAAATAATTGAATCACTGAACGGGATTAAATGATAGTTAATCCACAATAATACATAACTATGTCTACCTAATAGAGATTAAACCTAACAATGAGACCTTGGCTCTTTCACTTGTGCTATTTCACCATTGATGTCACATAATAATGGAATAGGGCTTGAGATCCTAGGGATGATGCTATGGTATGTGATGAACTTCTGCAACCAGAATGCCTCCTAGGTGGTATCACTAACGGAAAAGTACTCAACCTCTACTATCGAATCTACAGTGGTAGGCTACTTTGAACTCTTTCAAGACATTGTTCCCCCGTTCAAAGTAAACAAGAATTCAAATATAGATCTACTATCATATAGGTCTAACTGAAAAATCTATTCAATGTAATCATGAAGCTTAAGCTCCTCTCTTCCATAGACTAGAAATAAATCCTTAGTCCTTCTCAAGTACTTAAGGATGCATTTCACTACTTCTGATTGTCTCTCACACGAGTTAGCTTGAAATATGCTCGTAACACTTGGAGCAAATTCCACATATAGTTTTGTACATAGCATAGCATACATGATGGATCCAATCACTGGTGCGTACGTGATCTTGGGCAAATGTTCCTAAGATATATGAACTACATGTCTCATCTGTATGAAACCTTTCTTGGAGTTCTCCATGCCAAACATTTTAACAATATTGTCTATGTACATGGATTGGGATAATCTCAATACTTAGGTTGCTTCTCCCAAATCCTTCATGGAGAAGTTCTTTGATACCCATGCCTTCACTGATGATAACATGCCTACATCATTCCCAATGAGTAGGATGTCGTCCACATATAGGAGTAGAAAAGTCATCACACTTCCATTGATCTTCTTGCACACACAAGGTTCATATTCATTCTTAATGAAATCATAAGATCTAATCATCTTGTCAAATCTCATCTTCAAACTTTTAGATTCTTGCTTCACTCCATAAATATACTTCTACAACTTGCACACTTTCTTTGAAAACTCCTTGGATTTATAACCCCTAGGTTTTATGATATACACCTTTTTCTCAAGGTTTACGTTGAGGAAGGCAATTTTCATATCCATCTTCCAGACCTCGTAGTCATAGAGGGTAGCTATGATGAGAAGAATCTCGATTAACTTAATCATAGCAACTGGTGAGAAGGTCTCATCATAATCAACTCCTTGTCTTTGATGATCACCCTTCGCCACCAACTTTGTCTTGAAGGTGTCAATCTGTCCATAAGCATTGATCTTCTTCTTGAAGATCCACTTATACCCGATGTGTATAATACCCTCAAGAGGGTCGACCAAGTACCATACTTGGTTCTTGTGCATGGACTAGATCTCTGAATCCATCATTTCTCGCCATTTCTTAGGGTTAGAATTGTTCACTGCTTCATCGTAGGTTAAATAATTACTATCATTTAGGTGAAGAATTGACATCATCCGTGATAATTTATCTCACACACACATATATATATATATGTGGCTATTTCGATACTCTATCAAACCTATGTGGTGCCTCTGTGCGTACTTGAAGATTTTTAAGGATTGAGTTCTCATCTAATGAGATAGCATTTGTGCCCGAATCTGAAACTTCTTCCAATAATACTTAACTCCCACTATCTCTTCTCAAGAGATACTCATCTTTGAAGAAGATGACCCTTTTTGCTAAATATATAGATTGTTCTTCATGGTGATATAAGTAGTATCCAGTCATCTCTCTTGGATATCCCACGAATCTACATAACTCAATCCTCGACTCCAGCTTGTATCATGTTTCTTAACATGAGCGGGATAACCCCATACTCAAAAGTAACAGAAGACTAGCTTCTTCCCTTTCCATATCTCATATAGAGTAAAAGTTACATATTTGTTGGGTAAGATGTTAAGGACATGCGATGTTGTCTCAAGTGCATATTTCCAAAAGGATATCGAAAGTTTTGAGAAACACATCATAGATCACACCATGTACAACAAGGTATGATTTCTCCTTTCCGACACACCATTCATGTGAGGTGTGTAAGGAGGAGTCAACTATGCTACGATACCATTATCCTTTAGGAATTGTGCGAACTCTGTACTTAAGTAGTCACCTCCTTGATATGATCAAAGAGTCTTAATACTCTTTCTAGATTGCTTCTACACTCATTCTTAAACTCTTTGAATTTTGTCCAAGGCTTTAGACTTTATACCTCATAAGGTGCATCCATCCAAACCTAGAGAAATCATCAGTAAAAGTGATGAAGTTGAAGTTGCCACCTCTGGCCTAGATAGGTATTGGGCCACATACATCAAAATGTATTTAGCTACAAGATGCCCTTGGCTCACTCTCCATTCCCTAAGAATAGAGATTTGGATAATTTACCTATGATGCAAGATTTTCGTCGCAAATTATTCAAAATCAAATGCACGCAAGTTTACATCTCTATGAAAATTTTGTAGTCTTCCATCGCTAACATGCCCAAGTCTGCAATGCCATAGGTGGCCTCATTCACATCCTGTTTACTCTTCTTAAGAGCAACATCCATATGGAGATTGTAAGAAAAAATATCAATTATATATAAACCATTGATTAAAGGTGTCATGGCAACCAATTAATTTCCTAAGTAAATAGAGCAACACTTGTTCTTAATAATCAAGGTATATCTCATCTTCTCCAAACAAGAAACTGAAATGATGATCTTCACAATACTATGAATATAATGATATTCTTCTAGCGAAAGACAATATCCGGATGGTAGCTTGAGGTTCACAACCCCAGCGCCACATCAGCAACTCTTGTGTAGTTTCCCATCCTCAATTTCACCTTCTGCCATAATAAAATCTTGACTTCAAACACTTTCTGGATGCGGAAATGAGTCTAGAAGAGGAAGAAATATAAGAGATTCGAGGATTGAGATTTCCAAAAGGTTTGATTGATCAAAACATCCTAGAATATATTTTTCGTCAAAGAAAGAGAGTATAAACATGAGAAATTTGGGCGCGGTCATTCAATCAATGCTTCATCTTCAATCAATGGTTCAGATGAAATGCTAAGAAGTCGAATCAATGCCTTTAAGTCTCCATTGTTGGATTCGTGATGAAGCGTTGAAATTTCTTCATGTCGCCGCATGAAGAGGAAACTTTGAGTGATCGCGTATGTCGGATCTTGATCTGACGCTTTTGAATGGGTCGTGCATCATGATGAGTCCATTGATTACATTTAATATTGATCATTATAACTCTCACGATGAATGGCCAGGATTTATCATGAGTTACAAGTCGAATCGTCGTACAATCGCAATGCAAAATAAACCCCTCTTCTTAAATGAGCATCAATAGTCACGATTAACTCCAAATATCAAACGCTCATCAATGTGCCACATCAGCTACAAAGAATAAAAATAAACATAGTCCCACGTTGAAGAAATCAAAGAAATTTTTGTGTATAAAATAGTAAAGTGGACTATGTGGTTAGCTCAAGCCCATTAAGGGCGCTTAATCACTAATGGTGCGCGATAATCATGTACCACACATGCGCCACGCGTGCATCACGTGGCACATGCACATGCTGCCACGTGATGACACATAAGCCTATTTTTTAATATTTTTTTATTACGATAAATTTGAAATAAATTCAACAAAATTAAAGAAAACTCCCAAAGAAATAGAAAATTCATAACTTTCAAAATACATCTCCTTAATAATCTTTTTTTTATTATCATGAATTTGAATAATCTATCATTCTATAAATTTGAATTTATGAAATGACAAGAGAATACTTTTTAACTAAAAAATACACTCATCTTGTTTAAAAAATAAACTTAGAAAAATAGATCAATGAGTATAAAAATATTTTTGCTTATTATTTGTATTTAAAACTAAAAAAAATCTTGAATATAAATGGGGATCAGCTATTTTAAAATTTTAATTTTAATTTATACATGATTATCACTTAAATTGTGCATTTTGAAATTTTTTTATGCAGATTGCATAGAATAATGAATATGTACCTAAATTATGATAACATGCATAAGAATGAAATATTTATGCCTTAATTTCTACTAATAATCATGTAATTAATAGTATAAATTGTATGTTATCACCTTTCTGTGCTTTTGCTTAGTTGTTAGCCTCTATGAATCATTATGGATATGAGAAGTACATCCAGTATCTAATATCAAAGATGCAAAATCTCTGTAAGACAAGTAAAGTATCTATTATATAGATACTTGGAGCATCATTATGCTTTTGCTGAGCTTTCTTGTTGAGGTTATTTTTACAGTTCCTCTTCAAATGTCCCTTCATGACACAATGGAAACGCGTTCTCTTGTCATCACCGTCCTTCCTTGTTGAAGTCGCTTTCATGTGCTTCTTCTCTTTGCCCCTCTTGGAGGTAGAGGTTTCCTTCCTCTTCTTGTTTGTCCCACCAACAAAGAGAACTTGGGGATTTTCTTTTTGAAGGTTCCTCTTGGAAATGGTAAGCATGTTCAGTAGCTCCGGGAGAGAGCCCTGAATCTTGTTCATGTTAAAGTTAACAATGAACTGAGAAAAAGGAGTCCATAAGAGACCGAAGAATAAGGTATGTGCTCATCTCAATAGGGAGTTCAACTTCGAGCACTGCCAACCTCTCGATCCACTCTATCTTCTCGAATACATGTGTTGGTACTAAAGACAACTCAGCCATCTCTGAGTCCTACTCTGCTCGACAAATAACTCCATTAAATGTAGTAGCATGGCTCTTGGTTCCATGTCCTTATGTTTATTTTGTAACTCATTGCACATCAAGGCCAACATATAACATTGAACCATAATGGAATCTTCTTGCCACTACTATTGAACCATAGTACTCCCATACCTCATCCTCATATGCCACTGATGCCTCTGATGTAGGCTCAACTAGGGCATCTCTCTCTCGAACATAGATGATGTGCTCATACTTTAGTAAGATCTTTAATTTCTTGAGCCAGTTAGTAAAGTTCAAGCTGGTAAAATTGTTGGCATCCATTATTTGGGGTTAGTTGACGACATCCTCACTTGTAGGAGATGAATTAGAATTAATGACTAATTCTTTCCAAACATTTTATTCATTAAAAATAATCCTCCAATTAAAATTAAGAAATTCACACAACCCTCATGTGCATGAAAAGGGAGAATAGACAATCTCCTATTGTAGATTAAAATCTTAACAACTATATTATGACATATAGTGGACTCCTCCAAAAATACTACATTATTGAGCATCCATCTCATAAAACTTGTAAAATTTATAATATCTTATCATACTTTAGTCCTTGACGCTCATATGGCTTGGATTGAACTCCACCAACCATTAAGTTTGGTCTAGTGATAGAACAAATATGTGCAGTCATTTAAAATACACTTCCTCATGTCAAAATAATTTCTAAACTCACTGAATTTATGTTTTAATTATGAATTAATTTGAATAATAGTGATTAAGGGTCAAATCCACATAGAATTAAGCAAATTTTTGTCATATCTTCAAATTTTGATAAAATTGAATTATGAATTGAGGTGAGAAATTAAGGAAATTGATATTTCTAGAAAGAAGAATCCACAAAATATAAAATCACTTAATTTGGATTAGTATTCATGGAGAAATCAACAAGTGAAACAAAGATATAGATATTGATTACAAAGAGACAGAATATAATAAAATTTCATAAAATTAAAGAAATCTACTAATTGAATCAAAATATAATTGTATAGGAGGAAAGAAAACAAGTAATCTCACCCAAAATCATACTTGAAATGATCCAATTTATTACCAAATTAAGACTTTTCATTTCACATTTCAAAAAACAAAATTTAGAGTTCAAGCGGCGAATTCTTCATTCTCCCTCGACAAAATCTTGATTTCAAACACTCCCCAAATGCAGAAATAAGTCTAGAAAAGGAAGAAAGCAAGGGATTCAAGGACTATGTTGTCGAAAAGGTTCGATCAGCCAAAAATTTGAGAATGGTTTGCACCATCAAAGCTCGGATCTTCTACTTGATGAGATCAATGATCCCGATAGAATCCGAAGAGCCAAATCATTATGGTTAAGTCACGATCATTGGATCCTCATCGAAGCATCATAATCATGCCAAGTCCATGTGAAGAAAGAGATTCACCTAATCTTGTACGTATGCTCGTGATTTGACATTTCAGATCTTCATACAGGCACTTCAAATCATGGTTGTTATAACTCATTAGATGAATGACCATGCTTGATTCATTTAATAAAATGAATCATTGATCGCTCACATGCTGCCATGTACCCCTCTGAGTAAGTGAAGATCAATGATCACGATTAACTCCACAAATCAAACGTCTCACATCACACCATGTCACTTGCCCAAGAAATAAAAGTTGAAATAGTCCCACATTAGAAAAGTTAAAGGGATGCAACAGATATGTAAGTGTGCTTACAAGCAATTACCTCATGCCCTAAACATGGCACTTAACCACTAGTCGTGCGTGCTAATGACACACATATGTGTGCGCCATGTGGTGTGCGCACACGTCGTCATGAGGTGCTTGCCACGTTAGCAGTCACATCAGGGCACATATAAAACACTTTTTAAAATATTTTAAATTAAAATAAATTCAAATTAAATTTATAAAAAAATTCAAAAAAATCTATAAAAATTGAAAATTCATAACTTTCAAAATATAACTCCTTTTTAATCTATTTTTTATTTTAAAAAATTTAAATACTCTATCATTTTATAAATTTTAATTTAATAAAGAACAAGAGAATAAATTTCTAACTCAAAAATACGCTCATTTTCTTTAGAAAATAAAACTAAAAAATATATATGAGTGTGTATAAAACATATGTTCTCCTATTATTTACAATTAAAACTTAATTATAATCTCAAATATAAAATGAGAATAATCTACTTGAAAATTTCAACTTTTAATTATGTATGATTATCCCTTAAAAGAATGTATTTTGATATTATAATTTGAATTGCATAGAATGATGAATATGCACCTAAAGTATGATAACATGCAAAGGAATGGAATGTTTGATGCCTTAATTTGCATTATTAATCATGTAAATAGAAGTATAAGTTTCATGTTATCATCTGTGACAAACCTCTGCTACTTGATGAATATAGATTCGTGAGTGGTCCTGGAGTGGACTCCACCAAACCAAACAATTCATCTACCCCAGCCTTGTGTCATACACTAGTTCTTAGTTCCTCTTGTTCAATAAGGAAGCCTGTAGTGGACTCCACCAACCCAACTTAAAGTGATTTGGATACTACGGTTATAACAAAAGCGAACCACGTGTGAGTTCGTAACTCTTGTGTTTCAGCCTAGATTTTAACAAGTGAGGGGTTTTATATTTTATTTGGTCTCTTCTCTACAGTATATTGATGAAACGAATGCATGCAGTCATTGAATACACGTGATCTCATGTCAACACAAAGTCCAAAATTATAAATTCAAAGATTAATTCACGAATTGAAGGGTATAATGGTAAATACGGGTCGAATCCATGGAGAATTAGGGAAATTTTTTAGATATCTTTGAAATTTGATAAAAATTAGATGACTAATTGAGTTTAGAAATTAGAAAATTTAATAAATTAAGAAAGATAACTCAATTGCAAATCCACAAAATCAAAAATCGAGTGATTTGGATTAGAATTCGTGGAATAATCAAAGTTTGAAAATGAGAGAAAATTCGATTGCGAAACTTGATTAAAAACCAAAATTAAAATGAAATTAAACTTAATCTACGATTCACAAATGTAAATCTAATGCTAAATGATGAAAGATTAAGATGAAAACACGCAATCTAACCCTAATGGCGCGCTCGAAAGAATCCAATTAATCGATGGATTTATGGCTATTCATTCCGCGATTTTGAAGACAAAGATGGAATTCAAGATGTGATTTCTCCTTACTCCCTCAATCAATTTATGATTTCAAACACTCCTCGGACGTGGAAACGTGTCAAGAAGCTAAAGAAATTAAAAAACTCTCAAATTGTGGTGTCTAGACAGTTCGATTTGCTCGAAAATCCAAGGGTGATCTTTTGTAGCGAAGAACATTCTAATTTATAGAGGGAATTGGGCATAACAATCGGATGCAACGGTTCATCGCGATCAACGGCTGAGATGACGTGCATGTTCATGAATTGACGTGATTAATTCATGAGCGTCTGATCTTCGATGGAGCGTCTGGATGCGTCCACGTCGCGTGTGTGAAGAGATGCGTCATTTTGATTCATCCGTTGGATCTTTATTGAGCGATTGCGATGAATCGAGGGTCCATCGGACACTTTAAATCTCGACCGTTATAACTCCAGAGATGGACGGATGAGATTAAACGCGGTTTATCGAATCGACGTTTAATTAGATGTTGCCACGTACCCCTTGAATAAGTGACATCTGACGCACGTGATTAAATCACGCGATCAGATGTCTCACGCGTTGCCACATCACCTGAAATAAAACATAAAAGAACATAGTCCCACACGGCATAAATAAAGGGATTTTATCGGGTTTATAAACTACACGGATTTAAGCGGTTAGCATAAACCCGATTACGGATGCTCTTAACTCATTTATAATTCTACGCATACGTGTCACGCACACACATGCGTGTCACGCACACACGCATGTCCACGTGTCACACGGGCATACGTCCGCGCGTCACCACGTTGCTTCGCTCCGTCACGCCAGCGTGCGGTAATAAAAAAACCTTTTTTATTCTTTTAATCATTTTAAAAATCTAAAATATAGTTAAATAAATTCAGAAAAATTCCTAAAAATAGGAAAAATTATAACTTTCAAAATACAACTCCAAATTAATTCAAATTTATATTTTTGGATCAGAAATTGAATTATCTATCATAATAAAAATTTAAAATATTAAAATAAGAAAATAATGAATTTTAATTAAATAAATACATTCATGTATCTTTTAAAATAACTTTAGAAAAATACATGAATATAAATAAAGATCTTTTCTCTTATACTTTAATTATGAAAATATAATTATGGTCTCAAATATAATTAGGATTAAAATCACAATGTTTAATTATGTATAATTATTCATAAAATGATGTATTTTTAGATCATAACATGAAATTGCATATAATGATAGAAATGTACTTAAAATATGATAACATGCATACAATTGTAATAATTAATCCCTTTATTTGCATTAATAATCATGTAATTCATGTATAAAATGCATGTTATCATATATCATAGTTATCTCTTTAACCATACCCCTAGGATATGACTATCTCAATAATCATATACATGTATCATATACATGTCATATGTGGTGAGTAAACATGAATATATCAATAAACCAAAAATAATGAAAATGGGGAATCTTACAATAGGCACATCTATGGTCTTACAACACCAAAATTAAAGAAATTAATCCAGTTTAATCCTAAGATTAATCACATCAATTTTTTGCAAAATAAACATTATAATCATGTTTAATAATCATAAAATAATTATTTAAACACTTTAAAATGATATTTAGTAATTTTCTCAATTTAAAATAATTTAACTCTTAAATTATTCAATTGAATAAACCCCAAAATAGATAATATATGAATTAAATGATTTCAAAAATTAATATAATAATTTTTTTGAGTCAATAAATCCATTTTATATTTTTCCTGATTTTTCTATAATTTTTCTAGATTTTATGGATTTTTTCAGAATTTTTAAACATTAAAAATCATAAAAGTAATAAATAAAAAAACTATTTTTTACTTTTTTTTTCATTTTTTTAATTTTTGGATCTTTTTGTTGGGTTGTCGAACCTGGTAATTAGATCCATTGCCCCAACAAAGGATCTGCTCGGTCTGGTTCAATCTGGTTCGAGTTGACTCAACCGATCTTGGTTGACGTTGTCAAACTAGGTTTGACCTAGTAAATCAGGGGGCCCGTCTGCCACTACCGCTCGCTCTGGTGGTAGTGGCACCATTTTTCAGTAGCGGTGTCGCCTTTTTCGATGGCAATGTTGGCGATTTGGTGGTGGTACCGTTAGCTTCCGGTGGCACAGTCCAGTTTCCAGTGGCGAGCGGCGGAGCTCCAATGAGTTTTTTCCTTTAATAATAACCATGTATTAAAATGGTTATATCTTTCTCATTTCTTTTCTATTTTGGACGTTCTTGGGCTGGCTGGAAAGCTCATGATGAGTAGAACATGATACATGCTTGGATGTGAGGTGGATAAACCTTCCAAAATTTTGATTAAAACATTGAATGTAATGGAATACATTGAATCAAATATTCATAAAAAAATGGAGACACCAAGAACTATGAATCCTATCATCTAGTATGTATGATAAAACATACTTAAAAGGTTCTCTTGAAGGAGTTCTTGAAACTATTCAACTGTTTAGCCTCTATCGATATCCACACAGTCTCCAGATGGTTGCCTCTCCTCTTCAAAGTTCTTTAACGGATCGAGACCACGAGATCGTTGAAAACGCATGGTCAAGAGTCAAAATTAATACCAAACCCACCAATTTTCAGAAATAAACACGAATTGAAGGGTATAGTGGTGAGGGTTGAATCCACAGGGAATTAGGGTTATTTATGATGATCTCTTAGAATTTGATGAAAGTCAAATGATGAAATGTGAAATTAGGCAATTTGATATTTTTGGAAAGAGGACTTGAAGATGAATCCACGGAATCAAAAATCACTAGATTTGGATCTCATTTCACGGAGAAATCATTAAATGAACAAGAGAGAAATTTCCAAAGAATAAAATCGCAAAAAAAAAACCAAAATTGAAATTGAAATTGACTCAAATTACGATTCAAAATTGAAATCTAAAACTATAGAAAGAAATCTTAGAATCAAAACACGATCCCTAACCCAAGATTGCGCTCGAATTCATCCAATTATTCGCTAGATTCAAGGCTCTTCATCAAAATTCAGAAAACGCGATCGTTGATGTTCAAGCATCAATTTCTTCCTCTTCTCTCAACGAAATCTCACTCTCAAGCAATTCATGGGTGCGGAAATGAGTTTAGAAGCGATTGGAAGCAAGAGATTCAAGGGATTTGGTGTCTAAATAGTTTGATTAACTCGAATTACCCTAGAATGCTTTATAATGTCGAAGAACATATAAATTTATAGGGAAAATTGAGCGTAACCATCCGATCGACATTTAATCGTTGATCAACAGCTCTGATGAAACGCTCGGATGCGAATCGTTACGATTAATTCATGGCCTTTGGATCGCAGATGGACTGTTGAGATGATGTCACGTCGCTTGCGTTATAAATAACGCCCGCCGTTGGATCTTGATCGGACGCTTAGATGCGTTTCTGTCAATTTTAATCTCAGCCGTTATAACTCCTTTGATCAACAGCTGAAATTAAATCATTTTCAAAATGATTCATTGACGAAGCAGAATGCGCCACGTACCCCCGCCTTAAGTGACGATTAACGGTCACGACTCTTCGCGCGATCGGATGCTCCACGTGATGCCATGTCACCCCCCGCCTTTGATCATCGATCGCGATTGATCGGACGCTTCAGACTGCGCCACATCACCTATGCGCTTATAAAACATCTGAAAAATCGATTTTTAATTCCGAAAAATTCTGAAAAATTTAGAAAAAATTCAGAAAAATTTAGAAAAATGTGAAAAAATCCCTAAAAAATAGAAAATTCGTAACTTTCAAAATATAACTCCAAATTAATCTAAGTTTGTTTCATTTGATCAGAAATTAAATTATCTGTCATTCTAAAAATCAAATTTAATAAATAACTAGAGATTTAATTTCTATTTCGAAAATACATTCATTTCTTTTAGATTTTAAAACTCTAAAAATTATATGAGTGTATATAAAACGATTTCTCTTATTCTTTAACCTTAAAAAAAATTATAACCTCAAGTAACGATGGGATATGAAATTATTTATCTTTAATTCATCATAATTAACCCTAAATTAATTTATTTTTATATTATAATGATTTTTTTATAGAATGATAGATGAAACACTCAAAAATATTATAACATGCGTAGTAATGGAATAATTTATGCCTTAACATGCATAAATACTCATGTATAATCATGTCTAATTAGCATGTTATCATTCTTCACCAAAGAGAAAGTGAAGAAAAGAGAGAATTCTCATAAGGATTGCATGCGCACCTTGAGTTTTTGGTCACTCTCCCCTAATTATAGACAATTGGTATGTGAATTGTTCACAAAAACCTTCATAATTATGTCATCAGTTATTTGTCCTTTGGAGAGGCGTGGCTCATGAACACCTCCTTTTGCCATCAGCTAATTGTCCTTACTAGATTGAGGCTCCCTACAAAGAAAATAACGCAAAGTAAACAACAAGTAAATGCAAGGGATAGTAGAAAATAAAGGAAAGGTGGAAATTGCAACATGAGTTCATGTCATTTTGAATTCTTTAATGAGATTTTCAATGCCCATATGAATAAATTTGTATTTAAAAATAGTCTTTGAGAACATATTGATATAATATTTTGATGCATCAAGGAAAATATTGCATTTAAAAAATATTCGATTTGCGCAAATAACCAACTTTGAATACAAGTCCCCTAAATGGATAGAAAGATCATGCCATGCAATATGAAATAATTTCCTTAGTTTAGGGTGTTGGATAATTGATCTCACGTGGGTTTTCTTGTTAAAAGGCATCAAAACATTGATGTATAGTATTCCTTTTGAGTTGATGGTTTTTCTAATTATTCACTAACATTACCTCACAATTCAATTCAAGTGGAGTGTAAGGCGATATAGTATAAGTAGAAAAAAAATCCTAGGAAATTACAGTTTAAAATCAATAAAATGTTCATGCCAATCAGTAAAGAGGATTTTTCTTAGATTTCTACAATTAAGTGTTTTTTAAGAAGTTTTCTTTTGTTCTCCCAAACTTCCATTTCTTCTACTTCTTGAATATTATCTCTCTCCTTGACATATATGTCTTCAATTTTGAATGACTAATCCTTTATTTTTCTTAATTTTTCACCAAGAGTCATGTGATTTTCATTATTCTCATCTATTTATGTCAAAGCATCACTTTCAAAATCTGATATTATTTCATCAGATTTTTCCTTAAAGATTTCCATATCTTCTTGTGTTTCTTCATCAACTATAAATTTCTCAATGTACTAATTCTCTTCATCCATAGAAAAATTATTCTTCCCAAAATTCATCTTGAACACTCACCATGACAATATCTTCCTTAAAATTTCAACCTCTTGATTCAAAGAGAAATCATTATTCATAATGGATCTTTTATTCTCATATATAATATCAAGAGATTCTTTGGACACAATTGGATCAATATCCTCTGAAATCAAATCATTATTTCATTTATCTTTATCTTTATGTTCCATTTGATCTTAAAAATGTATCTCACTGGGATCACATGATGACTTTTCATTCAAATGAAAAGTACTAATCTCAATGACACCTTGCTTCCCGGCAACGGCGCTAGTTGATGAACTCGATTTGGGGGTATTTTTAATTGTTAGTGTAAATCAATTTCATGCAACAATACTTATAATTCATCACTTTGTATAAAGGCAAAGAATAGGTTGAATCCCCAGGGAGCCTAGGTAATGAGATTAGTACCTTTGGGGAGTAGAGATAATATTATAAGGGAAAACAATGATAGAAGAGATTTTGGAGAAATATGGAAGGACAAAGAAATAGAATATGGTATGAAAGAATTTATAAATGGATATATCTTTATATTCTGTTAGAAATAATGAGAAATATTGATAAATGAATGATGGAATGAAGAAATGAGAATGATAAAATAGAAGATGATGGAAGAATGGTGAAAATTTGAGAAATCGAAAATTAGGAAATTGGATAATGATGAGAGATTGTTTAAAGAAAAGAGAACAAATCTAAAGTATAAAAAAATGAAATATAGTTTACAATATCCATAGATTTTACAAGCAAAAACTAGATACAAATTCTCACACAAACCCCATTTTTATGCTATTCCTAGGCCGGATGATGCTAGACTCGTTA
Organism: Lemna minuta; assembly: GCA_024174645.1. Lineage (NCBI taxonomy): Eukaryota > Viridiplantae > Streptophyta > Magnoliopsida > Alismatales > Araceae > Lemna > Lemna minuta. The sequence goes on from CM044116.1 coordinate 6,887,891, forward strand.
AAATCTCTATCCTCCACTTTGATCTTGCCTCCACAACAAACTTGAACACCAAACACTGCCAAGACTTTTGCCTAAGTCTATCCTTTTCCTTCTAGCAGCTTGATGCTAAGAGAGAACCAAATAGCAACAAAAAATGAAGAAGAAGATTTTTTAATATGTTAGGTTTAGAAGCTCCCTTAGATTAATGGTGGAGATTTAGTCTTTTTGAGTGTCACAAAATTAATTATGGAGATTAAATCCATCGGCCACAACCATAACCACCTCCTAAGGAGGTGAGAGAGTCTCTCCTACAGAGTTGGGGCCCCATACTAAGGGAGTGGGTTGATCACTCTCTGAGAGTTGGTAACCTTATCACTTCCCTAAGGAGTTGAGCTTACCTCTCTCTCCTCCTATAAATATAGTTTCTTCATAAAAATATAAAAGATATAAATTGACTAATAATAAATTAAAGAGAAGAAATTTGACCTCTTTTAACCTTCAATAATACCTTTGGCCACCTTTGACCTGTTAAGAATCATTTTGACTATCATTGACTTCCAAGAGAAATGAAGTGACTAGGCTCCTAAAAAGTGATAGATATTATGTGGCCTATAAGCCAATTACACTTCCTTGTATCTCGTTTATGTTCATTAAAATGAAATTTATTCATTATCATTCTTGTGAGATGTTTGTAGTGAAGTCCGTGAGCATATGCGATGACTAAGCGAATTATGATGAAATCATAATACAATAATCAGTAGTATTTAAACATATGTTATAAACATTCCTATTCGTTAGATATTCAAGAAAGCCATATAATTATCCAGAAAGAATAGTGATAACATACAATTTATATATATAATTATATGATTAGTAATACAAACTAAGGCATAAACCATTTCATTCTGATGCATGTTATCATACTTTGAATGCATATCTATCATTCTATGAAATTTAAAGTTATAATCTCAAAATGCACTATTTTTAGGATTGATCATAAATAATTAAAAAGAGACATATTTGAGATTAGATTGTTCCTATTTTATATTTGAGATTATAATTGTGTTTTAATGTCAAATAATAAGAGAAAATATTTTTTGTATATACTCATTTATTTTTCTAGTTTGATTTTCCAAAAGAAAAGAGTGCATTTTTATATTAAAATTTATTCTCTTTCTATTTATTAAATGTAACTTTTTAGAATGATAGATTATTTAATTTCATATCAAACCAACAAATTTGATTAAAAATTTGTTTTTTAAAAGTTATGAATTTTCTAATTTATACAGATTTTTATGAATTTTTCCAAAAATTTTGGATTTATTTTTTATTTTATTTTGATTTAAAATAGTAAAAAGTTAATATTTAATCACATTGCTGATGCACACACCACGTGGCGCGTAATGTGTATATATTGTGCGTATAATAATGGGTTAAAAATATTTTTTAAGGATATAAGCTAACTGATAACATGCAATTTATAGATTAAATTATATGATTATTAATACAACTTAAGGCATAAAACATTCTATTATTATACATATTATCATACTTTGACTGCATATATATCATTCCACACAATTTTAAGTTATAATCTTAAAATGTAATACTTTAGGGATAATTATGCATAATTAAAGAATATATTTTACAATATCTTAGTCACATCTATTTTTGATATTATAATTGGGTTTTAATGTTAAATAAAATAAATAAAAAAATTTTTACACTCAATTATTTTTCTAAATTTTATTTTCTAAGAGAAATGAGTATATTTTTTAAATGAAAATTTATTCTCTAGTTATATATTAAATTTGAATTTTTAAAATGATAGATTATTAAATTTTCTGATCCAAAATAAATTTGGATTAATTTAGAGTTGTATTTTGAAAGTTATGAATTTTCTAATTTTTAGTGATTATTCTAGAATTTTTCTGAATTTATTTTGGATATATTTGTATTTTTAAATTAAAAAAATTGTCAATTTTTTTATTTGCGCGCCGACGTGGCAGCTAACGCGGTGAGCAAATGACATGTCCCCACATGGCAACGTGTATACGAGCCACATGGTGCACATGTGTGTGAGCAGCCGTGTGTGTGCACGTGTGCGCGCGTGTGGGCGTGTGAAATTAGTGGGTTAAGCATCATTTTCAAGATATATGCTAAGCCCACTTAACACGCATCACCTATATACCCATCGGTTCGCATTTATTTTTGTTATATTGGATTATCTTTCTATTTATTTTTACACAGGCGACGTGGCGTGATTGGAAGCGTCTAATTCTCGTGTTTAATTGAAGCCGTTGATCTTCACTTAAGTCAAAGGGTACACAGTGCACTCTGATTGGATGACGATTCATATTTTAAACATTTTAATTTCAACCATTCATCTGAGGATTTATAACGGCTGAGATTTGATAACATGCAAATTATACATGAAAATATATGATTATTAATACAAATTAAGGCATAAAAACATTCCATTCTAATGCACGTTATCATATTTTTTAGTGTTTATCTATCATTATGTAAATAGAAGTTATAATCTCAAAATACATTAATGTAAGGTTAATTATAATAAATTAAAAGAATATTTTTAAAGATTAGATTAGCCTCATCTTTACTTGAGATTATACTTAGTTTATAATGCTAAATAATAAGAGATATTACTTCATATACACTCATTTATTTTTCTAAGTTTTAAATTCTAAAAGAAATGATTATATTTTTAAAATAAAAATTTATTCTCTTGTTATTTATTAAATTTGACTTTAAAGAGTGATAGATAATTTAATTTCTAATCCAATGAAAAAAATTTGGATTAATTTAGAGTTGTTTTTTAAAAGATATGAATTTTCTAATTTTTATGGATTTTTCTAGATTTCTTCTAAATTTCTCTGAAGATTTTATGAATTTAATTTGATTTATTTTGAATTAAATTCATTTAAACTATTTATTTTATCTCGTGCTGACATGGCGCGGTCGAAAAAGCGGTGTCACATGGCAACATCTAAAACCGCCATGTGTCACACATGTGTACATGTGCGCGTGTGTGCGCTTGTGTGTATACGATAAAGGAGAATGCACCCTGTTAAGGATTTTCACTAACTCTTTAGTTGCGTACACCTTATATACGCACTGGATTTCATAATTTTTGCCATGTGGGACTTTGTTTTTCTGTTTTAAGTGTGTAGGTGGCGTTATGTGGATCATTCAATTCACGCATTAAAGATCAACCTTCGATCGTCACTTAAATTGGCAGGTACTTCTCATTGATCTAAGAAGTTATAATAGTTGAGATTAAAACCGACGAAAATGCATCCAGAGCGTCAGATCAAGATCAAACGGATGGCATTTCGGGCATTATTTCTAAAGCACGCGATGTGGCGAGATCTCAACGGTCCATCTACGATCAGACTAATGTGACTTTATCATAACAATTCAAAGCTTGGCGTTTCATTAAAGCCATTGATCAAAGAACTAAAGCGTCATCCAACGATTACACCCAATTTTCCCTCTAAATTAAGATGTTCTTCGACATTGTAAATCATTCTTGGGTACTGCGAGTAATCGAACTGTCTAGATATCACAATTCTTGAATCTCTTGCTTCCAATCACTTCTAGATCAATTTCCGCATCCACAAAGTGTTTGAAAGTGAGATTTCATTGAGAGAATAGGGACTCTTAAACACCAATGATTGTTTTCGAATTTGTGAATGAAAAAGCCTTTGATCTGGCATGGAATTGGATCAATTCGAGCACTATCTTGGGTTAGAAATCAAGTTTTTGTCCTAATCTTTCTTCCTATACCATTAGATTTCAATTTCAAATCATCGATTTAGTCAATTTTAATTTTCAATTTCAGTTTTCCACAAACTTTTGTTCAGAAATTTCTATCTACTTCACTCGACAATTTCTCCACGAATCTTGATCCAAATTCTATGATTTTTTATTATGTGGATTTGGCTTTGAGTATTCTTTCCAAATATATTAATTTCCCTAATTTCTCACCACATTTCATTGCTCGATTTGATCGAATTTCAAACAGTTCTTTTAAAATTCCTTAATTCTCCGTGGATTCCACCCTTATTCACCACTAGACTCCTTAATTCAAGATTAATCTTTAAAATTGGTGAGTTTGGTAAATGTTTTGACGCTTATCCTTGTGTATTCAATGACCTCACAGATTCGTTTCATCATGTTGGACTATTTTTCTATTTATTTTTACGCAGGCGATGTGGTGCGATGGGAAGCGTCCGATTCGCATGTTTAATTGAAGCCGTCGATCTTCACTTAAGTCAAAGGGTACACTCTTCACTCTGATTGGATGATGACTCATATTTTAAAATATTTTAATTTCAACCGTTCATCTGATGATTTATATCAGTTGAGACACCAAAGATATATTGTGGATGGATGATCATGTTTTGATTATGACTTCCAAATCCCTAGCCAAAGGATATCTAAAATGTCATATATTGGATATGACTTGAAGTCCACAAAGATGATTATGTGATCAAGATAGGATCATCCACCCTCGGTATTTGAGGAGATTGACTCAAGGAATGAGATGCGATGAAATCCTTGGCCAAGGTAGTAGAAAATTGGAGTAGTTCTAGATGATTTCTATGCGCATCAGTACTAGCTTGAGTGACCGATTAGGGTTTGATAGTTAACCATACTCTAAGTCATTCATGAGTCTCGTCCAGATGAATGATTATACATACATGATAATCGATGACGGAAAGGTTTGATAAGTGAGTTCTTACATACTCTATATCTCCCAGAGTACGTGATGTAGCTTGTCACCCAACTGGCTGGAACCTCAACCTATCGATTGGGTGAAATCGATCTTTGATTAATTAATATATATGTTGATGTGGATAATGAATTAGGGTTGACCAATAAGATGCTAGTGAGATATATGGACCTAGAGGGTCACACACATAAGGTCAATGGATGTTGGTGGATATAGAAATAATTATGAGGGTTTTATAAAAAATTCACATGCCAAATGTCTATAACTTGGGAGAGAACGACCAAAAACTCAAGGTGCCTATGCAAGCCTTATGAGAATTCTCTCCTTTCTTCTCTTTCTCTCTCGATTAGACAACTCCATATCGTTACCAAAAGACCAAATACTGAACCAAAGCCAACACTGTCGGTGTTGAAAAACTGGGAAACCGAAGTCCAGTTTTCTTCCGGTGTCACTTTCGATTTGAGGTTTCGGTGGAATTGTACTTTCTCTCTCCTATGATAGGAGAGAGAGAGAGAGCAGAGCGAGGGACGGAGGGACAGAGAGGGAGAGAGAGACACAGAGATAGAGAGAGGGAGGGACGGAGGGAGAGGGAGAGGAGCGGGAGAGAGAGGGAGGGAAATTTTAACAACGGAAGAAAATTGTTTTCTCTTCCACCCGCGAGAGAGAGAGAGAGGGTGGCGGAAGGGAACGCAGGAGGGGAGAGAGAGGGACGATGGAACCAGGGGGAGAGAGAGTGTGGGAGGGAGGGACGGACAGGGGGGAGTGACGAGACGAGACCGCGAGTGATAACACGCAATCTTAACATGATAAAACATGATTATTAATGCAATTTAAGGCATAAAACATTACATTTATGTGCATGTTATCATACTTTGAGTGCATTTCTATCATTCCATCCAATTTTATGTTATAATCTCAAAATGCGTTAATTTAGGGTTAATTATGATGAATTAAAGATTAAAGATTTAATAACCCATCTTTACTTGAGATTATAAGTGTTTTTAAAGTTAAATAATAAGAGAAATGATTTTTATAAACATTCATTTAATTTTCTAAAGTTAAAATCTTAAAGAAATGAATGTAATTTTGAAATAAGAATTAAATCTCTTCTTATTTAAATAATTTAACTTTTTAGAATGATAGATAATTAAATTTCAGATCAAATGAAAGAAATTTGGATTAATTTGGAGTTGTATTTTGAAAGTTTATGATTTTTACAATTTTTAGGGATTTTTTCTGCATTTTTCCAATTTTATTTTCTTTTTAAAACGTTTAAAATAAATAAAAATGACAAAAAGCTTTTATTTTTCATGCGGGGTCCCACGTGGATGCAACGTGGCACTTAGGGCCACGTGGCAGCGCCACGCGGCCCACGCGGCGCCTACGCGGCGTATATATATTTATTAATATTTTACATATCATATATACTAGAGGTTTTCAGCTTTCCGTAGACCGGAAAGGTATTCAAACCCTTAATCCGTCGGGCCTTATAAAACCGGACGGGTTTCACTAATTTTTCCCGTGTGGGACTAAGGTCCCACACAGTTTTATTGATTGCAGGACACGTGGCGCAGGGAGAGAGCGTTGGATCGCGATCGGAGCGCGCCGATCCAGTGGACGCGCAGTCCACAGATCACAGATCAAGCACGTGCCCTTTTAATCGAGTTACAACGGCAACGATTGAATGCGACGTGGCGGCATCACACACGTCGGATCAACGGCGCGACAACTGACACGCGTGGATTTCGTGAACCAGAAGTCCACCAGATCTGATCAAGCACGTGCTCTTTAAAACGGCGTTATAACGGTCCAGATTTCACGCGATCAAACGCATACAAAGCGTTAGATTGCGATCCAACGGACGCGTTTTCACGTGTTTTATAATGCACACGATCCAAGCTCCATCGGGCCCGTCCATTCGCGATCGGACGATCAGGACTTAACGGTAACGGTTCGTGATGAACCGTTTCATCACAGCCGTTCATCAAAGCGATCGAACGGTTACGCCCAAAAATGCTATAAAATGAAGTGTTCTTCGTCCTTTATAAGCATTCGAGAAGGATTTCGTCTAATTGACCCATCTATACCCTTCCTCTCTTGAATCTCTCTCTTGTAATCGCTTCTAGACTCAATTTCACATCCACGGAGTGTTTATAAGTGAGATTTTGTCGATCGAGCGAGGAGAATTTGTCTCTTGAACACCGATGTTCACGTTTGAATTCGCAGAATGAATAGCCGTCGATCCGGCGATCAATTGGATCGATTTGATCGTTATCTTGGGTTAGAAAACAAGTTCTTCCTCTAATCTATCGTTATGTATCATCAATTTTTAATTTTAAGGATCTTAATTTAGTTCAATTTCGATTTTAATTTCAATGTATGTTCTTCGCGATTCCAAAAATTTCATCCCACTCCCATCTTTGATTTCTCCGCGATTACTAATCCAAATCGAGTAATTTTTGATTCTGTGGATAGATCTTTGAGTTATCTTTCTAAAACCACCATTTTCCCTAATTTATCACCTCAATTCATCATCCAATTTGATTAATTTCCAAAAGATATCTCGAAAATACCTTAATTCCCTGTGGATTCGACTCTTATTTACCATTATACCCTTCAATTCGTTATAAATTTCCCAAAATTGGTAAGTTCGGAATAAGTTTTGACGCGATACCGCGTGAAATCGACGACCTCGCGGTCTTGTCTCGTCAGCGAGGTCATCGATTTCACACGGTCTCTTATCAAAAATAAAGCCTAATTTACCAAATTAAGGAATTAATAACGAATTGAGTGGCATAATGGTAAATAATGGTCGAATCCACAAGGAATTAAGGTATTTTCGAGATATCTTTTGGAAATTGATCAAACTGGACAATGAATTGAGGTGAGAAATTAGGGAAAATGGTAGATTTAGAAAGATAACTCAAAGATCTATCCACGGAATCAAAAATCACTCCATTTGGATTAGTAATCACGGAGAAATCAAAGAGTGAAGTGGGATAAAATTTTCGGAATCACGAAGAACACAAATTGAAATTGAAGGCTAAATTAAATGAAATTAAGATCCTAAACTAAAAATTGATGATACATGACGATAGATTAGAGGGAAAATAAGTTTTCTAACCCGAGATAACGATCGAATCGATCCAATTGATCACTGGATCGACGGCTATTCATTCCGCGAATTCAAACGTCAACATCGGTGCTCAAGAGACAAATTCTCCATGATCGATTGACGAAATCCCACTTTTAAACACTCCGTGGACGCGAAATCGAGTCTAGAAGCGATTACAAGTGAGAGATTCAAGAGAGGAAGGGTTTAGATGGGTCGATTAAGCGAAATCCCTCAAGAATGTTTTACAAAAGTCGAAGAACGCCTTGTTTTATAGGCGAATTGGGCCTAACCGTTGGATGGATGCATTTAATCTCCATCAACGGTCCAGATTTAAACGCATCAAGATGAAACATTACAAAAATGTCGTGGCCGTTAGATCACGGATGGACGCTCGGGATTGATCCTCGCAATGTGCATTATAAAACGCATCAAACGGCACCCATTGGATCGCGATCCGACGGTCGCGATGCGTTTCGGCGCGTTAAATCGTGGTCGTCATAACTCCGCATTAAAGCCACGTGCGTGATCATATGATCGGTGGTCCACGTCCATGCGATCGACGCGCGGATTTTCTGCGCTCCGCCCGATCAACGCTCCTCCGTCAGCCACGTCGCATGAAATGAAGATAACTGTGTGGGACTTAGTCCCACACGGAAAAATTAGTGAAACCCGTCGGGTTTATAAGACCCGACGGATTAGTGGGTTGAAAACCCTTCCGATATACGAAAGGCTGAATACCCATTATATAAACTATATTAAATATATAAGTATATGTATACGTCGTGTAGGCGCCGCGTGGGCCTGCGTGGCTGCCACGTGGCCCTTAGTGCCACATTGCATCCACGTGAGACCCGCACGAAAAATCAAAAGCTTTTTGTCATTTTTTAAATTATTTTAAACGTTGTAAATCGAAAATAAAATCGGAAAAATCCAGAAAAATCCCTAAAAATTGTAAAAATCATAACTTTCAAAATACAACTCCAAATGAATCCAAATTTCTTTCATTTGATCTGAAATTTAATTATCTAGCATTCTAAAATTTAATTAACTTTCAAAAATACATTCATTTCTTAAAGATTTTAGCTTTAGAAAATTAAATGAATGTTCATAAAAATAATTTCTCTCATTATTTAACTTTAAAAACCACTTATAATCTCAAGTAAAGATAGGTTATTAAATCTTTAATCTTTAATTCATCATAATTAACCCTAAATTAATGCATTTTGAGATTATAACATAAAATTGCATGGAATGATAGAAATGCACTCAAAGTATGATAACATGCATATAAATGGAATGTTTTATGCCTTATTTTGCATTAATAATCATGTTTTATCATGTTAAGATTGCATGTTATCTGGGAGAGGGAGGGAGAGAAATTTTAACGGCGGAAGAAAAAAAATTTCTTCTACCGCCCCGCGAGAGAGAGAGGGTGGCGGAAGGGAGGGCGGGAGGGGAGAGAGAGAGGGACGAAGGGATGAAGGGATCGGGGGGGAGAGAGAGAGCATGGGAGAGGGGAGGGAGAGAAATATTAACGGTGGAAGAAAATTTTTTCTTTTTCTTCCACCCCGCAAGAGAGAGAGGGTGGCCGAAGGGAGGGCGTGAGGAGGAGAGAGATGGGACGAAGTGACCGGGGGAGAGAGAGAGCGTGGGAGGGAGGAACGGAGGGGGGAGAGACAAAGACACATAGAGAGGGAGGGACAAAGGGAGAGAGAGAAAACGAGGGAGGGAGGGAGATAGGGACACAGAGAGAGGGAGGGACGGAGGGAGAGGGAGAGAGAGTGAGGGAGGGGGAGAGAAAGAGAGAGAGGAGCGAGGAGAGAGAGAGGAGGGAGGGAGGGAGGGAGGGAGAGAGAGAGAGCAAGGGATTGACAGATATTGGGAGAGAGAGAGAGGGAGAGAGAGAGTGACAGAGGGCGAGAGAGAGAGAGAGAGAGAGAGAGAGAGAGAGTGAGAGAGGGAGAGAGAGAGAGGGAGGGAGGGAGGGAAGGAGAGAGAGAGTGAGAGAGTGAGGGAGGGAGAGGAGTTGAGAGAGATGATTTCCTAAAATTTTATTGTTATTTTTTCACTAATTATATTTTATGGTTAAATTTTATCTATTTATGCCTTTTATCTTAAATTATTGATATATTTTATTGATGTTATTAGGAATGTTAATCACTTATCATTTTTTTGTGAAACATATGTTATATATATAAATATATTAATAGTAGTGTCACAAATTTTTTACTAATTTATGTTCAATTCTAATGATGTTTCACCGAAAGTATAGGTTTAACCAAACCGACACCGAGCAATACCGTCACCGATACCGAACTGAAGTTAGGTATAGGTTTAGGTTCTTAGAACAAATCGTTACCGACACCGGAACCGGAGAACCCTACTCTCGATGAAGAGCTTTGAAAGAGGAGATCTAACTCGGAGACCATGTGGATACTGATAACATGCTATTTATGCATGTAATTACATAGTTATTAATGCAAATTAATGCATTAATCATTACAAATATATGCATGTTATCATCTTTTAAGCATATTTCTATCATTTTGTGTAAATTCATGATTCAATCTTAAAATACATCAATTTATGGGTTATTATGTATAATTAAACATTATAATCTTTAATCCTAATTATATTTAAGATCATAATCATATTTTAAGGATGAAAATATAAGAGAAAAGACTTTTATTGACATTTATGTGTGTTTATGAATTTATTTTATAAGATACATAAATGTATAAAATTAATATAAATTAATTCTCTTATTATTTTAATAATTTGACCTTTTATAATGATAGATTATTTAATTCTGAATCCAACAAAATAAATTTGATTTAATTTGGAGTTATATTTTGAAAGTTATGAATTTTACAATTTTTAGGAATTTTTCTAGAATTTTTCTGAATTTATTTGAATTTTATTTCGATTTTTAAATATTTAATTTAATTAAAAAATACAAAAAAATGATGGTTAATCGCGCGTGTACACTTGGCATCGCCACGTGGACAGCGCGAGCGCCTACGCGGCGTGGAGGTGACGTGGCGCTGACGTAGACGTGAATTATATTTACTATATATATATGTTTAATAAGTATATAGGTCTCCCGTGTATAGGGAGACAAATTATTAATTCCCTCTAACCGCCGTATATTATATAGTAAAACTTCTCTTTTATTTCTTCCGAGTGGGACTTAAATCCATCTTTATTTTGATTACAGGCGATGTGGCAGCATTTCGTGCATCCGATCCAATCGCGATCAACGCGATGATGTCGATGCGGTGGACACGAAGTCCACCGCATCAACAATCAAGCACGTGCGCAAAAAGAGGAGTAAGTGAATGCATCAAAGCCGTCTATCGCGATGAATCACCGATCGATCACAACCGTCGAATGGATATCCGACGAATCAAATGAAACGACGATTCAATTAAACGTCATCAAATCGCGATCGTTCATCCCGATGATCATCATCAGATCCAATGGCCTAAAATCAATTTTGCTCTTATAAAACCGGTTCTTCGCGACGAAGAACAGGTTCGCGATTCTTCATCAAATTCTCTCTGTGTAGAGCTTCAATTCGCGCGCCATTTGTTCAGGAGTGTTCTTGACTCATTTTCGCTTCAATTGAATGCTTGAAATCAAACTTTGATCGAAGGAGAAGGAAGAAATCACATCTTGAACTCCAATTTTTATCTTCGTCAATTCGGAATGAAAAATCCTTGCATCCGGCGATTAATAGGATCATTTCGAAGGCTACTTTGGGTTAGGTTGCGTGATTTCATCTTAAAACTTTCATCATTTAGTGTTAATTTTACTTTTAGCATCGTAGATTACTTTAATTTTAGTTTAAATTTTCGGTTTTTAATCGATTTTTTGAAATGAAAATTTCATCTAACTTCAAACTTTGATTACTCTTCGAATTCTCATCCAAATGATCTGATTTTTTATTCCATGGATTCGAAATTGAGTTATCTTTCTTAATATACTAAAACGCCCAATTTCTAATCTCAATTCGTCATCCGATTTGACCGAATTTCAAAGATATCTCTCAAATTTCCCTAATTCTCCGTGGATTCGACCCTTAATTACCATTATACTAATTAATTACTTTGATTAATCACAAATTGGTAAGATTAAGACTTTGTTTTGACACTAAAGTCGTGTGCATTCAACGACCATACGATTTAGTCTCGTCAGATACCACTAGAGGCTAGACACTTGAATGGCTTTAAGAACGTTTTTCAAGGAAACCTTGTAAGTATGTTTTCTCATACATACTAGATGATAGGATCATCTACTCTTGGTGTCTCAATGTTTTGAGTATCTGATTCAATGAATTCCGCTGCATTTGATGTTTTGATAAAAATTTTGGAAAGTTTATCAACCTTAGAATCCATCAGCAAACTCCCAAAACTTGGTCAATTCACACTAATTTGATCTTGAAAAAGGTCAAATACCACTTATGCATCAAATTATGAGGCTTTTTTTCAACTATTTTTCATGGCACAAGCAACAAGGTATGTGCACATGGACATTTTGCAATCGTGGGCATCCTTAGTTTTATTTTTTTATTGAAGATGGCAACACTCGAAAACTATTTGGTTTAGTAGGAAAATTATATTTTTGAAACTGCACTTTCATTATCAATTTAATTTTTACTTCATTTTCCATTTTTCAGGTTTAAATTTATTATTATTATTATTATTATTATCATATATCCATTCGATATCCTTAAGAATATCTAGTGCCCTCAACAATATCAAGTACTAATAACATTCATATACGTGTTTAATTCATTATTCTTTGATGACTTTTAGTCATAATTCACATCATTATTACGCACCTTATCATGTTTAGATGAAATTTCTGCGTGATCATGTCATATTGTTCATAAATTACGATTTTCTGCATTTCATGCCTTTGACCTTTTTCAAGGTCAAACAAGGATGAGTTAGTCTTGTTTGTATGATTTTCACAATCGTAGGCATGCACAAATAACGGCAAGGACAAAGATAGAAAAAAATATAAGCAATTTCTTATGAAAATTTGTCTTATTTATCATTTCTATATTTTTATTTCAGGTAATATGATGAAAATGAAGACAAAATAAGGATCAAAATGGTAAAAAATTTATCCAAAAATGAGTTTTCTATAAAAAAAATGATTATTTTAAGTTAAAGAGGTTTTTCTATTAATTTTCATTTGTTTTTTTCTGAATTTTCTTGAATTTTATAACATTTTGTTAGATTTTTAAAGTATTTTTCAAGATTTTAAAACTAGAAATTTGATTTATTTATTGTGTGCTAACGTGGCATTGTAGACTTGTGGCACCCAAATCAACACCTACATGTTGCTGAAAAGGGGAATGTTAGTTTCTTTAATCATTTTTATCATGTTGGTAAGAGCTTAGTAGGGCCAGTCCTTTTAAAATAAAATAAAATATTTTAGTTTTATCCAATGTGGCACTAAAATTGTTTTACCGTAAGAACATGTGGCCCATTGTGGATCACTTGATCTGGTGGACCAAGTCCATTGGATCTCCTCTTTTATGTGTGACACATAGTAGCTTGTGAAGCGTCGGATTACAAAATAACATATTGACACCTCAAATAGTCTTCCATTTCTTCTATTTGTGTGACAAATAATATATTGACATGTGGCTCAAACTAGTGAATCCTAATGGTGACGTGAGATCGTACTCGTTGTTTCTCTCTCTTCAGGACAAATGACTGATGGATATTATGTGGCCTATAAGCCAATCACACTTCCATTTATCTTGTTTATGTTCATTGAAATTAAATTTATTCATTGTCATTCTTGTGTGATGTTTGCAATGAAGTCCATGAGCATGTGCAATGACTAAGTGAATTATGATGAGATCATAATATAGTGATCACTAGTCTTTAAACATATGTTCTAAACATTCCTATTCGTGGGACATTTGAGAAGGACATCGAATAATCCGGAAAGAATAGCACTATCTAATCCAACTCATATGATGAGTATGGCTGATCCTATAGCCATCGATGTGGAGACACTAAGGATAGATAGTGGGTGCTCTTTGGAGAAAGAGTTCACTGAATTGATCCGTATGAATCCTTGAATGGTAATATACCTAATTGTCAATCAGGTTGATTCATGTCATGATTGTGTATGTGGTCCTTTGACTTGAGACACCAAAGACATCTTGTGGATGGATGATCGTGTTTTGATTATGACTTACGAATCCCTAGTCACGGGATATCTAAAACGTCATATATTGGATACGACATGAAGTCCACGAAGATGATTGTGTGGTCAAGATGGGATCATCCATCCTCGGTATTTGAGAAGATTGACTCAAGGAATGAGATGCGGTTAAATCCTTGGCCAAGGTAGCGGAAATATTAGAGAAGTTGTTCTCAATGATTTCCTACTCGCATCAGTACTAAATTGAGTGACGGATTAGGGTTTGACAATTAACCATACCCTAAGTCATTCATGAATCTCGTGTGGATGAAGGATTATACGTACACGGTAACCAATGACGGCAAGGTTCTATGAAAGAGTTCTAATATACTCAATATCTCCTAGAGCACGTGGTGTAGCTTGGCACCCACCGGGCTGGCGACTCAACCTGTCAATTGGGTTAAATTGATCCTTAGTCAATTAATCTATATGTTGATATAGTAAATTGATAAGAAGGACCAATAAGTGTTATTGGGTTGATAGAGTCATTAACTAGCGAGATATATGGACCTAGAGGGTCACACACATAAGGTCAATGGACGTCGGTGGATATAGACATAATAATAAGGGTTTTTGTGAAAAGTTCACATTCCCAAAGTCTATAAATAGGGGGAGAACGACCATAATAGAGGTGCCCATGCAAGCCTAGTGGAACTTCTCCTCCCTCTTCTCTTCCTCTCGTGGTGACGAGTGTTCAAGAGGAGATCCGATCGTCTGTAGACTGTGTGGATACCGCTAGAGGCCGGACGCTTGAACGGTTGAAGAACTCTTTCAAATGATCCAAGTAAGTATGAATTTTATTCTATACTAGATGATATGATCATCTAGAATGGATGATGAGATCATCTATTCTTGGTACTTCAACAATGTTGAATGTTTTGATTCAACACCTTCCGCTGCAATCATTATTTTGGATAAAGATTTGGAGAGCTTTTCGAGCCTCAGATCCCAGCAATGACAACACCACATGTGATACAAATTTGGAGCTTCTGATAGAGATGTGGTCAAATCAAGCTATGTTTAATATATTTTTAATGGTTAGAAATGCTCTAAATTGAAATTATGACTTCTCATGATCTCGAAGGTGTTATGGGCTAAATTTTTGTGGGTTTGATCTTCATTTCATGCTCTACACACTCACAGTGGCTACTTCAAATTTTGAGGTAGAAAAATTAGAATTTTTTTAACATTTCATTGTATGCTTCTAGCATTGGCTAGCAGGAAGAAAGAGGACATTGATCGATTGTTCTTCATGTACCAAATATCATTGTTTGGTAAGTTTCTTTGATTTTCTACTCATTCCACATGTTAGATGTAAGTTTCCAAGTTCATATGAGATCTAGGGGATCTAGAAAGAGTGATTAAATAGAGGGTATTATTAGATTGAGTTTTGATCCCGAATATTTGGATTAGGGTTTATTAATTTTCCATCTATTTCATTTTCTCAATCTTTTCATCCACATTTTCATATTTTTAACCCTAAATCACTATCCCACCATTCAGTCAAGAATTTTCATTCTTCCTTTTTTTATCGATCATTTGCAATTTCTTAATATAAAAATATTGTTTTATTTCACCATTTTAACTATCCTCCTTGTAGATTCAACCTCGACTCACCACTATTCTAAAATTTAAGATCAAATTCGAAGATTTGAGTATAATTTTTCATTTGTGAACTTATGTTTTTAATGACCATGATCTTGTACATATCAAGTACCCTTAATGTCCATTACCATTAACAATATCTAGTGATGGTAACATCATACAGTACCCATAACAACATATGATATCTATAAATGTCCTGTGGGCCCCTAAAATTCGTCATTGCACCCCTCATCATGCACCATTCGTAGCCAATATTGGATGACGATCTTGAGTACTAGGTATTTGATGGTGAACAACAAATGATGTCGACGACGGTGCATAATGATTATAATTATATTCAATCTTGATGATGATGCAGTTAGACCATCGTTCACGACCCGCTTGTCGATGTCAATTACTTCTCACCTCTTGGAGGAGTACCCGGAAGAATCTGCAACCAATGCTCTTGATATTGGTTTGTTTTGCTTCTCTTAAGAGTATCTCTATTGCTTCATCATTTACTAGTATTGGTTGATTTCTTGATAGCAGTAATTGAAATCGAGAACTTCAATCATTTCTTGCATTAGAAATCCTTGATTTTAGTCAAAATCTGAAGAATCTGAAAATACCGAGCACTTGCTTTCAACGAGGTTTACAAAGAGTTCGTCAACGAAGACTTATGGGCAATGCAAATCTGGACTTAATTTGTTACGTTGACTTTCATGGATAAACTTGCGTAGGAATATCACAGTCTGCAATAAAATTCCGTCGTGAAAATATAAGACTATTAAATTGAGGCGAGAGTTCTTTGCCAACCTGGAGGGTATAATTGTCTTTTCCTAACGGTCTTATCTAAAGGCAGATGCCAGTTTTGGAAGCAAGAGTCGTCGGTTTGACCAAAGGAGTGGGGCCCGGCCCACAGAAATACTTCTACGAGGAAGTAAAACTGGCGCCTAATTCAAATGGTCGTAACTAAGTAATTATAATTAAAAAAATAAAATTCAGCTCCTCGAAAGCAGAGAAGCTTTTATTCTAACCGCCATTCGCTCCATCCTCGTGAGTCTCTCTCTCTCTCTCTCTCTCTCTACCTTTATGGGGTCGGACAGTGCTTGGTAGAGAAAGAAGGTCGTGATTTGCTGTTCCAGACGAGGTTAGGGCAACAGGGAGTAACGTTTGATTCGTTGCCCCGGAGCGCTGGAGAGGACGCTCTCGAGGTAATGAAAGCGTCGGACGGCTCCGATCTATTCGACCACCACGCGATCATGGATGCTGACTTCTCCTCGGTCGGCGGTGACCACGACTTCGAGTTCGCCTTCAACTCCAGCAATTTCTCGGACCGCGTGCTGCGGATCGAGATCATGGCAGACCCGCCGGAGAGCAAATCCGACGGCGAGGCCTGCAGCAGCATAGCTGAGTGGAGAAAGCGGAAGCGAAGACGCGAAGAAATCAAGAGGGACGAAGGTTTCATGCATTTTAAGTCGTCTTGTTAATCGTTTCTGTCATCATTCATCAAATAGAATCATTTTAATATGAATTCGTTTGAAATCACCCGCTAATCGGCCGTTTGAAAGCAGTTAGTTTATTTCTACGGTTCTGAAATTCACCTAATTTCCGTAAAAGGGCATCTTGGCTCTTGTGGTGCAAATATTCGATCTATAGAATTAATCTGGCGTATCTTTTTTAATATTTAATTAGACCTCCCCTTTGTTTGTTAAGGTGTTCTCCGTTCATTTTTCAGCTGCAGTTTTTGAGATACGCAGTTCAGAACAAATTTTGAATTTGAACCTCCCTGATTCTGATGAAGGCTTAGCGTGCGATAATCCAGAAGATCCGATGGCTATGCTGGAAGAACCTCCATCAGGTTTAGTAACTAATCATTTATTCAGACCTGAAATGGAATTTGTCTCTGATCAATCATGTGCTTGTTATGCAGTTTTGAATGCGTTACACCTCTATTTACTTGAAACTTACAGATGCATGCTCGATTTCAATAATATCATTGCTTTTTCCTATTGATCCTAAAAATTCGTTGTGCTCACCATTATCCTCTTATTCAGATGAAGATCGTCTCGCTGAGACAACAATCACTGTTTGAGAATGGCAGTGGATTGAATGATGTTAGGGTCTTGAAAGGTTGAAATACAATGTCTGTATCATTAGGTTTTTCAGGAGAATTCTGATGAGAAGACCAAGAAAACCAAATTCAGCTCCGTGTAAGATAGCCATAGTATGGTTGAGCAATTGACATGATATATTTGCTCACATTCCAGACAAAGGACATAATTTGCAGGAACATCCTTTAGTCTTAATCAGAGGTAGAGTGAAAGATTCGCCAGGTGTGGAGTCAAGGATTTGCTGGGAATTCCTGATTGAAGAAGGGGAAGACTTAAATATGGTGCAGAAAGATTTAAATAGATATGAATGGAAGATGCCCCTGGAACATTGATTTTCTTATCAGTCAGTTGAGTGAGTCCTAACACATTGGTTTTGTTTGATGGAACAACAATTTATCCCAAAACAACTTATCCAAAGCCCTGCGCATAAACTTGCCACAACTTCTTTTCCAGAATCTTTTCCGGATCTTGACTTTGTAACTTACCCTGCTAGTCAACTCGCGCCTTAATTAGTTCTTCTTTGTGACCGTCAAATATTATCTTTTCTTCGCATAAAACATAACCTGCGGGCCTCTTCTATTTTTATAAGTTGGCACCAACAGGGCCATACCAGGGGAGTTCTTCACTCCCTGGCGTACCTGCGCTTAGTAATCAGTGTGTTGATGAAAGGTACTCTTTTGCTCCAGAGGCACCCAAAAGGAATGGGTCTATTGTGTGGTAAAACCTTGACTTACCTTTGTCGGGAATGTTCGACTATTTGGTTCATGACCAAGCGCTTCTTTCAGACTCTAGTGTTCATTATTCTTTAGGGGACCCTCTCACCTGGAGTTCAGATGAGTACCTCAGTGCAAAAGTGAAACCTTTTTAAGCTCAAAGTATGAACTCAAATGAGAGCTTTGCCTCCCGTTTTAGAACAAGTCATGTGCCCAAGATTATCAAATTATCATAAGTGACAGGCAAACCTAAAGGCAAAGCCATTGGTTCAATTCAGTTTCAGCAGGTGGCACATGATGTGGTTTGTGATATGAGAAGCCCTTGATGGCCCAGTTAGAAGTCTATACAGACAAGCCCTGAGGGATTAGAATAGGAGATAAGGAATCATGTGCCTGGTGGAGTTACCTGGTTAGGGTTTAGTTTATATCTTCCTCTCTGAATTCTGTTCCCCCACTCCCTCTGATTCTGTCCTCATCTTCAGGCAGCATTTGGAGCTCATTACAGTTATTAATCTCTACCTAATGTTTTATTCCCACCCCCAATCTTATGCTCAAGGAGCTCACTTATATTATTATCATTTTGAAGGTAATGCATACGACTTGATAGGATCCTATTCGAGATCTTATCAGTTTGTCTCTTTGGATGACTAGGCCAGGGGATGGTGAGAAAACATGCTATGGAATATTCCTTCGCACTGTTGTGTGAAGGTTGCTTCCCTATCTTAAGGGGTGTTTGGCACGTGTCCTTGACATCTTAAATCTTTCCTTCAAAGCAAGATTCTTGGTCCCTTCTATGGTGTTTTGGCTGTTTGTCTGGTAGAACCCTCATCAAGAGGCAAAAAATGCCTGTTTGCTTGAGTCAAAGAAAAGAGGACAGAAGATCACAAGGAACCTCCTAGGGCAGATGTTCGAGAGGCTACTCCCACTCTCCTTCCAGACACCAAAAATCCTCCTAGATTCCCTATTCCTCAGTTGCTCCCATCATTGTTGGCAGATCCGGTTGAATCAAATCCCCCTGAACCAGGTCCGGCTGAACTGGTTCCCACTGAGCCGGGCCAGGTTGGACCTGGCATTGCCCTTCCTAGCCTCTGTCGCTGGTATGCGATAACTGTCTTCTCATCAGTGTGCTTCTGCTGGTCCAAGTGAATGTGGAAGGGAGAATAAGGCCGTTTGTGGCTGTGCACATGTCAAGGTCACCATGGTTGAGGGAGAAAGCCTGTCGCATACCTTCATCATGTGACAGCTTGGTAAGGCTATGAGAGACCTGCAAATGCAGGTCCAGCCCGGATCTGGCCGTTGGATTCATTAGAAGCCCCTGAAGAACCCTGGCAGAAGGAGGGGAAGTCTTTTATTCAGCTAGGACATCAGGGCTCAAGAAGGTAGAGTTCCAACAGGGACTAGAGCTTGTCTCTCCATCAGTGCCCTTCCCAGACGTGTTTATTCTCTCTCACCAAACTTCTGGAGGATCTGACCAATCGGGTGGCTCTTTGCTTGCTTCATCTGCCATTGTTCTCTCGTACTATCCCTGTCAGGCACATTTTGGACGATTTGGTGTATTTGGATTTCATGTTTCTTATTGATATTCCATTTATCTCTATCAACTGTATTCAGGACTTGTCAGTCTCATGTACTTCATGGATATTTTATATACTGTTGCACTCGGCCCCATAGTTACTCCTGCATTGAATAAATATAGAAATTGATCATCTTGCATCTATAATGTTGCCACATTGCTATTTTTTGAAGTTATATTTTCCAATTTAGGTGATGACGAAGTGGGACAGGATAATGATTCATCCTGGAGCATGGACTGTTCGACTGTTGTCAGAGTAAAATCCATATTCATCAGTTCAGCAATCCTTGCAGCAAAAAGTCCTTTCTTTTACAAGGTAATAACTCAACTTTCTTATTGGGGAAAGAAATTAAATATGTCGTCTCTCCAATGACTTTTTCCATATTCTGTTTAGCTCTTCTCCAATGGCATGCGTGAATCAGATCAGAGGCATGCTACTTTGCGAATTCATGCCTCAGGTTGGCTCTATTATAGCTCTCATTCATTGATTTGTTTACCTTGATTATGACATTATTTCTACATTTTTGCAGAGGAATCGGCGCTAATGGAGCTCCTGAGTTTCATGTACAGTGGCAAGATGTTAACGAATGTTGCTCCGGCTCTATTGGACATATTGATGGCAGCAGATAAGTTTGAAGTGGCTTCATGCATGAGACATTGCAGCAAGTTGTTGCGGAACTTGCCGATGACTCCCGAATCAGCTCTGCTGTATCTCGAGCTTCCTTCAAGCGTCTCCATGGCATCAGCGGTGCAGCCATTGACTGATGCCGCCAAAGAATTTCTCGCCACCCGATATAAAGATGTCACCAAGTAAGTATTTCTTTGAAATTTTTGTTGTTTCTTTGGGTTTTGATGCTGTGAAAGGCATCAGAGAGGAGATAAATTAGCTTAAGTTTCAGAGCTATGAGGACCCGAACAAGGAGAGGGATTGAACTGGGTTTTCCGTTTTTTTTTTTCTATATTACTTCACTCAACCTTAGGAAGTTGAACTGGGTTTTCTTTTTCACTAATTCATCTAAAACTTGGGCAGGTTTCAAGATGAAATCTTGGCTCTGCCTCTAGCAGGAATTGAGGCTATACTAAGCAGCGACGAGCTACAGGTGGCCTCTGAAGACGTAGTCTATGACATCGTTCTCCGATGGGTCCGGGCCCAATTTTCCCGGTCAGAAGACCGCCGTGAGGTCCTTGGGGCTCGATTAGCTCGCCTCGTCAGATTCCCTTTCATGACATGTCGCAAGCTACGGAAAGTCCTCAGCTGCCCCGACGTTGACCATGAACTTGCTTCAAAGCTAGTCATGGAAGCTCTTTTCTTCAAAGCAGAGACCCCCCACCGCCAACGGGCCCTGGCCCTAGAAGATACTGCCAGCTCATCTTCCTCAGCTCGACGATTTGTGGAGCGGGCCTACAAGTACCGGCCAGTTAAGGTGGTGGAGTTCGAGCTCCCCCACGCTCAGTGCATCGTTTACCTGGATCTGAAGCGCGAGGAGTGCGCTAATTTGTTCCCAGCTGGACGGGTTTACTCTCAAGCCTTCCATTTGGGTGGTCAAGGGTTTCTTCCTCTCGGCCCACTGTAATATGGACCAACAGAGCTCATTCCACTGTTTTGGGCTTTTCTTGGGGATGCAAGAGAAGGGCTCGGTGAGCTTCACTGTGGACTACGAGTTCGCTGCTCGGGCCCGACCTGCCGACGACTTTGTGAGCAAATACAAAGGGTTTTATACCTTCACCGGGGGGAAAGCTGTCGGATATCGCAATCTCTTTGCTATTCCTTGGACTTCTTTTATGGCGGATGATAGCCCTTACTTCATCAATGGAAATCTCCACCTCCGGGCCGAGCTCACCATCAAACGCCCTCCCCTCTCCTCTGCTGCCGCAGCCAACTGACCGATGATCTGGTTACATTGTCAAACACTGTACAGTGGTTTTCTTTTGACTTTTACACTTTCTGCCCTGATCCCAAGCCTTTGGAAACTTTCTTTTGATCAGAATCATGCCCTTTCAGGTCTATTTTCTGTGCTTAGCCCCAATTACTTCTCTTTCGGTCCATTCTGGACTTCAAAATGTGGGTTCATTTGATCGCCATTCTTGTTGAATTCGTTTCGTTGTCATTGGCATCTCTTCCATGCCTCTAAAACTGTGATGTCATCATACTCAGCAGCCCTCGCTCATTTTGCTCTGCCCTTCCTCTTGAGCAAGTTTTAACCTGGTAGGACTTGTGAGCATTCTTGGATTCACTGGTTATCCCTAGCTACATAAAGCTGCCCAAAGAGGAAAAAAACCCTAGCCGCTAATGTCAGTAGATTTATTGCTTCAATTGCTTGATAAATGTTCCCATTCTAGCACCTCCAGCGCCATATTTTAACATTCAGATTGATCATACATGCTTGTATGCAAGTCAAGAAGTTCATGCAGCCTATTCATCTTGTTATTTCTACCATGGCCATCTTGTTAACATATTGATGCACCTCTTACTCCATTTTGGGACAAGATTTATCCAAAAATCGTTACAAATAATGAAGATGATTCTTTTTAGAGAGGATCAATGCACAACTATGCTTTTATGCATCTCTCTTCCATCAAGAATTTTCTTTATTTAAGATGAGTTCCTCAAAGTGGTCACCAAATAGCCTAAAATTCTTCGATAAATTATTCGACTGGCTAAATAAATTGAAGAGTTCTCCTTCGAGGATTCAATGAGTGATTGTCATTGTAAATTAAAGTCAGAATTCTAGGGTGATGGGACTATCATCAGACAAATATAGACAAATTCAATGCCCACTTTATTATTACTATTATTATTATCATCATCATCATTTTGATATTTGATGCGCCTTTGGAAATCATGTATATTCAAAGGGTTTAGGATTTAAGGATAGGCAGCCTAAAAGTGTATGTTGAGGTGCAATGTCTAGGTCATTGAAGACATGGGTTGAGGAGGATTTGATCTCAGCCATCCAACTTGTAATGCACATTCCATTAGGGTGCACCCTCTCTCCGTGGTGATTGGTCTAATCAAAGATAAACAAAGCTTATACTATTTTTTAATCACCCCTTTTCTCAACCTATTCACTCCTCGCAATTTGGATTAGGTTTGACTAAGCCGAAGTGAAAATCTTTTATGAATAGGTGGTTAAAAGGATGTTAACTTATTTTCATCTACATCTTAAAATCCCTTAAACAAATGTTTGAATTACATGAGATAATGAGCTTACATAAACATGACAAGAACTTGAACCATTTTCTTTTTTTTTCCTTTTTCCTTTGGAAGATTTTATTGGCATAAATATTTTTTTAGAAAATTTATTCTTGATTTTACATGAATTTAAAAAGAATTTAATATGGTCAAACTCTACGATCTTTAGTACTCAAGAAAATATGATCAATTCCAAAGCGGTTTGACCTTTTGAGAAGCAAAAAATGAGTCATGCACAAATTAAGCCTTGAAATGTGTAAATTATAATATAAATTGAGAAGGCACGAGGAATGGGAAAGCCGATAAAACCATGATAATCTACTCAATAATACTATACTTGTGAATTACAATGGTTAGAGTGACGAAAATTATGGTAGAAAGGCCATGTTATGAGCATGGCCATGGTTGTCACATGCCAATTCTTGGTAAAAAAAAAAAACAAAGGTTGATGGGAATCTTCCCTCTAGGTGTGACAACGCCAACATTGTCCCCTTTTCTCAAGGCACTGGTGACAACATCAACTGTCGAGGGTTTATAGAAGTGCGAGCCTCGCGGTTACTTTGGACACCACCTCAACTAGGGCAGATGTTTTTTTAAAAAAATGAAAATTTGAAAAAAAATCCGGCAAGATTCTTTCAATAAAAGGAAATTTTCAAAAGAAGAAAAATGAAAAATTTGCAAAAGGGAAAAATTTTGAAAAAAGGGAAAAATATATAAAAATTATAAAATAATAAAGAAGATGTCTACCTTCAACAAGTCCATTATTTCTAGCTACTAGGGGGAGTGTGGTCATGATCTCATGTGACTCCTTCATCGCCTAATTTACACTTGAGCCAACATCATTTTCATCTTCTATAGTACGGAGAGAGAGAGAGAGGGGTAGATCTCTATCATTATTTTATGGCGATACCTTTGTCTAAATCACTATTGCCTTCCCAAAATACTCACTTGGGCCACAGTGATATCATCTATGGTCAGCTCTCATCATTTTGCTTTCATTCAATCCATCATTACTACCTTCTTCTACCCTCCACCATCATCTCATCAATGTTCATCGTCTATGATCTACATCATTTTCAAAGAGAGAGGAGAAGCGTCCTCATCAACTGAAATCTCCCACATGTTGGAGACACCCGTATAGACGGGATGACCAAGGACAAAGCATCTACCACTCTCACTTCCTCTCATATGTGCTCTTGAAGGAGGTGTCTTCACGTGGGAACTAATATATATAGGGGCAGCCTTGACATAGGAGCACACACACACATCCTACATGTCATATGGAGAGTGCAATGAGTTTTAGATAAACTTGGAGTTCAATTCATTATGTCTCTCTATGATGTCAACTATCATGTTTATGTTCCATGCTGAGTGTGTATGTATCAAAATTCCATCTGGAGGGAGAGTGTGAAAGCCCATGAGAACCCACACTTGCCTATTAGTATTTTCTCTCTCTCTTGTGTATCCCACTACAGGGCCTCCTTGTAAACTCTGTTCGCTATTCTCATTCTATCATGGCATCTTTTCAACATACCCATAGAAATTTCATAGGGTTGAAGAGGAGGAAGCTCCGCATTCGGTTTTTAAGCCAAACCTATCCATAAAAAACATTTTTAAGAAGAATCTTCAGAGTAATTGGGTATTGGGCAATAATTTCATGAAATAGATTTTCAGCATAGAGAGGATTTGAGTGAAATTTTTGAGTAAGCAAATCCAATGTAATCAAGAGAAATTTATCTAGAAATAAAATGAATTAAAAAAATATAAATTAAAGGTAGTTCATGTAGGAACCCAATCATCAGAATGAGTGAGATCAAAAGGATTTGCACTCTAACCCAAGGAAAGATAACAATAGCTAATATGATGGTATTTATCTAATTCACAAGGCTTGCAATAAATATTAACTAGATATAACTATATAAATTCCTCTTAGAGATACTTGTATAAATGCCTCTTGAATCGTAGACATTCTAGGGTGGACAAAATGACAATTTGAAAGAGATGAAAAGTTTGTAATGAAGGTCAAGGAACTAAGGCTAGAAAGAAGTTTATCCCACAGAAGTAGGCGGATGTGTTGATCATTGAGTCTTGAAAGACACAATGATGTTGATAAATGGAAAAAGAGAAAAGGAATTTTTAGAATAATAGAAATGTTAGACAAATCTTGACTGTGAAGTCAAGTACATGTAGAAAAAATTATCTTCGAAAAGGTTTGGAATAGAAGAGATGTATCCTTGGGCCTGAATGGACCATGAGCATCCATGGGCAATGAATTTGGATGATAGGTTGGAGTAGGAGGATGAATGGAAAAATGAGGATCAAGTGCTATTAGATAACAAGATCTAGATGTTGTGATCTAAGAACTTTCCCTTAGAAGGAAGTAACGCAAAAGTACTAGAGATTTTTCCCCAATACAAAAGAAACTCCGCCTACGCATCGTAAGAAATTTGACGCTATATTTTGTTATAAGTATTTTACAAGATGTTTCATACTGAGAGGATATTTCACAATTCAAGGGTGACAAACATCTCCATGCCCATATCCAAACTAAGAAGTCATCAAAGAATTTGTCAAAAAATAAATTCTCCACTCATGCCCAATCTGTTTTGCTTTTTGTGGGGTGGGGGAGGAGGAGGAGGGGTCCCTTGGATCTCCATATAACTCCCTCTACAAAAAAAATGATCTCACTAATGCATCTGTCTCCGATCTACCAAGCCCAAACTATCTTCATCTGCAGGAATTGCCTTTCCTGCTCCTGAGAAGATATAAATTCAAGTGTCCATAAAATTCACTCCCCGTGATGTTCTTCGTGCTCTTTCAATTAAGAACAAAGGCAGCTTCGTTGACGGTTATATCTCCAAACCATCGCAAGATAATGCTCGATTGTATTTATTTTGGAAGCACTGCAATGACTTGGTCAATTCATGGCTTCAAAATACTACGCGTGAATCTATGTCAAGTTGTTTTCGACGCACACAGTTGGCGACTGATGCGTGGCGAGAGATTAAAATGCACTTCCCTTTCAAGAGCATGTAATGAAATCCAAACCTTCCGAATGCTCTTGGTATGGATGTGCTTGCAATGGTTAGACATAATGAGCAATTTTATGTCTTTGCTTTTCTCATGGGTTTGAATGATGAGTATGCAATGTGTCAATCACAAGTGCTCATGATGGACCCAATCCCGCTGATTTCCAGAGTGTATGGATTAATCTGTCAAAATGAGGACATGCAGAAGACTACTCCACCACCAATTGAGTCACCTCATCTTCTCTCTATATATGGCTTCTGCCGTGGCCACCAACTCTTGGAAGATTCTTGGCAAAAAAAGTTTTTCATGAAAGGATCGAGTTAAGTGCTACAGACTATGGTTAAGTGCTACATATTGCATGGATATCCACCATGGTACAAGCCTGCCGTAAAAACTCATGATGTAAACCAAGTCACCACCCTTCTACGATCATTTAGTGTGGATCACTCGCTAAAATGCAATCTGAATTTGGGAAGAGTTAACTACAGAGCTTCTTCACAATCAACTTCAGTATTTACTATCCAAGCTTTCTACTAGCTCAATTAGTACACCCTCAAACGTGTCAAACATGTCCTCTACCACATTTAGATGATTTCCTGGAGGTATAGAATATCTCTCTGTCTTTTTCTCCACGTGAACATTTCATCGTGCATAGTGGATTGTAAACTCCAGGGCAATTCAACACATTTGTTCAGAGAAGGATGTTTCAGTTCCCCAATACGGCCCACTCATTTAACCTGAATCATGTTTCTGGATTTGACATGATACTCTGGATCATTGGGTGGGGAAGTGAAGCTTGGATCTCATACATTGCCTTGAAATGTTTTCTTTATGCCAAAGCTTAAATTCAATTCAATGGATGCCAGTAAGACTACTGATCTAAACTTTGAATTTAAATTTTCAAAATATTGTGCAATTATTCTCTAGGTGATGTCAAAGAGAATGATTCTCAAGGCTGACTGACAAGGAGACTTGCATGTCCTTGATCGGGGTAAAGATATTCTTCCTTATTTTCCTACACATTCATATGCATTATCCATACGGCTATCATCAAAAGTGTGGCACAGGCAGCTTGGAAGTTTCCCAATTGCCATCTAGACAAAAAAAGACGATTATCCTTCCCATCCATTGGAAATACCTACAATCAGTCATTTGATCTTTCCCATTGTGACATTTGGGGACCTTATCACATGGAGAGCCATGGGGTTCAACAATATTTCTTAACTATTCATTGATGATTTGATAAGATTTTCTTGGATGTATCTCTTGCATGTGAAATCCCATCTTGAATGATATCAATGTTTAATACCGAGTTTGGCAAGTCGATCAAACAATTCAGGTCTGAGAATGCCCATGAGTTGGAAAGTAAATAACTTTTTGCTGAACAATGTAGTTTCACCAGTATTCATGTGTGCAAACACCTCAGCAAAACTCCATCATGGAGCGCAAACATCAACATCTCCTCAACGTGGCACTAGCACTCCTCTTTCAGTCTCATGCTCCCATTGAATTTTGGCTTGAATGCATTCTTACCGCTACCTATCTTAGAAACTCGTTATCATATCTTCAACTTTGTAATTGAAACTCTGTTCGAATTAATTTACCACAAACCCATGGATTATCATTTAATGTGGTTCTTTGGATGACTAGCACATGCATCAACATTACATGCACATTGTAAAAGTTTGAACCAGGATCATTACAGGGCCACAGTCCTCATTAGATATCAGCCTGGAGTCAAGGGGTATAAACTCTATATCTGGAGACCAAAGAGATAATTGTCTCACTTGATGTTACTTTCTATGAAAAAATTCTATTCCATGAGGTGAAGAATGAAGGTGATGATTCGGACCCATTTCTTGTTATATCCTCTCCTCTCGTGAACGAGAGTTATCATGATTGTGATGACCCCATAGGTCAAGTATTTTAACAACAAAGTCCAAGTTCCTAGGATGATAGTTCTCGTATTGATGGTTCAGCTGAGCAAACCCATAATACGAATAAAGGCAAAGTAGATGACACAACTTCCCCTAGTGATGTCATCTAAATGGATCATAGTAATAGCGGAAATTCAACTATGGCCCAGGGAAGATCTGATCACTCCCAGAGAACTCCTTCCTGTATTGTGGATTTCCTTTGCAACAACAACTTGGTGGAAAACGTGTGACATACAGCTACGATTCTCTATTCCCTTGCTATAAGAATTTATTACACTTGTCTCATCTGTCCTAGAACTTGTGTATTTGTGTAAGGTTGTCCAATTTCTTGAATGGAAAATGGCCATGGAGGAGGAATTGGCAGCACTGGAAACCAATTCCACTTAGTCAGTCGCTCATGCTCCTGAAGGCAAGCAACCACTAGGTTGCAAGTGGGTGTGGAAAACTAAATAAAATAGGGATGATTCAATCAAAAGACATCAAGCATGATTGTTTGCAAAAGGTTACACTGGTATTGATATTTTATTGTGTGTATACAACGAGAAGGAATTGATTTTTTTGGTACTTTCTCATCGGCAACTAAACCATCAAACATAAAGCTTCCTGTTGCTTTAGAAATTTCAGAAAATTGACATCTATTCCAACTTGAGATCAACAACGCATTTCTTAATGGTGACTTGGACAAGGTACATGTAGAAATTCCATTGAGATATCAAGTCCAACAAGCAAATGGGCGAGGAACGTCTGTAAGCTTCACAAATCCCTTTGTGGAGGAACATCTGCAATCGTCAAATGGTAATCTAAAATTTCTCTCTTGTTGATTACCTTTGGTTTTTGCCAATCCAAATCTGACTATTCATTTTTTTCTCAGGGAATCTGCCATTCATATGAATGAAATCATCGTCTCATGCCCATCATTAGTTGAAGTTATCATCTCATGCCCATCATTAAAACATATCTAAGCTCCCAGTTCAAGTTGACTTGGCACACTCAAGTACGTTGTGGGACTAGAAATAGCTCTCTCAAAAGAAGCGATTGTTGTATCCCAATGCAGTTACGCTCTTCATCCCAATGTTGTATCATAGATGCTCTTCATCTATGATGCACCCATAGATGCAAGGCAACATCTATTTGTTCATCTTGGGAGTACTTTGAAGGACCATTCACAATATTGAAGATTGATTGCAACGCCACTGCATTTGACATTTTCTCAACCGGACATCATGTTTTCCATGCACAAGCTTAGCAAATAAATGGATAAGTCAAGCAACATACACCTCCATAGCATTGTATCCTATTCGACAATATATAAAATCCTCACCCTGACAAGGTTCTTCTGCGTTGAAGTTTCAGGCCTTCTCTGATGCTGATTGGGGAACATGTCTAGACTGGCAAAATCCACCACAGGTTATTGAGTCTTTCTTGGGGATTCTTTGATTTCATGGAGGTAAAAAAAGTAGCTGACTGTTTCCTGCTCTTCTGCATAGGCTGAATATAGAGCCATGGCAGACACAACCATGGAAATTTTCTGGATACATCAGCTGCTGGATGATCTGAAAATTTGGAATAATTGTCCCGCAAATCTTTATTTTGACAATCAAGAAGTAAGGAAAATTTTCTCTAATCCCATGTTCCATGAATGAACCAAACTCATCAAATTGGATTGTCACGATGTACGAGATAAGGCTCTCGAAGGGGTATTCAAGATCCTCCTGACTGAATTAAAACATCAATTAACTGACACATTTACAAAGGTACTACCATCTTCATCATTTCATGTCACATCAAAATGAACGTGAAGAATATTTTTCAGAATTTATAATGCATCATCATCTTGGGCGGGCAAGGAGTACTGGACTACGCTTCAGAGGTTCATCATGTGGAGCTGATATGATTTTTGTCTTTTTTTTGTCATTGTAGTCTGTTTTTTTGTTTCTCCTCCATCGACTGGCGGACTGGTTGGGCATCAAAATCTCCAAAATGACATGGCCGTCTCAAGATCCTACTAGGAGGCATTTATGTACCTAAAGAATAATTTTGAATGAAAGGTTTTTGCATTTGGGGGTTCATATACAGTCATTTCAAGCACAAAAATACATGGAGAATTGTCATATATAGTCCAAGCTCTCCAACTGAAGTTCTAGCTGCTTGTAAAGATCCTCCCGCCTTGGGCTGCTCTGCAAAAATGTCGCAGTCTTTTCCACTGCTTTCTGCATGTGAAATCAGATCCATGAGTCCAGTTTTCTATCCAAATCCTGGCTCTCGAGAATTTCAAATTTTCCATGCAGCTGCCTCTTGGGTTTTTATGTTTTTAAGTGCTCACTCTCTTGTGCCATTTCTCAGAGACCCCAGTTTCCACGGCCCATTACGTCATCGCGGGCCTAGCCCATTTCGCGGTCCAATTTTGTACCCATTGTCAAGCCGGCTGGAGAAGTGTGAGAGGGCTGATGACGTGGTTACTTACCTTTGGATGATCTGGCGTCTCGATCATAATGGCGGTCCGCGTGATGTGGGCCCCAAAAGATGGACCTGCTGCACGCGATGAAATCACTGACATCTCCTCAAGACGTCATCAATCTTTAAGACGTAATTCCTATCAGAGTTGGACGCGTGTCCGTGACGTGCCATTTGTTCTTCCCTATCAGAAAATCGTAGGTGGAGGAGATTCATACGTGGACCAGAGATTTGCCGCGGAGGAGAGCGGAACGAGGCGGTTTTTGCTTTCCACTTCGAGATTTCGATTTTGTGCGCTCATTGTCTAGGTATGCTGCGATTTGGATCTGTACCGTCTTTGTTCAGCGGGATTTCTTTTCGTCATCGGGAGGAATTTCGAATGATTTGATCTTCTGACTCTATCTCTAAGGATTTTCGGGATGTTCAGGTTAATAAATTAGCGAAAATCACCTCGCCTGCTTCTAGGTTGCTTCAAAATAAAATACACTGCACGTAAAATATTTCACATCCGAGATCGAAGAGGGACTTTCAGATACAGGGAAACATTTTGTTTGTCGACGAATTCCATTTCTAACTTCTAAGATATTTCGTGAAGCTTTTTTTGTATTGAATACTTTTGTAACATCGCCTAAAAAGAGTGGAATGAAGCTAATTTTTTAAGCTTTTTGATGTTGGAACATAGCTGTCTACATTCAAAAATACCAAAATCTGTCCTTCGAAATTGCCTTCTAATGGCAAACAGCGATGCTGCAACACCTCCAAAACCTGGAAAGACATCATCTGTGGTTCAGGTTTTTAAATCCATTCATTAACTAATGACATCTCTCGAGTTACAAAGATCCCTTTTATAATTATTTTGAATTCTCTTTTTTTTTGGCAGGAACAGAGCAGCATACATCCGTATCCTGATTGGACTGCTATGCAGGCATCTATTATCCCATAAATTTACACCTGACGATTGATTCATTTTTTTTTAGGATTGACTTTTTACCGTTATTTCTTAGGCGTATTATGGTTCCGGAGTGGCCATGCCACCTCCATACTTCGCCGCTAACGTCACTCAAGCTCATTCGCCTCATCCGTACATGTGGCCCTCCCCGGTGAATAATTAAACATCTAATTTTTTTCATATCAAAATTTTCCCCGTTCGTTGGATCTAAACTTGAATTGTATGTATGTTTATACCCATGTTGGAACTACCGCATTATATCTGTACTCATTTAATGTTAGCTTACATTCCTTTTTCCGAAGATTATGATGCAACCATTCGGCGCCCCGTATTCCATGTATCAGCATGCTGGAGTTTATGCTCAACCCCCAGATGCGACTGTATGTCACTTTGTATCATACATACATGATCATGGTTCATTGAGTATCTTATCTACTAAGATGTGACACACTTTTCATGGTTGCAGGAGGGTAATGCAGTTGTTCCATCTTCAACTGAAGCAAAAACAGGGGGGGTACGTGGAATTCACTTAGATTATCTGCTTTGCCCTCCTGGATCATTACATAGTTCACGATTATGCCATGAAATGCTACTTTCAGGGAGTAGCTACGCCTATCAAGCCATCTCATAATGGCGGTGACGAGAATGAGTTTGGAAGTGTTGCAGACGTGACTTCGCATAGGTTTTTTTAAACTAAGGATTTAGTTCTAGCCATGTTTATACTTCAAGTTTATGACACATTCATTGCATTCTTGTTGCCAGTGAAAGTGATGGAAGAGATTCGAGCAATGGACGCAAGAAGAAAAATGTAATTGTCTTTTCTATATATAATGATAAATTCCCCGGTGCATGTTAGTATCTCACCTTGAAATTTTCTCGGCTGAAGGGTTATCATACGCTGGAGAATAGTGCTGCACGAAATACTTCGAAAGGTACGTAATTTTCTTTACTCAGCTCCTCAATAGTGCATACTAGGGACCAACAATCAGTGATTGGATCGAATCGTCCAATGTGTTGATCCGATCATTGATCATGTTAAGTTGGCTTTCAATCCATCAGTGATTAAATTTGACCGCATTCGATCAGATCATGGCGTCTTTCGTTGATCGACCGAATTGATCAATCATCCAATGAACGATCATGATCATGACAATCACGATCAGATCACTGTTCCCTAGTGCATACATATTATTCCCAAACAGAATTTTTTTCTTAATTTTCTGAACTCATCGTTGTTACTCAATCACAGCAGAAAATAGTATGATGCTTGCAGCTACTACAAATCCAAAACCGCTAATCCTAGCTCATGGTGTAAGTACTCCTGTTCGTTCCAGTAACAATCTTTTTTGCCATTTTGAGCAGCAGATAAACAGAAAAGTGTTTGAATGTCTGGATAATTTAAATTTCCTAATACGGCAATTATTTTGAATGCATTTGATGAAGATTTGGAAACGATATTGATCAGGTCAAGGTCTCTTGAGACAGATGAAAGTTGACTTTTTGTTGCATATAAGAAAATAGAGAAACCAACAGTTATCATTATATTTACGTCTCATCCTCAGGAAGAACGGGAATCGAAGAAAGAGAAGAGGAAACAATCGAACAGAGAGTCCGCCAGAAGATCGCGACTCAGGAAACAGGTACCGTTGAAAGAATAATAATGACTAATATAATTCTTGAATAAACTCTTTAATCTCAGGCGGAAACTGAAGACCTCGCTCAGAAAGTGGATATGTTGACCGCCGAAAACCAGGCCCTCAGATCAGAAGTCAGTCAACTCTCTAAGGATTCGGCCAGACTACGCCTTGAAAATTCTGCCCTTCAGGTACTTCCATCAAAATATTCAACTGATTTTAAGTCAAACGCAAACCGTGAACTCAAATGAGACAAAAGTCAACGGGCCTGACCTTTTCGTTCTCAGGAGAAACTAAGGGAGACGCAGCTGGATACCGCGTCGGGGAACTCCGCCTCTGCGGTCACGGAGAATCTCCTCTCGCGGATCAGCAGCTCGACCTTCGCCGGCGGGATCAAGGAGACAGAGAAAGAGAGAGAGAATGAGAGTCGTGACGTCATCTCCCGCTGACGCCTCCCTGTTCTTTGATCTAGTGTAACCCTTCTCACAATTCTTTCTTCTCAGTGTATCGTTGATCAATCTAATTATCTCGGCCATGAAATCGAATTTTCAGAGGACCAAAATATAACGAAACTTTGATAAAATTTCTGAGCTTTAAATTCTATGGTGAAATTTAAAGGGTCTCCGAAACGATCCGCGTAAGATGCACGCTGTCGGCGTTTGATTCCTTCGCTTTTTGAAGCGGCGTCTATAAGTTTTGCGCAAGCCACTCGCCCTTTCGCTCTCTCTCTCTCTTCCCTCTCTCTCTCTCTCTCTCGATTTAGGGTAAAGAGGGCAGCGATTCTTCGCCATGGCTTCCAAGCGAATCTTGAAGGAGCTCAAGGATCTGCAAAAGGATCCGCCGACTTCCTGCAGCGCTGGTGAATGATCACGTTCTACGAGATTTTGATTCTTCTTCGTCATTTCTGATTAGGGTTTAATCCCCTGGACGCTCGTCCGGTTTAACTTCGCGATTTCCTCTCTTCCTCCGCCTCGTGTTCTTCGATTCTCTGGTTTTCGACTGCTTCCAGTGGAAACCCTAATTTGTCGTCGATGATGAGCTGCAGGCCCCGTGGCGGAGGACATGTTCCACTGGCAAGCGACGATAATGGGCCCGCCAGATAGCCCATACACCGGCGGCGTTTTCCTTGTCTCCATCCACTTCCCTCCGGACTATCCCTTCAAGCCGCCCAAGGTATCGGCTTCTCGATCTTTTCTGTTGACTTTTTGGTCAACTCCGGATCAATAAAGAACGAGCTAAATTTTGAGGATCTTGTCTATCATCATTAGCATCGTCTTCTCCGTTATAATACCGTGAATTTTCTCTTGATGATCATCATCGTTATCACCGACACCATCATCTTCATACCCAAGAACATCATCATCAAGTTCTTGGGAAATATTCTTCCTTTTCGACAAGCTTCTTCATCTTCTTCCAAAGAATCATCTCAAGGAATATTTTCTTCTAATATAGAAGCTTCTTCATCTTCGGAAACATCTTCCGGAACATTCTTCTTTAGAGGCATATTGTCTATCTTTTCTGTAGAATCATCATCACCATGACCGTCATCATTATCGTTCATCATCAGCCTTTTCTTCTTCGGAAAAATATCCTCATTCTCTCACGTCCAATCGCAGGTGGCATTCCGGACGAAGGTCTTCCACCCTAACATCAACAGCAACGGGAGCATCTGCCTGGACATCCTAAAGGAGCAATGGAGCCCAGCGTTGACCATCTCCAAGGTCAACCTTTGCAAAAACCCTAAACTAAACAATCGTCGTTTTTGGCATTGTCCATCAAAAATCGAAATTTCAGGTTCTCCTATCCATCTGCTCTCTGTTGACTGATCCGAATCCGGACGATCCACTTGTGCCCGAGATCGCTCACATGTACAAGACTGATCGCTCCAAGTACGAGGCCACTGCGAGGAACTGGACTCAGAAATTCGCCATGGGTTGACTTTTCGCTTCGATCTATCTCTTTCCCTGTTTTCTGTTTCAATGAGAGCGAAACCTTCATTTCCACAGTATCTATTCTCAATATTAACTGCAAAAGCTCACGTTTTGCATGATTAACGAAGTGCAAAATGTTTTCAAAGAAATTTCAGAGCCGATAGAACGATTCATAGAGGTGGTAAATGAAATTCTGTAAAGAAAGGACAACAGAAAATAAAACTGTATTCACAGAATATACCGCTGGGATTTCCCCGTGTCTTTTATCCTCTGCCGGAGAACACGTCCAATGGCTGATTTCGATCGCCAAAAGAATCTCTGTTCTCGAACCCTTCCTCGTAGAACCCTTCTTCCCTCAAGGAACCCTTCTTCACGGAAACCTGTTGCATACTCATAAGCAAGAGCATGCTGACAGTGAAGAGAGCAGCGTTCCCCAATCCGAGCAATTTCTTCAGGAGGCTGATCGTGGCGTTTGGTCTTTTAATCTGGTGGAGACTATCCGGCGGGGTGAAGCGCCCGTCGTCTGACACGTGGCCCACAAAGTCCATGGCTTCTTGAATGACCTTGTATTTCCTTCCATGGAATTCAGCGAGTCTCAAGGCTAGAGTGATGCGGCTTTGTTCTAGCCGGGCTATTGCTGCGTCTCTTTCTGCCCTCTGTTGAGACTGAACAGTCTGCATAAAAGAAAACAACATTAAAAGAACGGAATCAAAATCATAATGAAATTCACGGAAATACTAATTTATCAGATCAAGACAATCAATTGATAATGGGCAGAGAATCCTTGGTCCATGAGAGGAAGAAAAAATAGGATAACTGATGTCCAAAACAGAGCTGGTTAGCGTTGATTTGTATCCTTGCCTATCATTCAATGAACAAAGTCAACGACCAAGCATAACAATGCTGACAAAATTCAATGCCAGGATAGAATTGGCGACGTATTATTGAGTATTGAGAAGCTTGAGAGTCACTGCAGACTAAAAGTTAACTAGAACAGCGTCCTAAATGAGTCAATTATCAGTCAACTATTGTGCGAAAAATTACGTGCTTAAAACCGTGCTAAAAATTGTAAATTGCCGCGATACGATTGAGCGGACTCCTCGACTAAAAAATGATAAAGTTAGCTAAGTGTAGGTCGTACTTGCAAGAACTCGAGCTGCTCCTCGAGATCCTCGAGAGCGGTCCTGATGGAATTGAGGCTCCTCGCCTCGGCAATCGCCGCTTCGTCATCCTCGATTTTGAAACCCTTGACGTAGACGTATCCCCTCTTCCACTCGTCCGCGGTCCCAACGCTAGGATACTTCTTCTCGTCGGACGTCTTCCCCCCGTCATTCGGCGCCACCGATTTGAGAAAGTGGAACCTAGACAGCGCGTGAATAGCGTCGCTGATTCTGTCGTGGAGGTCGCAGATCTTCTCCAACACGACCTCCACGTCCTCTCCCTCCATTTCCCATTTCATCTCTCTTGCCTAGGGCTTCCAGTTCCCGCCCAAGAGAGAGAGAGAGACGCGGAGAGATTCAGACTCTGAGGTGGACACCAGAGCCGAGTGGCCGACAAAATTTGGGGAATTTACATTTCAAAACTTCCCTCTCAGAATTCTTTTAAGAAATGTCAAACTTATCTGCCGGTCAACGTCCTTCTGGGGATGCACCACCTTGTAGAACAAAATTTAAACGTCAAATAAAATTGATTAAAGAGGGTTAAATAATGCAAAGCAAGAAGAGAATGAGAGATGGGAAAATCAAAATTATTCTCCAAATCAAGCATCAATATTGGGAAGCGAATCAAACTGAGATGATCTAGCATATCAGATTGCGGATGATCTAGCATATGAATGATATTATGAAAATGCTTCACAAAAATTTGGTAGAGGGCACCACATATAATAATTTCATGGCACCCAAAATTGAAATAAGAAAATAAAAGGATAAATGTGGTGATGCATGAAGGGCTCACTCCATCATGGTAAGATGTGCCGACACATATGATTATGAAGTTCTTAGAGACAATCGAAAGGCAAAATATATAGGAACATGCGAACATTCATTTTGTATATGAAAAACTATATTTTTTAGCATTTTTAAGGCGTAATATGTATAATTGTAGTGCATGTTATCATATTTTAATGAAAATTTTACATTCATCGCATCATCATACTCATATGCTTCTTTTGCACTGATATAGGGTTGATTTGTTGCCTTAGTGGTCTTTGATCATTGCAAATGTCAAACGATTATAAATTAACCATATGTTATTGAGTCTTTTATGTTTGTAGACGAGTGATAAATCAAGCGGATAAAGACTAGAAGATGATAAAGAACTTGGTTTAATTTTCTCAGTTAAACTAAGTGGGGAAAATGCACTTTATCACTATCTAGCTCATGAAATTTTGACTTATAATATGAGAAGGAAGAAGACAAAATGAGGATCAAATTAACAAAAATCCAAATGTCAAAATGAGTTTTGGATAAAAATATATAAGTATTTTCATGCAATGGGCTTTTTTAGAATGATATCAAATAATTTTTTATTCATTTCAGGCCAAAAAATGATAAAAAGGTAATGTGGCAAGCCTACTTGGTGCACATGGTGCTACCAAAAAATGATATGCGGTGTACATGTAGCACATACATGGTGCGCCAACAGAATATTAGTGGTCAATGATATTATACTATCCACAGTGCTCCCATTAATAGGCCTGAAAGGGCCTT
Organism: Lemna minuta; assembly: GCA_024174645.1. Classification (NCBI taxonomy): domain Eukaryota; kingdom Viridiplantae; phylum Streptophyta; class Magnoliopsida; order Alismatales; family Araceae; genus Lemna; species Lemna minuta. The sequence goes on from CM044116.1 coordinate 6,925,792, forward strand.
TATGTATAAAGCATAACTCCCTTTGTCTATTTTTCCAATGTTGACCAAAGGGTTTTTTTTCTCTACAAGACACATGGGGGCAGCATAGCACTCTAGTAGGCAGCACCAATTGGAGCTGTTCGATCCGTGGACTAGTCCATAAGATCAAATTCAAACTAGACGTTTTGTTTTTTTTCATGGTGAATCATGGTGTGCCAAGGGCATGCCTTGGTGTGCCCAATTGCATTCCATGCAATCAACGACCATAAATGCTTTAGCTTTTGATCCTTTGTCACAAAAAAAAGGAGCGCAACACGCAGTAAAATCCTAGCCCTTCTGATCTTGATCAAACAAAATTAGACAATCAACAATTGATCTAGCTTAGGGAATGAGCATTTGGATGCCGATAACGTATACCGGTGTTGATGGCGGTAATGGTATCGAGTACCCTTAGGTCCCTAACGGTATTCGGCACTACTGATACCCGATACTGATATCCCGATGCTATATATCGGTAAAGTAGATGATGGTATCATGTATCGTTAAGATACCTATCACCGACATCCGCTAATTCCGAAGGGTGATTGGATGACGGTATCGAGGATTTTTTGCCGTCATCCCATCATTTTCCTCTCACTCTCGCTCGACGCCATCTGCCACTGCCTTCTCCTTGTGGTCCTCAAATCACGACATCCACAATAGCATCATCAGCCCATCACCCTTGACAGCATCATCAGCCCATCACCTATTATTAAGGTCAGGGTTACAATCACAGTAAGCGCTACTTCTATAAATCAAGAAATCAATTCATTTCTCATTTTTTAAAATTGATTTCAAAAAATTAGAAATAGATTTAAAGGAAACCGATTTCTAGTTTTTAGAACCCATTGATCTTGAGAAACTGATTGCTTTCTGAAATTGGTTTCTAAAAACCAAAATCGATTTCAAAAAGAAAACGATTTCAGTCATTAGTAATCAATTTCTTTTTTAAATCAATTTCTATAAATTTCAAATGATTTTCAGAAACCATCATCAATAATCTAGTATATCGTACGATACCGTCGCTCGGTATCGGAACTTTGTTGATGTCATCGGAACAGGTCTTTGTCAGTCATCCGATATCTAATATCCAGTAGCGATGACGGTACCAAGTATTGGATATTAGTAGTGGGATGAAGGTCTTGGTGTATGACTGTACATGATGACGGTATTCAAACCCTAATCTAGCAACATTTAAAGAAAATCAACACCTTGAAAGGGAACTAAATTGAAATCGTAATATCTCGTGATCTCAATGAAGCTTGGAGCTGAAAATTTGGGATAGTTTCATCATTTCATGTTCTATCCGTCCACATGGCTAACTAAAAGAAAGAACCCAAAAAACTAGCGTTCTTCACATTTCTCTAGTCTATACTGTATGCATTGAACAACAATTCTATAAATTTATTCCATGTTCTATTTATTCTTTGGATTAGATGCAAGGCATCAAGCTCAGGCAAGATGTACGAGCGACCAATGAATGATCAAAGTGGAAGCATCACTAGCCTGAGTTCTAGAATACAATCACACAGTTTAGTGAGTTTTTCTTTCAATATCATTATGTCATTCTCTATTTCAATCCTTAATTAATCATTATCCATCCTTAATCTTTACATTCTTTTGTGATCTTGAAAATCTAAACCTTCATGACAAAGATTTGGATGATTTGGATTGTATTACTACATTGCTCAAATTCATTTAGCTTCTCCCTTAAGTCTCTTCCATTTTCTCTTTAAAAGGTATTAAATTCTTGATTTAGATCCTATAACATTCCTCTGTATGGACTCAACCTTGAATCACAGCTATTTTAAACTTGAACAAATTTTTAAAGGGTTGAGTAATTTATTTGATACATAGTTTTCTAGTTTCAATGACTGTGATTTTATGCTTATCAAAATAAACAAAAAGATATTACACTCCAAATACCAAACACGAAGCCATTTAAGTACATCAAGATGCACTTTACACACAAAAATTTAAGCATAAAAATTTAGAAGAAATCGTGAAGGAAACATAACGCAAACACCCATATAACCAGATATGAGGGAAAATTTGAGGAAGGGACAACGTAAGAGAAAATTTTGGAAACACTACAAAATTGAATCAACGCATTCAAATATTGATATCAAACTAAGATTAGACCGGGGAGGAAGCAACACTTACACCATCCTCTTCCTTCATAAAATGTGTTGTAACATTTGCTTGATTTATTCAGTGTAGGTGAAAGATTGAACCTTTGTGTGTTGGGACATCTCTCAGATTGAAAATTTAACTTCGACTAATTCACAAGCCAAATGAATGATGTAATCAGCATGTATCAACACGTACCTTGCTCTATTTATGTTGAAATGATAAAATGAATGTTCCAAGTGGAAAACAAGAGGAATCCACTCCTTGACATAAAAAACCATCTACAATTGTGAAGGTATTAAGACTTTTGTTGAAGGTTTTAGTGGTTATACTATGCATCAATCATTTTTATTAATATCCCTTTCAATATTGTTATTATACTTAATAGTGAGATGAAGAGATATCTAGGTATCTAAAATCATTAAAAAATAGTGAAGATCTGCAAATAACATGACCCAAACTCTAATGTGGCATTCAAGCCCATGCTAAAGTTAGCTCATAGTTCTTATTTGGTATGCCATCAATATAATTCAAAGTTTTATATTTTATTTCTAGTTAGTGACATTTATTTTTCTTGTTCAATCCATCTTTAATGAGATAAATTTTTTAGTTGGGAGAATTTTCTCATAATGATTGGCTCTCCATCTTCTTTAAATGTATCAATTACTCATGAAATCTCAATAACTTAGTAGACTAGTTGCAATAATGTCGCGATGAAGTAAAAATTGTTGAACAAAATGTGTCACCAGCTGGTGACCAAAATTACAACTCAATTAAATATTTAGTTCCTAATACTTCAATACAAATTTATTATTGGAATGTGCCAACATTCCAATACTAATACATGCCCAGAATTTTGTGCGAGATGGTGTGGCTCCAGTATCTTTTACAAGACTTAGGTGTCAAGCCATAGACACCTATTGTCCTTGTGACAAGCACATGCCCATCTTCATTGTGGGATCTTGACGTATCGTTTTTCGTGCGTCGTTAAAACACAAAGATGATGGTCAAACAAAAATTTATAAAACCGAACTCACAAAGATAAGATATATTAATCAAGTATTGTGTAAGTATCAGGTCGATCCACAGAGAGCAGGGTTGACTATGAATTATTGAAAATCAAGTATCAGAAAATCCCCGAAATGAAAACCTCAGAGGAAATCTTCAAATTGACCGGTCAAATGAAATCCAAATCTTGCAAATTTATATGTCAATGGAAATCTAAGAACCAGAGGAATCTAAAGAGACCAAAATGATCGAATTCTGATTTGTAAATTGAAAGTAATTGACCCCGAAAGTCAACATTTGACTTATGATAAAGGATGAATAGTCCTCGGTCAAACGTCAAATTGAAGGGTCAAATGAACTTGGAATTCGATGAATTTTCTATCCACGGAAATTTGATGAAAAGAGGAATCCAATGAAACAAAAATCAAGTGATTTGGAATTATAATAAAAGTTATATCATATTTTCAAAATCAGCGAATTTTCAGACTAAAAATTAGGAAAAATGAAGAACACTATGAACTACTTTGCGAAATTAAAGATCTAAACCTAATAAAGATACAAATTACCTCTTGATAATCGATTGAATCTCACTACTAACCTGATTTCGCAAGAATAGGGGCCTCAATTCTCGTGGATTGAAGCGAATTTGCTTGGATTCTTCCTCGTGGACGTTCGGAATTCAAGGGGAAAATTCGATGAAATCAAGAGATGAAATCGTGATTATCATGCTTCAATGGCTGCGTCTCTACACTCTTGGAAGTAGAGGATCACGAGAACTTAAGACCTTCCTCGAAACTCGCTTAATTTCTTCACGAGTCGATCAAAAGTTGAAGAACAAAGAGGAGGAATACATTGGTTTTAAAGGGGAAATTAGCCCAAAAATCGTGGGCAAGTGAAGCGGTCGTGGGAGCGGATTTGCAGCGTCGTGGTGGCGGTTTCACTTGGCGAGGACGTAGCTTCCGGATTGGCTTTGACTAAGCCACAATTTTCGCTTCAAAAGAGCCCCGATCGTGGCACGATCGGGCCACGATCGTGAGCCTATCATGATCGCGATCCACCCTTTATTGCCTCTGAAGATCATGTACTCGATTCCATGATGAAAGATCTACGATCGCGGCTCGATCGCATTTCGATCGAACCGCGATCGTAGTGTTCTTCCACGAAGCATCTATACCGTCCGTTGAAGCTCTGATTGGATGAACGATCGCGATTCGCCGATCTCGTGCGCCACGATCATGATGCGAGTCCACCGCCAGCCGTCCAATTGATGAAGATTGCGATAGCTCCACGTGCGTCTCCAAGATCACGAACGATCGCGACCATCCGATGAAGATCGCGCGATCCCGAGCCGTCCACGGTGAGAGGAAGATCGGACCGTCCGATTTGATCAGAATTCAGTACGTCCAGATGATCTAGGATGATCTCCCTGTGATGAAAATCGTACGCTTCCGACGCTTCCATGTGTCATCTGATACATCAGTTGATCGCGTTCACTTATCTTATATTTTACGCACGTGCGTCATTTGATGATCGCGTGGACTCGAGTCCACGTGATCGACGCCTTGCGATCAGGGCCGGCCGAATCCGACGCTTGTCGTGCCGCCACGCATCCTGCAAGGTAAGAACCGTGTGGGAACATAGTCCCACGCGGAAGAAAAAAAGAAAGAAGGTGAGTTTAAATTAGGGGCGGCATGACGCTTTCGCATTACCGCCCCCAATATCTTACCAGGGTCCCACTATTCCTGTGGGCCCTCCACCTACCTGCCTTACCTGCCACGTGGCGCCCCACACGGGCGCCCACGTGGACCCGCGTGGTTGCGTGGCCCCCTGCCACGTGGCTGCGCCACTATGCGCCTCCTGCGTCCGGCGTGGGCCACCCGTGGCCCTACCACGTGGCCTCAGAGTCACGTCGCATCCGCGCGGTAGTCCCGCGTGCCACGTGTCAGCTCGCAGCCTTCCCCGCTCACCACGTCAGCGCCTGCAGGTAAGTACTCCCCTTTTTTTGCGATTTTTAAATAAAAAATTCAATTAAAAATTCAAATAAAAATCAGAAAAAGGTTAAAACTTCTAAAAATCATATCTTAAAATATATAACTCTTTTTTAATCCAAATTTTCTACATTAGATCACAAATTCTTTTCTTTTTAATATCATGTCATTTAAAATATATTTTGAAAGAAGAAATCAAGATGAATCAGAATTTACTTAAATCATTTCTCATTAAACATTCTAAATCATAAATTCATCGTGAAATTATCCTTCCAAACATTTACTAAAGTCAAAACCCATTCCATAACAGAGATTAACTTCTATTAATTTTAAACAAAAGATTAATCATCTATTAAGCATGAAATTATCATTAATTTATGCATAAATATCAACTTTAGTGAAATGACATGCCAATGGAGAAAATTCATAAAAAGTATGATAACATGCATCGTATTCACATAAAATAAGCATGAATATGAGTTAATTAGGATAAGAATTTAAGTTATAAATGCATGTTATCAGATCTCACTATTGATGAATGTAGAACGCACGTTGAGATCAAATATCGTTTCATTCATGATAAAGGTGTCATCTCTTCACAAAATCTAGCCTCATCTGATCAATAGGCATATCTTCACCAAGAGCCTTAACATCTCAAATGGATCTTTGAGTGCTAATTTAGACATGGTTGATATATATGCTACATCTCAACATAACTGTTAGGATAATTACAAGCCATCCCTCCTAATGGATATTATGTGACTTATAAGCCAATTGCACTTCCATGTATCTCGATTATGTTCATTGAAATGAAATGTATTCATTGTTATTCTTTTTTGTGATGTTTGCAATGAAGTCTATGAGCATATGAAATGACTAAGTGAATTATGTTGAGATCATAATACAATGATCACTAGTCTTTAAATATATATTTTAAACATTACTATTCGTGGGACATTCGAGAATGACATTAAACTATCCAAAAAGAATAACACTATCTGATCCAACTCATATGACGAGTATGAGTGATCTTGTAGCCATCAATGTGGAGACACTAATGATAGATAGTGGGTTCTCTTTAGATAAAGAGTTAATTGAATTAATCCGCATCAATCCATAAATGGTAATTATACCCAACTATTAGGTTGATTTATATCACGGTTGTGTATGTGGTCCTTTGACTTGAAACACCGAAGATATATTGTGGATGGATGATTGTGTTTTGATTATGACTTATGAATCCCTAGCCATGGGATCTCTAAATCGTCATATATTAGATACGGTATAAAGTCCTTGAAGATGATTGTGTAGTCAAGATTGGATCATCTGCCCTCGATATTTAAGGATATTAACTCAAGAAATCATATGTGATAAAATCTGTAGTCAAGGTAATAGAAATATCAGAGAAGGAGTTCCCGATGATTGCCTTCACACATCAGTAACTTAAGTAATTGATTAAGCTTTGATAGTTCACTATAACCTAAAACATTCACAAGTTTTGTTTGGATTAAGGATTATACATACATAGTAATCGACGGTGGAAAGGTTCTCTTAGGGAGTTCTTTTCTTAGGGAGTTCTTATATACTCCATATCTCGTAAAGTATGTGATGTAGCTTAACACCCAACATGCTCGCAAATAACATGCAATCTATACATGTACTGATATGATTATTAATATAAATTAAGGTATAAAATATTTTATTCTTATGCATGTAATCATGTTTTGAGTGCATATATATCATTATATGAAATTTTAAGTTATAATATCAAAATATATTATTTTATCGGAATGACAAAATATATTATACATGAAAATATATGATTATTAATACAAATTAAGGTATAAAACATTACATTCTAATGCATGTATCATATTTTTTAGTATCTATCTATCATTCTATGGAAATTAAGTTTTAATCTCAAAATGCACTAATTTAGTGATAATTATGATAAATTAAGAGAAATATTTTAAGATTAGATTATCCCAAGTTTTTATTTGAGATTATAATTAGCTTTTAACGTTAGATGATAAGATAAATTTTTTTTATACACTCATTTATTTTTCTAAGTTTTATTTTCTAAACGAAATGAGTATATTTTTAAATTTAAATTTTTTCTCTTTTTATTTATTGAATTTGAATTTTTAGAATGATAGATAATTTAATTTTGGATCCAAAAAAATAAATTTAGATTAATTTAGAGTTGTATTTTGAAAGTTATAAATTTTCTCAGTTTTAGACATTTTTCTTAAATTTTTTATGAATTTAATTCGATTTATTTTTAATTAAAATGAATAATTTTTTTTATCGCTTGCTGACATGACAATTGACATGGCGCAGACAAAAATGATGGTGCCACGTGGTGACATATGAGACCACCACGTGTATATGTGCGCACGTGTGTGCGCGTGTGTGTAAATAAGGAGAAAGCACCCTATTAAGGATTTTCGTTATCTCCTTATTTGCATTCTACTTATATACGTGCGCATTTGCTTTAATTTTCATCATGTGGGACTATTTTTACGTTTTTATGTGCACAAGTGACGTGGAGTTGTGTGGAGAGTCTGATTCGCACGTTAAAAGATAATCATCAATCTTCACTCAAGGTGTGGGGGGGGGGGTATGTGACACATTTTTGTTCGTCAGCGAATCATTTTAAAAACAATTTAATCTTAGCCGTCCATCAAAGGAGTTATAACAACTGAAATTAAAACCGACGAAAACGCATCCGGAGTGTTAGATCACGATTAGACGGATGGCGTTTCATGCGTTTTCTCTTCAGACACGACATGACAAGATCTTGGCGGTCCATCTCAGATCCAATGGGCATGACGAAATCATAACAATTAGCATATATGCATTTCATCAGAGCCGTAAATCGAAGCATTAAAGCGTAATCCAACAGTTACGCCCAATTTGCCCTATAAATTGAGATGTTCTTCAACGATGTAAATTAGTCTTGGGTTTTTTAAGTAATCAAATTGTCTAGACACCACAATCCTTCAGTCTCTTGCTTCCAATCACTTCTATATCAATTTTCCACGTCTGTGGGGTATTTGAAAGTAAGATTTCATTGAGAGAATAAGGAGAAATCGATTATTGAATGCCAACGATTGTCTTTGAATTCGTGGAATGAATAGCCTTTGATCCGGAGAGAATTTGGATCAATTTGAGAACTATCTTGGGTTAGAAATCATGTTTTCGTCCTAATCTTTCTTGAAATAACATTATATTTCAATTTCAAACAATATATTTAGTCAATTTCAATTTTAATTTTAGTTTATCGTGATTTTCAAATGAGAAAATCACTCTCTTATTTGCTCTTCGATTTCTCCTCAAATCTTAATCCAAATTTAGTGATTTTTGATTCCGTGGATTCATCTTCAAATTATCTTTCTAAATTTATTAAAACCTTAATTTCTCACTAATGAAACAAATTGATGTGATCATTGATTACACACCAATTCGTGTCAAAACTAATAGCAAACTCACCAATTTTATAAAATAATGATGAATTAAGGAGTATAGTGGCGAATAAGGGTCAATTCTATGGAGAATGTGCATAATTTCATATGATCTTTTGAGATTCGATCAAATCAGACAATGAATCATGGTGAGAAATTACAGAAATTGATATTTTTGAAAAGAGAACTTGAAAAAGAATCCATAGAATTAAAAATCATTAAATTTGGGTCAAGATTCGCTGAGAAATCATCAAATGAATAAGAGAGAACTTTCCGAAATTGAAAATCGCAAAAAATTGAATTTGAAATTGAAATAGACTAAAATTGCGATTTGAAATTGAAATCTAAAGCTATACAAAGAAAGATTAGGATGAAACACGATCTCTAGCCCAAGATTGCGCTCGAATTGATCTAGTTAGTCGCCGGATAAAAGGCTTTGCATTCGTGAATTCGAAAAATGATCGTTGATGTTCAATAGCTGATTTCTTCTTATTCTCTCAACAAAATCTCACTTTCAAGTACTTCGTAGATGCAGAAATAAGTCTGGAAGCGATTGGAGCAAAAGATTTAAGGGATTTGGTGTCTCAACAGTTCGATCACTCGAATTGCCCTATAATTCTTTACAATGTCGAAGAACATCTGTATTTATAGGGTGAATTGGGCGTAACCGTCTAATGAAGCAATTAATCATTGATCAACAACTCTGATAAAACTCAGGATTGCGAATCGTTACGATTAAGTCATGGTCGTTGGATCTCAGATGGACTATCGAGATGAAGGCACGTTGCGCGCGTTATAAGTAACGCATCAAACCGTCGCCATTTGATCTTGATCCGACGCTCTAGATGGGTTTTATCGGTTTCAATCTCAACCATTATAACTTCTCAGATCAACGACTGAAATTAAATTGTTTAAAAACGTTTATTCGAAGAATAGTTTTACGCCACGTACCCCCCCTAAAGTGATTAATTGTGCGATCGGATGCTCCATGTGCTGTCACGTCACCTGCACAAAAAAATGAAAATATTATTTAATTCAAATAAATTGATTTTAAATTCAGAAAAAAATCAAAAATTCAGAAAAAATCCAAAAAATTCATAAAAATTAGAAAATTTATATCTTTTAAAATATAACTCGAAATTAATCCAAATTTATTTCATTGCATCAGAAATTCAATTGTCTATCATTCTAAAAATTAATAAATAATAAGAGAATAAATTTCTATTTCAAAAATACACTCGTTTCTTTTATTTCAAAAATACACTCATTTCTTTTAGATTTTAGAAAAATATATGAGTGTATAAATAATGATTTCTCTTATTACTTAACCTTTAAAACTAATTATAATCTCAAGTAAAGATGAGTTATGAAAAATATTATCTTTAATTCATCATAATTAACCCTAAATTAATACATTTTGAGATTATAATGACTTTTTCATAGAATGATCGATAAATATTAAAAAATATGATAACATGCATTAGAATAAAATTTCTTAGGCCTTAATTTGTATTAATAATCATGTATTTTTATATTTAGTATGTCATCACTCACCTCATTTTATCGATCGATCTGATCGAATTTCAAAGAATACCTCAAAAATACCTTAATTTTTTTCATAGATTTGACCCTTATTCACTATTATACTATCTATTTTTTTTATTATTTCATTAAATTGGTGAGTTTGATAATTATTTTGAAAAAAAATTGTGTATTCAACGACCACACTAATTCGTTTCGTCAGGGTTGGGGCAGTTAAGTCCTACTGATGAGCAGAACACAAAGATAGGATTGTATAGGCAACACCGACTTTATTTTTTGGAAGGGGGGATGATTGGAAAAGAGGCAAACAACAACTACATGATGGCAATGACCATAGAATGATAAGATTGGGGGGGGGGACTAAAACGGTGACATAATAGCAAGGAAGCGATGGCAACAACAAAGGTAGGTCCATACTAATACCCCAATAGATAGATAAGAAAAAAGGAAAGTACATGCCTCAATGAAGAGGTCATGACTAGAGAAGAGATACATCCCATGTGAAAGTGAGGGCCCTTAATGGGCCCTTAACAGGCCTTGTGACTCATTCTAGCACGCTCTTTTGACAAGGATTTTCTTGGTCAGGCAAAGGCTTGGACCTGTGAAAAAGGAAGGTTACCGGTGAAAACAATATCCATCCATGTCTTGAAAGTGCATGTGACGCATGTCTCGAGGTTAATTGTGAACAAATCTACAATTTCATAAGGTACTTTGCGTAAAGGTACTGGATTTTGTGTTTTCAATTTCACAAGAAATGACGAGGTAGGCTGACATACGCGCCTAGATCTTGATGCTCAGTCTCGACATTGACCACACTGAATTTAGATCCCTGTCGAGGTCTCATCCCCAGACCTGCTCTTTATTCTGATTAAGAATTCTTAACCTCGAGTATTCTTATCTCCTGGGAAAATGAGTAAATCTCTTGGATAATCTTTAGAATAATAAAATGACTTAATTTCCCCCAAAATATTCAGAATAATAAATGATCTAGACTCTTGAACTTGCATCTTTTCTGATATTATAGATAATAAATAGAACCTCCTGTTCATGAAATAAAGGAATTAGATATAATTCTAAGAAATAAAGATTCATTTTCTTCCGATAAATTGACAAATAAAGGCCAAGTTAGAATTTATACGACGGGAGTATCTTTCTCAACTAGACCGAAGACTCTTTCTCTTGCTCCACATCTGGTTGAAGATCAGCGTTCATGTCCTCCGCCGATCCATCCTTCCTCAGAGCATCCCGCAATCCCAGAACAATGAACAAATTTGTGAGGGTGAGCATGGATTCCGCTCCACCATGCAGCCAATCCACATTGGACAATGAAGTTCCATAATGCACTTTGGCTGCAAAACATTACGAGAAAAAAACCTGAAGAGTTCCCAAAAAAGAGTAAATCAATTTCAAAAATATAAAAGGGAAGATTTCTACCGTAAATTCCCGCAGGGACTGCCCAGTGATTGGATACGAATGTTGGAGAAAGATGCAAACGAAAATCAGTGAGCATGAAAGAAAAGCATGCGAATATCATCGATGATAAATATCTCGGGAGGTTAACAATTGCAGAAGAAATAACGAATTGAACAAATTTCAAGTCAGCGAGGGCTAGAAACTTCACTAGTGACCCCGACGAAGACCAGCAAAAAGTAGAAGCCGAAAAGCGTGAGCTTCGGGGCGGTATTGGATTTCGTGATGAAGTACAGAAACCCTGCGTAAGGGAAGATGGAGGCCGCGAAGAGCTGAGACGCCACGCTCTGAGTGTTCATTCCAGGCGCCCACGGATCAATCATCGCTCTCAGAGGCCTCACATTTCGATACCTTTGGTTCGCGTTCGACCGGCGGATTCCAGAACTCCAACTTTCGGGGATATTGAAGAATGATTTACAGGCCAAGCTCGTCGGCCGCAGGATTCTGACGCTGACCGAGGAGCTGACCGCCGGCATACAAAAACTGCTCGCCGACATTATCCGCAGTCCGCTACGATATGCAAACTTCCAAATCCAATGCTAGATAGAGTTCGAAGTGACAGAATAAACTTACTATGACGTAAAATTTCGAGATTGCCCTGAGTGAAGGGGGGGGATAAGTGGGACCCACATAAACATATTACGAGATTGTCCGGAACGGAAATGGGGCCCACTAAAATATCTCCTACTCACGCTAGGCAGTTTTCCCGCTCAGCGGCGACCCTACGTGGGACGGCACGGTCCAGAAGTTCTCTTTCTGTCCCACGTGGCAATCGAAATGCATCATCCGCAGCTACGGCTGTCGAGAAGCCACGTCGCCGTCTCCCCTGGCACCGCTGAGAACGACGGCAAAAAGATCGGGGGGTCAGACGTTTGAACGGCCAGAATTCCTCGTCTCACTGTTCCGTGTGCTCCAAGTACGAATCAACTCTGGGAATCTTCAAGTGAAATATTTTGTCGTTTTGTAGACGTGTCTTATACTGAATGGTTGCGTTTCTGAGAGGTGCATACAGAGATAATTTTCTGAAATGCAAAGAAGTTTTGCCGCGTGGATGGTAACAGCAGAAAATAAAATCTCGCTACGTTTTCTCTGGTTTCTTTCGGTTTCATTGGTATCCTTGCTATCGCTCGTCTTCAAACTTGCGGAGCTGATCGTATATGGCGGCGAGGCGAAAGTTGGCAGGCACCAAGATCTTAAAGGAATATGTAAGTCTGCCGTTTGTTTCGGCGTTTTTTATGAAACTTAGGGCTCCAGTTTGCGCTACCGCTACTCTTGACTTTTTTTCATCCCGAGGGAGGCTTAAATTGACCTAATCGCACGGCTTGCCCTGCTAGTTTCGTGCAGTCGTATGTTGCCTCTATTTAATCTCACTCGGATAATGCTATTACCGCTAGACATTCTAGATTATCATTTGATTGTGGTTCTCTTGCTGTAAAATTCTTTTTCATCCGCCTTGTGCTGAGAATTCAGTCCGTATGCAATCTTTCCTATTTATTTCCTTTTTCGGCGGTAAGAAAGGCAGGAAGACCAGCGTGATCCGCTATTCGATTGAAACATGAGGGATAGTGCCCCATGTGTTTACCTGCATTTACTGTTTTATCATTTTTTTAAATAATGAATTAAAATAGATTTAATTCTTTCGTACTTACTGGATTGAAAATTAAACCTTAATCTTATATATTTTTACCGAACTTGGGACGCCAGAGGATTTACTTACTCCAATGTTAAGTCATTGGTTGCCTCTTTGGATGGTAATTTTCATTATCGGATGCGACTACCACGGTACTAATTTATTTCGATTTTTGTCTTATTCTAGGAAAATGTTTCTCCTCGTTTTGACATGATAACGTGGAGATGATTCTCCTCTGTAATGCGCTGTCTCAATCTGAGCCAGAATTTTCCAGGTCCTACTGGTTTAGAAATAAAAACTAGGTCATCAATGGAAGGGACGAGCGAGCTGAATGACACCCTTGATGACTCAGTGGCAGCTCCGAAGGTCAAGACAAAGGAAAATGACCCATCTCATATCCCAGACAATTGCAATCTTATGGAGATACCGGCATTTTCTGGTTCTCAGGATAATATATGGTTCTTCAGATCAAGAGGAAAGAACCCAAACAATCTACTGATGAAGAAAACCGGAACACATCGAATTCACCAACCTTATGTAGATCCTATGATGAGATCTCCTCGGTATCCTTCAGATAATTTAGAAGACAAGGATGTTACTGGATGCATTGGATCTCAATCTCAGTCTGAAAATCACCATATGAATCTCTGCCCCAATGACGATGCCGGCAGAGTTGCAGAACTGACTGTATCGAATTATAAGAGCTCTAGAGTGTCTCTGGATGGCTGTTCAAATATCAGAGATGCTGGAAATAAGCAAAAAGGCTGGAAGGTTCTTTATGTGGATGAAGGCGAGTCTAGGAACTGGATGTCTACGGAAGACAGGAATGTTGGAAGTGAGGGAGTAGCCAATTTGTATCTGAATCCATTTCATCACCAAAGGTCATTGCCACGTAGGCATAAAGACTATTCCATAGCTTCTGAGAGTTCAACGGAAGCCAAAAGAAACAAGGCAGTAGAGGAATATGATCTTCCAGAATCTTTAGTCCGAGATGTGGTGAAGGGGAAAAGAATTGCTTACAAGCATCTGGGCTCTCATGATGCTCCACAAACCCCACTGCAGACTTATGAACATGAAATGCCTCGAAGACATTCTGATGCTGATTCCAATCACTTAAACTGCCATGGAATGAGTTTGAGAGAATGGTTAACCACGGGGCTTCATAATTCTGAGAAGTCTGAGAGGTTTCTCATATTTAGAGGAATCTTGGAACTCGTTGATTCATACCACTCTCAAGGCCTTGCACTACAAAATCTATCCCCATCTTTTCTTGTATTGAAGTCTCCAGTCCATGTTAAATACATCGGCTCTATTATTTCCCAAAGTACCAATATTGACCAGGATTCCTTTTGCTCTGTAAATCTGTTCAAAAGAAAGAGTAAGTTGGAAGTGGACAAACAACATTCTGAGAATGTTTCAGTAAAGCAACAGAGACTATCAGAAAGCCGTGAGTTCCACATGTTCGGGAGCAGGGATAAAATTGTTGATCCGACAAGGATAAAAGTTCAAGATCTTAATCGTAGAAATTTGCCACAATTTTCTGCAGATGGAGAGCATAAAATTAGAAGTGTGACCAGTAATCAAGATGTACCTCCTTATAACATCCAGAAGCCTGCATATGACATTTTTCAACTGGAGGAGATGTGGTATACAAGTCCTGAACAGATAAATGGCGCAAATTGTTCATTTTCATCAAATATCTACAGCCTCGGAGTTCTCTTATTCGAGGTACATTGTAAAGATACTTATTTAGGTTTTATGCGAGCCCTTTGATGTGCAGGACTGCTTAATACTTAATGTTTTCATTATCTAAACCATCTTTATAGTTATACTTACTGATTTCAAGATACAATCTTCTAACATTGGCTTTGTCAAAACATTTCCATTGATTTCCACTGTTTCTATATTTTATCTTCTGCATGAAATATGATGAAATTGATAGAAATTGGACTTGGGTCTTATTGGCATGTGACCTTGAATACTGCAATAGATGAGAACAGATGAGGTGTTGAGGGTGAAATAGGTGAGATGGGTTGGGCTGTCATCGGGAAAGAAGAAGGGGGAGTGCCGCCAAGCTCCAAGACTGCATGCGAGGAGAAATGCCCTTGATGGGATAGGAGAGTGTGTGAGGGAATGTTGGGATAATCCTTTGGAGGAGACACATGACTTACCATCTTCATATTACATCCCCAAATAAGGGACCTAACTCCCCCTTATTTATAAGATAGGGGGTGTCCTTCCAACTTCCCTCTACTGAGGAGGTTAACCTCATAAATATATAGGTTTTTTTTAAACGAACAAAACAGAGATTATTGGAGATTGGTGAGCCTCTGAAGATTTTACTGTGTATGCTGGTGAGATACAAAAATGATTATTTGGGTCACCCTTCCCTCGCTCATGCCCTTCTAAACCACCATGCTACAAATCCTTCTGCATTGTGGACTATGCTGTCCACTGATGCTGCCCTTCCCTTGAATATAACCTTGAATATAACCCTGTACACATAGCACATTCTGCGGAGGCTTCCAGGAACATTCTCTTCCAGACGGCATGTGTCATCCGTCTTTGCCAGACAAGCATCCACCTATAAATCCTCACCTTTAGGGGGATCTTTTGCTTCAATATTAACCGCGATGCACTAATGGTTGCAGATTCTTCCCCTGCCTGACTGTGTCTAATCTACTTGTACTCATTCTGAACAGTCAAGGTGGTGCTTGTCCACTCTTAACCATCTCATGTCCCTTTCATTGGCTGCAACTGTATTCAGGACTGTTGCATCGTCATAAGTTCCATTCTCTATTAATGCATAGTGTCAAAAACAGCAGCAGCAGGCTTGCACAAGAGAGAAAGAGAGAGAATTGCACTTAGAGAAACAATAGTTTGTCCAGAACAAAGATTAAATATTATTCTACTGGCACATCTTGAGATGGACTGGTGTCAGCGATCCCGTCGGTGTGTTCTGACTGCAGGGGATGCTAACACGCGATTTTTTGCACCAAGTGGCGAATGGCAGACGTCGAGCAAACAACATCCGCCGACTTCAAATCAACGACCAGACCTATAGCGAACGAACAGCTACTGGCCAAGCCTTGTCCGACCACTTTCGAGACTTTTATCGGCGCGGCCCCCCATGTCGATGGCGATGGCGCGCCACCGGGGCTCCTACTCTCCCTCCCACTCAACACCAGCAGTTGATAGTGCCGTTCTCAGAAGAAGAAGTTAAGCTGGCCATACGCGGCCTAAACGGAGAGGGCGCCCCGGACCGGATGGCATTCCGATCTTTTTCTACAACGACTGTTGGGACACGATCGGACCGGAAGTTATGGCGACCTTAGAGGACTTCCGGGTCGGACGATGCAACCTAGACCGTCTCAACAGAGCGTATATTGTACTCATCCCTAAAGTCCCGGGGGCGGAGCATGTTCGGGACTTCCCGCCGATCTCGTTGTCAAACTCTATATACCTGATCATCGCCAAGGTCTTGGCCAACCGGCTCCGGAAGGTCCTGCCGCCCTTAATCAGCCCCCTACAATCTGCTTTTCTACCGGGCCGGCAAATGGCAGATAGTATAGTGCTTGCGGAGGAGATCGTGGCAGCATGGCGGAGAAACGGCACAACAAGATTTATGTGGAAGGTGGATTTCTCTAATGCATATGACACCTTAGACTAGCAATTCCTTTGGAACGTCCCTCCGGCGACGGGGATTTCGGAGACATGGGTGTGGTGGATGAAGCAGTGTGTCACGACTCCCACTTACGCTATATTGATGCAAGGACGACCGCAAGGGGGTTGGATTCATCCGCAACGGGGATACGACAGGGATGTCCTCTCGCTCCACTATTATTCATACTCGCGGCGGACGCTCTAGCGGTGTGCACGATGCAACTTAGCTGGCATAGATCCCTCACTGGTTTTCAATCGCCTAGCATTCCAGATGGTGAACCGCTGCTGCAATACGCCGATGATACTACTTTTTTCAGGCGGCCCACACCCTGTCTACTATGATGTACATTTTCTCTGACTTTTCTGGCCTCAAACTGAACCGAGAGAAATCGTCATTCATTGCATTCGGACTGTCTCCCGATGAGCTGACGGGGTGTTCCCGGATATTGGCTACACCAATTGGTACCCTCTCGATTCGCTACTTGGGTTTGCCATTGGTAGATCGGCGCCTCCGTACACAGGATTGGCAACCGGTGCTCGAGAAGGTTGAGTCGCGCCTAGCAGGCTGGCGAGCTCGCTTGCTTTTGCCGGGGGGGGGCGCCTTGTGCTCCTCAAGGCGGTCCTAGCAGCGATTCCTATATATTTTATGTCCATCTTCAGGATGCCAGTTGGGGTACTCAGGCGTTTGGAGCGGAGCATGAGAGATTTCTTCTGGCGCGGCCCCCTAAATGAGGAGTCCCAGGGGATGGCCTTGGTTCCATGGGAGACCTTGTGCCGCCCAGTGGACCAAGGCGGTTTGGGCGTCCGGTAGCTGATACACACCAACACAGCCCTATTATCTAAATGGGTGAGCCGAATACTCCATCCCGCGGGCGACCTGGTCACATCGGTGTTGAGGGACGAGTATGGACACACGCTGGACTGGCAGCTTTGGCAGACCCCGAGAAGGGGGGACTATGCATTTTTGTCCTCCCTACGCCCCATTTTCCAGGCGGTTCGACCTTTCTTCCGTCCCCGGCTTGGGTCAGGAGAGTCGTTCCGCTTCTTGTTTGAAGACTGGTCCGGACAAGGGAGTATGAGCCTGAATGATGCAGGACGCGGTGGTGAAAACCCTCGTGCCTGATCAATGGGACTGAGGTTGACCGGAGGTAGCCGGTCAAACCTAACCTATGGGTAAGCGAGTCCTAGACCCTAAGTATGGGACCTAACCTAAACCTAAGTACATGCAGACGTGCCGATCAGGGGAGTCGACTTCGAGTGACCCGGGGAAACTCGCGATGATGGATAGGGTGAGACCCTCTCGATCCAAGTCCGGAGGCGTGGAAGTCGCTCGTCGTGGAGTAGCCAGGAGGCTGCAGCCCACGCTCGGTACCGCTCCTGACGTACGCGTCAGAAATCTCAAACCTATATCCGTCTACCCTGTCTACGTCGTCCGATGGCGGTGGAGACGAGTAAATGAAATGCTTCGAAAAGTAATTAAACTTTAAAAGGAGGGGTCGAAGCTAACCTGCGGGGCGGGGTGCCCGGTGAGTCGTGGCGTAGTGGAGAATCGTCGTACACGGCACAGACAGATGGCGGGAGTGGCGAAGCCCTCAGCACGGTGATGATGGCGGTGCGGCGGTGGAAA
Source organism: Lemna minuta (assembly GCA_024174645.1). Lineage (NCBI taxonomy): Eukaryota > Viridiplantae > Streptophyta > Magnoliopsida > Alismatales > Araceae > Lemna > Lemna minuta. The sequence continues at coordinate 6,944,332 of CM044116.1, forward strand.
TCTCGGATAAGTCGCGTGGGCTTGGCCGGGAAAGCACGCGGCGGCGCGACCGGGGGAATGCGTGGGCACAACCGGTGGGTGCGTAGGCGAGATCGGATGGTCACACAGGATGTGACTGGGGGCGCACGCAGTGCGTGGTCGGAGGGCACGAGTGGGGCACACGGGTGGACCACACAGGTCACGCCGGCTAGGCGTCCGAGTGCTGGTCCGTGGTGGCGCAGGCGGATCTCGGGCACAAGCGCGGGGTGCGGTTGCAACAAGGCTCGCGCGGTAGGGAATGGGGCGCCTGTGGGATGCGGGGTTGACGCGGACGGTGGAGGGTCGGTGTTGCCTGAGGCGCAGGCGCGACCTGGATAGGAGGCACGACCGCCCGGCGAAAAAGGGAGGGGGGGTGACGCCGGCGTGAAAGGGTGCGGCCAACCCAGGGGCAGCTGTGGGAAGTATTGATCGCGAGCTAAAGAAATTGAATTTCGAGTTTGGTCGAACCTCACGGCTGATTGTAGGCCACAGGCGTTCGAATTATCCGCGGAATGGACTAAATTCCGCGGAAGTGGAGGTCACGCGGCACTGGATTGCGACGCGGATTGACAGGTCGGAATTGTTGTCGGGCGGTGTGGAATCGTGCGTAATCGAATTCTGGAGATGGGGTGATCGGAAAGGGCTGGGAATCAGGATGGTGGAAGGGATGGTGAAATCGTGGGAGCGTGGAAGAATCGAGAGTTGTGGAAGGGTTCCGGGAAGTTCGGGAGCAGGAGTGGGAGACCAGATTGAGAGAATTTCCCGGACTTGGGCAGGGTAGGGGACGACAGTGATTTGCGTCGGGATTTGGAAGGGCGGAAGGGTCGTGGGGTGGAAGAGAGGGATAGAATTCAGGGTGAAGATGCACCGGGGGTGGCGTCACGGGTTTTCGCCGGGGAAAATTCAGGGATGGGGGTTTGATTTTGTTAGATTGGCGAAAATGGGTTCGCGAGGGCGTGGATCAGGCCGGAAATTCCTGATGGGGGATTTTGGGATGCACGGGATTTAGGGGAAGTGGAAACACGGGATTTTGGAAAGTGACTGACGGACGGGAAGGGGCTGCGGAAAGGGATAATTGGGAGGAGGACGCTGGCGGGGATTGTCGGTAGAGAGGCTGGACGTCCGGGGAAATTCGGACGGGTGATGGGAGGATGCGGAATCGGGAAGTTTGGGCAGAGGGAATGGTTGGAGATGGGGAGGAAGGGATGGACGGAAAGGTGAGGTCCGTGGAGGAGATGATCTTGCCGGAGGTGGAGCTGGGGATGGCCGGAGATGGAGAGGGCTGGAGTGGATGATCGGGGAGCTGGAGGAGAGAATGGCAGTGGGGATGGAGGAGGTGCCGGACAGCAGCGGCGAGCGGCGAGCAAGGGCGGCGGCGGCTCGAAGGCGGCGGCGGCGGCGCTAGGTCGGCGGCGGCGTCTGGAGCAGCAGCGGAGGTATCAGCGTGGCCGGGGCAAGGAGTGGCGGCGGCGGCGGCGGCGGCGGTTGGACTCCTTCCCTGGCCTTCCGTGAGCAGCCACTCGAGATGGAGGAGACTCCTTTCTTTTTTTCTCAAATGACGGCCAGGGTTTGTGGGGGGGTCCCTTCCCCTCTTATAGAGCCCATAATGGGCCGAGAGGGGAAAGGGCCCACTTGAGGCCCACAACCCAAAACCCAAAATACTCATATAAAATAAAGGTTCACAAAAGAAAGGGCTTCACGAATGGGATCCCGAAAAGGGAAGAACCCACCCGAAAGCCTAAAAGAGAGAGGGAAATAAGCGAGGACCCGCTTAAACACGTGCGGGTCAAAAAGTTCATAATAAAGAAATAAAGAAATAAAGATAAGCAGATAGATCCGCGCGCGCAAAAGGGCTCCTCCGGCGCCGTGGTATCGTGTCTTGGTGGCGACGGGGGTCGTACGCCACCACTGAAGTTTCCTCGCCTGTTCGATCTAGCTCGGGACCAGCAAGGACCCGTCTGCCAGGCTTGGCAGGAGGCATTGGCCCCGGCCTTACCTGCGGCATTATCGGACCAAAGGGCAGATGACCTTATCAGGATGCAACAATTATTGGGCGACCGCCAACCGTCGGAGGGACCAGACGCATGGGTATGGCAAGAGCCACGCTTCTCAGCACGAGCCGTCTATCAACGTCTTAGGGAGCAGGCGGCTACGGAGGACCCTACATTCTTACAACTGTGCGCGCTGCAATGGAAGAGCCGGTTGTTGTTAAAGATTCGCGTATTCGCCTGGCTCCTTCTCCGGAGACGCCTAAAGACGAGGGCATTTCTACACCGTGTGATACCGGACGTCCCGGCCGGATGCGCACTATGTGCAGATGCTGAGGAGACTTGCGAGCATCTGTTCACTACCTGCCCCGTTTCCTCGACGGTCTGGCAACAGGCCAATGTGGACCGACTTGAGATTTCATCCTGGGAGGACTTTGCACACTCGTCATATTACTCTATGACAACAAGGGGGCCTCAGATTAGGGGGTCTCTCTTTCTTTTTTAAAAAAAAAAAAATAAAAAAAAATTCTACTAGCACATCTTCTCTATATACAAGAGTTCTAACAGCTAGTTTTTTAAAAACTTGCTGTTAAGATGACTGTTACATCCAGCCACAATTGGCTAGATGTAACGGCAAGAAAACTAGCCATTGTAACGGCTAGTTTTTCTAGCCGTTACCCGATCTTGAACAGATTGGGTAACTGAGGCCTTTAGGCCCATTAACCTGGGCCTAAATACACCTTCTATTATTGGGCCTTTAGGCACATTAACATGGACCTAACTGGGCCCAACTATGTTAGTGCCTTAACTAGGTTAGACTTTATTTCACCTTTATGCTATTACATTTACATCGATAAGACCCACTGGCCCAATAATCACAGTTGGTTAGTCAACATAGTTAACACATAGATAAGAGGTTCAAATCAGAAATGCTAATTCATCTACAATTTAATGTAGATGATTATTAAACCTAAAATTGTTTCCTATCTTGCATGCATTAGAAAGAGCATAAATGCACGAGTGAGATTTCGCTGTCAATTCTGCATTTCAATGTCTACTTTATCTAAATATAGCTTGAAAAATGAAACATTTAACATATTCTCAAAACTTGTTGTCATTCAGCCTGACACGGTTATGTAGTTTAGTGTTCTTTTGCTGTTCTTGTTACTCTCATGTCTTCATTTAGCAATTCTTTGCTTTATGCTCTCAAATAGGGAGCATCATGTGGTCCAAGTTTCAACCTGACATGATTCGCCAAAGATTTGGACAAATAATCTCAAGCCATTATTTTGCAGTTCTTTTGTGTATTCAATTCATGGAATAAGCGTGCTGCTGCTATGGTGAACCTCCGCCATCGAATTTTACCCCCTAGTTTTCTCTCAGAGAGCCCCAAGGAGGCTGGATTTTGTCTTTTGTTGCTCCATCCTGAGCCTTCTCTGCGTCCAAACACAAGGTAAGTATTTTAGGGCATTCCTCAATTCAGTCTTCACATCAGTGAGCCATAAACTTATAATTTTGTTTCTATTTGTTCTCTTTTTTAATCGGGGCAGGGACATTCTTGTTGGCGAGTTTATGTGTGGGACAGAGGATCATACGTCCATTGATCATGCACTAGCGTCAATTAATCGTGAATGTGCTGAATCTGAGATGTTATTGCATTTCCTTTTATCTGCGAAAGGGCAAAAAGAAAGGCGAGCTACAGAGTTGGGGGAGGAGCTTGGTTGCTTGAATAGTGATACTAATGAGGTGGCGAGAAGAAATCTATCTAGGATGAAACTTTCAGATTGTGCCAGAATTTCATCTGCTGATGAAAATTTCACAGCATCTTGTCCATCGGAATCTGACTTGAATCACGCAAGAATAATCAGGAATATTGGTCAACTTGAACGTGCATATTTCTCTACAAGGTCAAGAATTGGCATACCAGCTAGTATTTCCACTTCTCGAAATGATACAAATGTCACCCAGATGGATGAAAATTTACATCCAACATCAGTCAGAGAAAATGACCGGCTTGGGGCATTCTTTGATGGTCTATGTAAATATGCAAGATACAGTAAATTTGAAGTTCTTGGGACTGTGAGGAACAGTGATATCCTTAATTCTACAAATGTAGTTTGCTCATTGAGCTTTGACCGAGATGAGGATTATCTTGCCACTGCAGGCGTATCAAAGAAAATTAAAATATTTGATTTCGGTGCTCTATTGAATGATAATGTGGATGTTCATTATCCTGTAGCTGAGATGCTCAGCAAGTCAAGATTCAGTTGTGTTTCCTGGAATAACTATATTAAGAATTATTTGGCGTCAACGGACTATGAGGGCACTGTCCAGGTGTGCCTCTTTAATCTTGTTATTTGAAATTTTCATTCAATTTAAATTCGACTTATATTTAGTTATGCTTGGGACTTAGAAGTATCTCTGGATGTAAGTCAGACGGTGAGATTCAGTTAATGATGCAAGTCTCTGGTTCTCTTATTTAGCTGGAGTACATGATCTTGGAAGCCCAAAATTTGGGACCTAGTAAAAATTTACGACATCATCCCTGTTGGCATTTATTCAGTCTTCTTGTTCTATTTCTCTTTAAACCCTCTCTTCCTAATATTGTAGATGCCCTTATAAAGGGCTTCTTTTATTTTATTTTCTACACCCACTTACTGAGGGTATTTGTGGAACTTCAACTTCTTAGAAAATAGGGCAGCCCTGCAATTGTGAGGGCTGCTGAATTCTCTTCTGTTATTCTGACTGTCTCCAAAGTACCGTCCCTGCCCTTGAACTCTTCCAGGTTTGACCCAGAACAGGACTTTCTGGATAGGTGCTCAGTCTGATATGCAATCAGAGCCAGCACGCGAAGACATCGAGACTTTGTGTGAGTAGTTTATTTTTTTCTCATCCTCACCCTCTAAAACCTCTCGTATAGCGCTCTCCTTCCTGTCATTCCTACCTCAAGCATCCTTGATCAGAGATACTCTGGAAACTCACACGCTAGAGAAAAGTGTACAAGAAGGAGCTGTTTGCTAGCGTATTAGTATTATTTGGAGGATGATGAAGATACAACAGGCCAGAGATTTGACTGTCGAGAAGCTAGAGGAATCTACTTTCCTACAGGAAAGAGAGAAGCCTGTACAAGCTCTACTCCCTCAAGTTCTTGATGCCCTTAAATATGATGGGCTGAACATGCTAGAGTGGGGCGAATATGTACAACTAATCCTGACTGGGCGAGGGCTAGAGGAGCATCTTACAACTATTGTCGATGAGACTGATCCGGATTTTAAGACTTGGAGAAAGGAAGATGCCCAGATCCGTGCCTGGCTTCTTGGAAGCATGGTTAAGGATTTATTTAGCAAATTTTTGTTCCTGGAACCCACCAAGGTTATTTGAGATCAAATTGATAGAGGTTGTTCTAAATGGAATCAAGATTGAAGAATTTACAGCCTTGTTTGCAAAGCAGCCACTCTTATTAAAGGAGATCGCTCCGTGATGGCATATATCACTGAACGACAAGCTATTTGGATGGAGATTGATCACTTTCGACTAGTCAAGAACCCAGAATCTGAAGAATGAGGTTACACCATTCTAAGACCGTCTATACAAGTTCATCATGGGACTTAACATCGAGTATAAAACCATGAAGAGTCAAATTCTCAATCGAGAAAAGGTGCCTACTATTGAAGAGTCTATTAACATTGTGCTTGAAGAAGAAAGCCGAATAAAGCTAGTGCCTAATGCACCCAAAGAGGAAGCAAGTGCTATACTTGCATCTAAGGGCAAAATTCATTTCGTGGAGCAAAAGTCTCCACAGCTTGGGAGCGGGGGAAAGCAACAAACATTCGAGAACTTATTCTGCGTCTACTGCAAAAAACGGAACCACACCAAAGAAACTTGCTTCAAGCTAAAGAATCGCAACCAACCTCTAGGACAAGCCCATGCTGCTACAACCCTAGTTGACGTAAGTCCAGATGGTGAAGTTAGTTAATCTGATCAACCCAAGAAGACGACTCAAGGTCAGACCGATGACGTGACTATTCTCAAGGAAAAAATAAATAAATTGGAAGCCATGTGTGCATCTACATCCATTGCTCATGCCGGTGAGTATATTGCTCTATTGGGCACCCATACATCTACGATTGATCTACAATGATTCTTCGATTCTGAGGTTACACATCATATGACCCCTAATAAGTCTAAATTTATTTCACTCTCTATGTATGATACTCCAAGACGAGTCCTCACAGCTGGTACTGAGATTCTACATGTTGATGGTATTGAAGATGTCAAGATTAATGGAGTTGGCATCCTTAAAAACGTTCTTTATGTACCAAACCTATCGGCACAACTCATCTCTCCATTAAACATTTAGTAAAGACATAAATTGTCTCCTCATTTTTTACTCTGATTAGTGTTCTGTTTATTACAAGGGGCACCCAGAAGATTGACACTATTAGAGAAAAAGGGGGACTTCTCATTTTTTAAGGTGGAGGATTGGCGGCTGTTGCTGCTGCTGTTGCCAAAACACCATCTAAAATAAGACGAGGTTTTTTTTTTTTTTTTTTTGATAAAGAAAGCAGATCACCCAAAACGGCGACCCGCCATACAAGAAGGGACAAGAGTGACAAGACCAACAATGGCCCCTCATGTCCCCTCCCCCCTCTAGCTCACACATGTGCAAACCACGCACCAACAAACCTCTCCACTTCCTGAATTAACCCCTCACTTGAAACCGCTTTCCTCTCAAAAACTACCTCATTACGGTGTAGCCAAATGGCTCATATCACCGCAAATCTTCTTCCCCGTTCGGCTTCATAACCTCTTCGTCGCCTCGGTATTGTAGCCCAAAATACGAAACTTGACTTAATCTCGGAAAGCCCTTGGCTGGCCCAAATCCTGATCGCAATGGGACATTAGAAGAATAGGTGCTCACAGTCTTCCTCCTGTTCTCCACATAACATGCACAATGCCGACCTAGCTGAGACTAACAATCTATGTCTCACCCGTGTCAATACCCGATGTCTAGCGAATATCAATGCAAAAATCGCCACCTTAAGAGGTAGCCTCTGTTTCCACACCTCGCGACATGCATCCAACCCTATGGGATCTTCAGATTGGGCCGTCCTTAGTTGTCGATACAGCCCACGAACTGAAAATGGCTCATTCTTCCATACCCACCCATCCCTGGCGTCGTCCCTGGGCCTCCGCCCCTCGAGCATCTGCTGCATACTCATGAATTCCTCCACCCTCTGCTCCGATAGATGTGCTGCAATTGATGGGTTCCACCCTCGGTCCCAACACTCTTTGACTGTGCCTTGCGGGTGCTGGGTTAGTGCGAAAAGCCGTGGAAACTTCCCTCTTAGACACCCCTTATCCGATCACTCATCCAACCAAAACCGAAATAAAGCCCCATCCCCCAGGCTTGGTTCAAAAAATTGTTGTATACTAGGCATCACCTTCCCTAACCCCTGCCAGAAGGCCGATGCTCCCCTCAGACTAATTGTCAACGTGTCCCAAACCACGCCTACTCCATATCTGTCCCGCATCACCGCACCGATCACGTCCTCCTCCGGGCCTACAATCCTTTTCACCAATTTCGACAACAATGCTACGTTCATCGTCTTTAAGTGAGGTACCCCTAGGCCACCCTGACCAGTTGGTTTGCATATGTCGTCCCATGCTAGTAAGGCCATTCCCCTTCCTTCCTTCGACCCCGTCCAGAAAAACCTCCGCATAAGGCTACTTAATTTTCGCTCGATGCTCGCTGGAACCTTAAAGATAGATAAATAGAAATTGGGTATTGCTGACAGAACAGACTTCAGCAGCACTAGCCTTCCCCCTCTCGATAAGACTTTAGCTTTCCATCCCTCTAGTCGCTGCTCAACCTTCCCGACTACACTCTGCCAATCTGCACCGCGGATTTGACCTGTAGAAAGGGGTAACCCCAGATATCGAATGGGCAATGTCCCCATCGCTGTTCCCAGTGCACGCGAGCACTGATCCTCCTCCTCCCGTGACATCCCAAAGCCTATGAATTTTGACTTATCTCTATTGATCCGAAGCCCGAGCAATCTGCAAAAAAACGTCCGAGTAGCGCCGATAAATTTTTTTGGCCTCCTCCACCGCCCCCTCCATAAAGAACAGAGTATCATCTGCATATTGCGATAAAGGGATGCCCAAAGGATGACTACGTGTTTCGAAAACCTTTCAGCCTCCCCCTTGCGCACGCTTGGACTGCGCTGCTATACAACACATCTCGCGGCCGGTATGAACAACATTGGGGCTAATGGGCACCCTTGCCTAATGCCTCTCTGTGGCCGAATCCACCCTCCTGTCGGCCGCCCATTTACCGAACTGAAAAAGATTGAGACATTACACACCGCTTCATCCACTTGACCCATTCCTCCGGAAATCCCCTATTCCGTAAAACCACCCATAAGAAACGCCAGTCCAATGAGTCATATGCCTTCGCAAAATCTACCTTCCACATAAACCCCTTCGTTCCTTTTGCCTTCCATGCTGCAAGAATCTCCCCCGCCAAGACAACGCTATCCGGTAATTGTCGCCCCGGTATAAATGCATATTGAAACGGCCCAATAAGCGCTCTTATCACCTCTTTCAACCTGTTTGCCAAGACCTTAGCCATTATGAGATAAATGGAATTAGAGAGTGCAATAGGTCGATAATCATTGATACTTTCGGCCCCCTGTCTCTTCGGCAACACAAATAAATACGACTTATTAATCTTCTCTATGTTGGCTTGAGGAGATCTCAACTCCTCCAGAGTGGCCATAACATCTCCCTTAGCCAGAGCCCAGAATTCTTTGTAAAACAATACCGGTAAATATCGGCGGATGCTTTTTGGAGATCGCTCTCTCAGGGCCCTTTCAGACGCGAGGCGGAGTGGAGGACCATTTTCGCCACCTTATGGGCGATATGGCTCCACCGTAACGAGATCATCTTCAGGGGTCGTCTCCCATCCTCCGACACGGTACAGCATTAGGCGAGGTGGATTGCACAATCTTGGCATCTCGGTGGCACTAATCATGCTGCAACTGACCCACAATACCAGTCATTTCTTCAATGACAAAGGGGGGCCACTGTTTTTCGGGTGGCTCTCTATCTTTTTTTCAAAAAAAAAAAAAAAAAAAACAATACCGGTAAACCATCAGGCCCTGGAGAGCCTTCACCTTTCAATCCCGCGATGGCCGCCTGTACCTCCTCCTCTACGAAAGGTCGCACCAAACTATCCCTCTGATTTGGAGTGAGCTGCAACACCCCCTACCCGCCCATTTCCACCGACTTGGTGCACCTCTTCTTGTCATCGCCCAAAAATGATCCGCCAAGGCTTGGCCCGTTGCCTGTGGTCCACTATACTGTTGCGTGCCAACTCTGATCCTTGATATCTGATTCACTTACCTCCTCCCGTTTGCTACAAGGTGAAAAAACCGTGTATTTGCATCGCCCTCTTTCAACCATAGCTGTCTAGACCTTTGCCTCCAATCCATCTCTTCCTTTTTATCCTCAGCTGCCACCACCAATCTCCATTGCCTTCGGTCTTGCCTTTCACTATCTGTGAGTCCTCCCCTATCCTCCACATCATCCATTTCTCTGATATTTGCAAGAGCTTCCCCTCTCACCTTGTACCGTGTCTCTCAAATAGTCCTCCTATAACTCATTAAGTGCTTCCTCACCCTATCAATGCATCCCGTCAGCCTCCCTGAGCCCATCTCTAGCCCATCCTGGGATCTCCACACCTCCATGATCTCCTCTTTGAATCCCCTTTCCCTCAGCCACGATTTATCCATTTTAAAGTATGTATTGCGGCCTTGCCCTTCATGCGTTTGCCATATGATCGGACAATGATCAGAAATCGGTCTCGGTAGTGCTACCACGTTTGCCTCCGAGAACCTTTCCATCAACTCTACCGAACATAGAAATCGGTCTAGGCGGGACCTATACAACGGACCCGGCTTCACTTCGCCAAGTGTACTTACAATCCCGCGGCCCCATCTCGTGCAGTGCCGCCCTTCCCAAAAACTCCCAAAATTCCTCTGAACCCTGATCTCGTCCACCGGTTCCATCAAGCCTGTCGTCCGCAACCAACGTCACATTGAAATCTCCTCCAAACAGAAGCGGTGTATCATGAAATCTATCCACCATCTCGTCGAGCTCCTCCCATAGCCTTCCCCGACGATTCGCGTATACCGGTCCATACACTGATGCCACCACAATCTTCAAACCATTGCTCCTTCTCGCCAACTTAGCTGCGACAACAAACTGCCCGTCCCACACCTCCTCCTTCTCGTATAATCCCTCATTCCAGGCAATCAGAACTCCGCCCGATCGACCCGTTGCCTTCATTGCATGATATCCCTCCAGAAGATCCCCTCCGACCACTCTCCAATCAAGTGGTTCACACTTTTCCAACCACGTCTCCTGCAAACATACCACCGTTGCACCCCACTCTCTCAGATACTTGGCCACAATCCTCCTCCTCTTCACGTCACGTAGCCCACGCACATTCCATGAAATGCACTTCATGGAGAACTAAGCATCCCCCTCCCACTCATCTGACTGTCGACAAACCCTCCGCACTCGCCCATGTGAGCTCTCCTAACGTCCTCTTCCTCCTCGGTTGCCGGGATAGTCCGAGGAATAAATGTCGCACTCTCCTCTCCTCCCATCTCACTACGTCCTTCCCCCTTCTCCTCCGTCCCCTCCACCTGCCTGGGGCACATGTCCCCTGCACGAACCATCCTCCACCCGGTGGGCACTCTCATCTTCCCACCCTTACCCACTGCCAGCCATATCTTCTCCCCCCATCACCCTTTATAAATAGCTTCCTTCTCTCATACCAAACATGACGCCTGATAATATCTCCCTTTACAAGCCTCGTGCCCCGCAATCTAGACTGTCTGGAGGTTGTCCTCCCTCCTTCTCCCCTTTGCGACCTTCTAGGCCTTCGAATCTTCGACACCACTGCGCTCTCAATAGGGTTCGCCGACCCCCCCGAACTTTCTCCCTTCTCCCTCTTACTATCAACCCGTAACTCTGCACCCAGCCCATTTTCAATCACCTTCCCTCCGTCTACAGCCAGTGCCTCCTCTCCATTCCCATGCTCGTCCCCCCGGCCTGCTGCCACCCTACCGACTCTCTCGAATTCCCCTTCATCTAGTGGCGCTGGTGGCTGTCGCTCTGAGACTTTCAATGCAACCATCCCTTTACGACTTTGGATTATGATAGGTCGTAAAGTCCCTTCCTCCTTTTCCATCTCCACATCCAACACCGTCAAGTCTGGGTCGCCGGACTCTAACCCCGTCGTTATTATGCCTCTCAGCCTCCCAAAGGGTTTGACGATCGCTGCCATGTTCTTCTCGGACCGGATTGTGGCCGGTATCCCCCTGACGTCAATAATCGCAGGTCTTGTCACTGTCTCCCTTACCTTGGCTGTCCATATAATGCGCTTCCACTGTATTTTTGCCTTTCCGATCACTTGCTGCCCTCCACATATCTCGATGCAGTCCGTCGGAGAAATCTGTCTAATAAGGATTTCATCGTTCTCCAACCGCTTCACCTGCGCACCCGCTAGCTTCGGGTATTTTGCCTTGACTGCCTTACATAATTCCTCCTCCTCCACCTCTCCTTCCACAATCTCGCCTACTAAGCATGCCACTCGAGGATGATCATGCTCCACCCCCATGTGTCTATCCCAATCTTCCCTGCGCTCTACTGCCCCCAGCTGACACGCCTTCTCATAATGTCCCACCCTCCGGCATTTCCTGCATACAATAGGGTCACGACACTCCTCTTTAAAGTGACCCCTTCCTAGGCATTTGAAACAAACTCCCTTCTGCATTTGCGTCCGCTGCAACACCCTACCTCTCCCCCCAAACTCCACGTTACCATTCTGTCCTCCGTAACCCCCTTTCACTGATCTCCGTATACTGGGCACTTGTCGTCTTCCCACCATCGTCCATCCCTCCTCATCTGTTCCATTCTCCCTGCCATATTCATTTGCGCTCTGCATCGATCGGTTTGAAACGTGCCTCACAAACCGACCTGCTGACGATGACGAATGGGGATGTCTTTGATTTATCCCCCTACTGTCTCTCCTGAATTCCAGCCTCCCTCTTTCGCCATTGACATAATCTTCTGGTACAGGGACTCTATGATCTTTGATAATAGTAATTTGAATCTCCCTCCCTCCAATAATTGCCTGATTCATAGCTTCTTTAGCTTCCCCAGCGTCTTCCGTGTACTTGAATTTCACAAATCCAAACCCTTTCCGATTCCCGGTCTGGAAGTCTCGTGGAAGATACACATCCACCACTGGGCCAAATTGCTCAAAATTGTTTCTCACCCATTCTGGATCAACCGTCCAAGGAAGATTGCGTATCAGCAATGTGGCCTGGCCATCAGGATGGCGAGGCCCCGACCGAAAATCCTCCTCTCTTGCTTCCGAATTTCCTGGCCTTCTTGCTTCCCCCTGTCTTTCGACAGAATCTCGCCGTCTCTGCTCTCCTGTCAGAGCCCTCCTAAAATCGCAATCAAGCCTTCCCGAAACCGCATCCCAATTCTCCGATCGTGACCAGAAGTTTCCGCCGCCTCGACCCACGCCCGCTGTCACCTCGTACGGCCTACCCGCCGCTTCTCGATATTGCTCCTGTGATCGCCCCCGAAATACCCTCCCGCACGAAGGCCCAAATCTCACCCGTGATCGCGATCGCGATCGCCATGCTCCTCTGTCTCGCGTGCGAAGGTAAGTATCACACCCGTGACCGCGCTCGCGCTCGCGATCGCCACTAAGTCGTACGCTCCTCCGCCTCGCAAGCGAAGGTAAGCATCGCCCCCGCGATCGCCCCTAAGTCGTCAGCTCAAGTCCATCCCCCAATAAGACGAGGAGATGATGCTCAGCTTCTCCATCATTTGCAAAATTATCCATTTTCGCGTTTGGACATCCATCATTTGAACTATAAGTGAGAATGTTCCTTCCTTTTGTTAAAGATACTGATCTATCAAAGGTTACTTGTGATACGTGTCAGCTTGCGAAACACAAGTGAAACTCCTTGAAAGGAACTCATAATAGAAGTCAACATCCATTCCATTTAATACAAAGCGATGTATGGGGACCATTCCCATCAATAACAGTATCGGGAGCAAGATGATTTATTGTGTTAGTTGACGACTGCACAAGATTGACTTGGGTACATTTGTTAAAGTCTAAGACCGAAATTATAGATGTCATAAAAAATTTCTTCTCCATGGTAAGAAATCAATTTGGAGTATCCATCAAGCGCTTTAGATCAGACAATGCTAAGGATTATTTCAACACAAACTTGGCTTCGTTTTTTAGAGATCTCAACATTATCCAAGAATCATCTTGTGTCAATACACCTCATCAAAATGGCTTGGCTGAGAGAAAAATTGGGCATCTTGTGACAATCACTAGAGCCTTGTTGATACACTGACATGTTCCAACATATCTATGGGGAGAAGCAGTACTCACTGCAAAATATCTCTCTAATAGGATTCCATCCAAAGTGCTTGGACACAAGATCCCCATTGACTTGATCTCTAAGGCATTTCCACATATCAAGTTGAAGACTAATCTGTGTCTAAGGGTATTCGGATGTTTTGCATTTGTACATGTGCATGAATCCCAAGACAAATTGAGCAGTGAAGTGTGTGTTTGTTGGATATTCCTCATCCCAAAAGGGGTACCGATGCTGTCACCCCCGGGTCCAAGAAATTTTTGTGTCACCTAATGTCACCTTCCATGAGAACAAAAGTTTTTTCTCTCCCGTTGAAAGTGGCAATGCCAAAATTATTACGCCACCCATCCAATCTCAGCAGATTATAGAACCACAACCGCTTGATATTGCAATACCAAAGATAACATCTATCAAAGGTTCCTAGCCCTACGATGAGTCATGAAGATGCAACATCTACTGAGATAAGAAACCTGGACTTGCAAAATTCGGAAGTTCCTAGCCCTACGATGAGTGAAGAAGAGGCTCAACAAGTTGAAAATAAAAGTGAAGATCTGTTCAATGAAATTGTAGAGAAATCTGTTCAATAAAAGTTGAACAGTGATCAGGGATGGCCTATAGCTTTCCTAAAGGAGAGACGAGCATGCACCCAACGAAATCGGTACCCTATGTCCAACTTCATGACTTATGCTATACTATCCTTGTCATATAAAGCATTTGCTGTCCAGCTGCAGAATATATTAATTCCAAGTTCACTCGTTGAGGCAAAGACGCATATAGACTAGCGTAAAGCTATGGAAGCTGAGATAGATGAGTTTCTCAAGAACGAGACTTGGGATATCAAACCCTTCCCCCAAGACAAACGAGCAGTCGGCTGTAGATGGGTATTACATTAAAATCACATTCTGATGACTCATTGGAACGGTATAAAGCCAGATTAGGCGTCAAAGGCTATACTCAATCCTATGGGATTGATTACGAAGAGACATTTGCCCCCATTGCCAAGTTGAACACCGTGTGCATCCTATTGGCATTAGCTGCCAGTTTAACTTGGAAAATTAATCAATTTGATGTTAAGAATGCTTTCTTGCACGGTGACTTGAAAGAGGAAATCTATGTGGACTTGCCACAGTGTTATTATGCTCCAGCTCCTCTAGGAACAGTTTGCCATCTGAAGAAGACAATTTATGGGTGGAAGCAATTTGGGAGGACTTGGTTTGAGACTTTTTGTAATGCCATGAAAAGCATGGGTTACTCACAAGGCCATGGAGATGACACTCTCTTCGTGAAGCATTCAGATAGCAGGACTGTTACGATTCTCTTGGTGTATGTTGATGATATTATTGTGACCGGTAATAACGAGGAGTCAAAGTCACTGAGTCAAAGTTTTGAAGATTCGGATCTTTGTCTGGCTCCTTCTCCGACAGCGACTGATGACGAGATCTTTTCGACAACGCATGGCCCCTGAATCTGCAGGGGGCTGTGTATTGTGTGGGGCGAATCTGGAGAATTGTGAACATCTTTTTGTGTTATGCCCCATCTCCCAGGCGGTCTGGTGGTCGGTTGGTGTCGCCCTGTCCGACATTGACGTCGTTGGAAGATTTCTGGCGATCCATTGGAGACGGTCCATACCGGAGAGCAGCAGAGTGGAATCTCATATTCGCTACGCTATGGGCTATTTGGATCCAACTGAAAAGATGTCATATTTAGGGGATGAAGCCCCGTGGTTGATGCTATTCTGCACGACGCGAGGGGACTGGCTATGTCATGGAAACAAGGCGACGTCGATCCCTTGAATTTTGTACCCCTTTAAATTTGATTTTGTACCTATCGTCATTGCTGCAATGACACCGGGGGGGGGGGTCCCATGCTTGTGGGCCCTTCTTTCTTTCTCTAAAAAATTATTAAGCTTGTCTATGTTCAAGCATCCTTACAGGTGGCTGGTATCCTTACCAAGGGAGTATCCAGCAACACATTCTACAAGCACTCTAGCAAGCTGGGTATTCAGAATATTTACACACCAGCTTGAAGGGGGGTGTTAGCATTTATTCCGTTTTCTTGTTCTATTTCTTTTTAAACCCTCTCTCTCTCTAAATATTATAGAAATGCCCTTAAAATGGGCTTCTTTTTCCTTTCTTTTTACACCCACTTACTGAGGGTATTTGTGGAACTTCCACTTCTTATAAAATAGGGCAGCCCTGCGATTGTGAGGGCTGCTGAATTCTCTTTTGTTATTCTGCCTGTCTCCAAAGTACCGTCCCTGCCTCTGAACTCTTCCAGGTTTGACCTAGAACAGGACTTTCTTGAGAGGTGCTCAGTCTGATAATTCCTCCTTTTTTTAACGACCCCAGAATTGTTTATTTTCCAACATGGGACTGAACACGTAAAGTTTTTCCCTGATTTTCTCTTTTTTGAAAAAAGCAAATATTTCGATATAAATTTGTTTCAGGTCTTTTGCATATAAATTTTCTGCAAGGAACCGCATGTATTTACGATTCAACATCACTGTTGAATCAAAATAGAGAGCTCTGTCAGTGACAGAAAGAGGGTTTGCGAGGAGAGGGTGGAGAAAGAACATCCCTCAATCGAAATAAACTTCTGTTGCATGGTCTAGAAGAATTGAAGCTTGGGCCTTATGTTCGTATGTTTATTTTTTGTTCTGCAGATATGGGATGCGAGCACAGGTCAGAGTTTCGTTAAGTTCACTGACCATCAGAAAATAGCCTGGTCTGTGGACTTTTCTCTGGGAGAACCAACAAAGTTGGCCAGTGGAAGCGACGATTGTTCTGTAAAACTATGGAGCATCAAGGAGGTACCACTTGTTTTATTTCTCTCTGTTTAGCAATATACATCCTTATTCCCTTTTGCATTAACGAAATTATTTCTATTTTTCTGTCATTGACAGAAAAATTGCACCAGCAGCATCCAAACAGTTGCAAACGTCTGTTGTGTTCAGTACTCTCCTAATTCAAGCAATTTATTGTCATTTGGCTCTGCCGATTACAAAATCTATTGTTATGATCTTCGAAATACGAGAATTCCTTGGTGTACTCTGGTTGATCACAGAAAGACTGTCAGTTATGTAAAATTTATGGACTCTCAAACCCTAGTTTCCGCTTCTACTGATAATT
Organism: Lemna minuta; assembly: GCA_024174645.1. Classification (NCBI taxonomy): domain Eukaryota; kingdom Viridiplantae; phylum Streptophyta; class Magnoliopsida; order Alismatales; family Araceae; genus Lemna; species Lemna minuta. The sequence continues at coordinate 6,960,949 of CM044116.1, forward strand.
CACTTAAGATTTGGAATCTCCAAGAAGTCAATTCTGGCGGAGAAACTACTGAATGTTCTTTAACATTGAGAGGCCATACGAACGAGAAGGTTGGTTTTCATTTTGATTCCTTCTAGGCATTTTGCGGTTCCTCAGGTTTTTGAGACAAACGGCGTTGATTTTTTCAGAACTTTGTCGGCATGTCTGTTTTCGATGGCTACATAGCTTGTGGTTCGGAGACAAACGAGGTGAGCTTGACCCTCTCTCTCACATTTTCTGAGGTTTCTTTGTCCCGCATTTAATGTAATATTCTTTTTCCTGCAGGTTTACGCTTACTACAAGTCTTTCCCCATGCCAGTGACCTCCCATAAGTTTGGGTCCATTGATCCCATCACTGCCCTCGAAGTCAACGAGGAGACTGGGCGGTTTGTCTCAAGCGTCTGCTGGAGGGAAAAGTCAAACACCGTGGTGGCAGCAAATTCCACTGGCTGTTTAAAACTGCTAAGGATGGTGTGAGACCTGTCGCGTTGGAGGAGAAGATCCTGGACTTATCGACCTCCGAGGTATGATAAGTCAACCCGGCAACCCATAAATTGAGTCGAGAACAAACTGGGCTGGCGAATAAGAGAATCGCCATTGACCCTAATCCAGTATCCGGCCGGAGGCTTTGGAGTCTTGAGCCTAAAGGTCAGTGCCTCTTCAGCTCAGTATCACATTACGTTGTGGGATTCCGACACCTGACATTGGCAGCATAAGTCAACGCAAGGCTCAAGCCTGGTATGTCAGTGTGTGGTGAAGACGATCAAATGATAGAGTGCATTTTGTATCTTCCCGAGAATCTTCCCTGTGTACATATTGCTTACGAGCTTTCCTCTTTTTTGCAGAGGAGATGCATTATTTGATATCAATTTTATCCGCATTCTTGAAGAGAGAGAGATACGAGGGTCATCCTTGTATGTTATGGCTTATAACCACGCTAACCTAATGATAATATTAGGTTAACATCTTAGCGAGAGCTAGGATTTACGAAACGTCTCTCTCTTTCTCTGAAGTCTCCCTCTCTCTAAACTCTCTCTCTCTCTCTCTCTAATCGTCGCCAGTTGATTGGTGATATCTACAATCTGAACAAGAGGATTCAAATGTGATCCCTCTGAATCATTGGGGTAAGCTAGAAGCAGGGTGCAAGTTTGGAACTCCGCTTTTCATGAGCCAAATTTCACATAGCTTTTTTTGGTTTTATTACTTTCTCGCTTCAATCTTCATGGTACATAGTCAAAATGGTTTGAGAACTTCATCAAGTTTAGATCTCTGCTACTTTGAAGACTAAGTCTTCGAGTTCTGAACCTTACAAACCATGCAATATGTCATTTAAATTATATGATGCATGGTGACTTCCTATGGTTGGCGATAGAGAGAGAGAATGCTAGATTCGTCCTTTCGATTTCATGATTTGTCTTTACTTTGTAGTCTTAATGTAGAAGGCTAGGAGCTATCGTTGTATTCATGTCTTTTGAAGAACAGAAGCTCATGCTTTGGAGGATTTGTCCCGGCGATGACGCCCCTTTCTTCTGCACTATAGCCCCTTTCATAATCACCATTTTGGACACCACTTTCGATGCTCCTCTCCTTCTCTCTCTCTCCACCAACCCTGTAAGCATAAATTTCGAACAGGATTCGGTCACCTTGTCGACAAGGTTCCCCAATCTTGAAACCTCACGCTATGTGCTCCATTGATCTCCAAGTAATCCACTGGTGGCGTCGCTATCTCCCCAAGGTTCACTAGGACCCACCTCAAAACCTTTACAAATATAAGAAAACTCTAGCCTACGCTTTAGATCAATGAGAACATAAAATATTTACATGTAATTATATGGTTATTACTACATTTTAATCTATAATTTATTTTTGTTCTTATGCATGTTATTATATTTAGAATAGATTTGTGTCATTCTACACAATTTATATTAAAAGATTAAAATTCATCATTTCAAAGGTTAATTATGTATAAATCATGAGTTCTAATTTTAAACTAGATTAGCCTCATTTGATTTGAAATTTTTCTTGAGATTCAAATATAAAAGGGTAAACATCATATACTGGCGCGACCTTTACGGTAATGCTCAGATACTAGCACGACCTTTTTTAAGGCTCAGATACTGGCATGACATTTTTAAAGTCTCAAATACTGGCACCACATGGCTTCTGTCCCCCACTTGGCTGCCACCTGGCTGACAAGTCACTCTCTCTCTCTCTCTCTCCCCCGCCCTCCCTCCCTCTCTCCCTCCCCTCCCTCCCTCCCCCGCCTCTCTCGCCCGCTCCCTCGCTCCCTCCCTCCCTCCCTCCCCCGCCTCACTCTCCCGATCTCCCTCCCCTCCCTCCCTCCCTCCCTCCCCCACCTGTCTCGCCCGCCCTCCCTCCCCTCTTTCTCCCTCCCTCCCCCACCTGTTCTCGCCCGCCCTCCCTCCCCCTTTCTCCCTCCCCCGCCTCACTCTCCCGATCTCCCTCACTTTTTCGGATACATCAAATAAAGCCCTTACTATATTTTAGACGAAGAGAGAGAAACAATAGTCTCCTCTTTCGATCGATAAAGGCTCAAGATTAAATCGGGAGAAACTAGAAAGGGAAGAACTGCCGTGAGGGTATCTGAGAATTCAAGTGAGGCCGACGCCTTGGTATCTTAGAATTTCGCCGACAAGCTCTCCCTTTCCGGAGCCCACGTACCTGCCGGAGATCTTTTCCTTCCTTAATAAAAAGGAAAGTAGGAACCTCCACAACTTCCATGTCTCGCAAGAACTGCATGCAGCTCTCGTTCTCATCTCCGTTCATCCGCGCAAAGACGGCGACGTCCTTCATGGAACGAGAGGCTTCATCACCGTCGGATACACCTTAACGCACGGCCCACAATGCTTGAGCCCCACGTCCAGCACCAGCATCTTTCCTTCCTCCTTGGTCTTCGCCATCAGCGCCTCCACGTCTTCTCTGCCGTGAAGCTGCTCCACCAGCGAGTGATTGTCTCCGTAGTAGAGAACGTCTCCCATGAGCTGGTCGGGCCCGATCCCTTCTTCTTCGTGGATCTTCTCCATGGTCTTGTAGAAGTTGAAGTGGGGAACATTCTCGATTCCTTCTCGTTTCAAGAGCGCTCTGGTGGCGTCGGATTCGTCCCCCAACACGAGGATGAAGACCACGTCGCCGCACATGTAGCTGAGCTCTACCATCGCCGGATAGATCTGACGGCTCTGGTCGCTCTTGGTCTCCGCGAACTCCACCACCACAAGCTTGTTCTTCCCATTCTCCTCCCCATTCTCCTCGCGACGGAATTATTTTCCGTCGCGAGAGAGAGACAATCGCGGAGGAAGAGAGGAAGCGAAGAAAAATAAGAAGAGGAGAGAGAATTTTTGTTTCAGAGAAGGAGAGAGAGAAGGGAGGAGAGGAGCGAAATCCGGAGGGAGAGAGCTCCACTCTCTCACGCGCGCACGCGCGCGAGAGAGAGAGAGAGTGAGGAAATTTCCCTCCTCTCGCCTCTCCTCGGGACGGAAAAATTTCCGTCGCGAGAGTGAGGGCGAGAGAGGAAGAGAGAGAGGGAGAAGGTGAGCTGGGGACGAACGCGGAAGAGAGAGAAAGAAGAAGAAAAAGAACCGACGCGGGAGAGAGAGATGAGTGCGGAAGAGAGAGGAAGGGGGAGAGAACGCTCCTCTCTGAGGAGGAGAGAGCGGAGAAGAGAGAGAGAAAGAAGGAAATTTCCGTCGCAACGGAAATTTCCGGAAAGAGAGAAATAGAGAGAGAAGAAAGAGAAGGAGAACGGGAGAGAGGAAACCTGGAGAAAGAGCGGGAGAAGAAAGAAGGAAAGGAAGAGAGCGCGAGAGAGAGGAAGGAAAGGAGAGGGAGAAGAAATCTCCCCCCTCCTCTTACGCACGCACGCGCGCGGGAGAGAGGGGAAGGAAAAAGAAGAGAAGGAGAAGAGAAAGAGAGAGAGAGAGAGAGAGAGAGAGAGAGAGAGAGAGAGAGAGAGAGAGTGACTTGTCAGCCAGGTGGCAGCCAAGTGGGGGACAGAAGCCATGTGGTGCCAGTATTTGAGACTTTACAAAGGTCATGCCAGTATCTGATCCTTAAAAAAGGTCGTGCTAGTATCTGAGCATTACCGTAAAGGTCGTGTTTACCCAATATAAAATACAACGAGAAAAATATTTTCATATACACTCGAAAATTATCTACTTTTAAATTTTAAGTGAATGTAATGTATTTTGGAGTTAAATTGTATAGAAGGATAGATTATTTTATTTTTTATCAAACAAAAATTTGGATAAAAAAGAGTAATATTTTAAAAGATATACATTTCTAATTTTTCAAGAGTTTTTTAAATTTATTTTGAATTTTATTAGAATTTATTTTGATTTAAGTCATATGAAAAGAGACTATTAGTGCGTGTTGACATGACAAGTGTGCCCTGCGTGATGACATGTTAATCGACCAATTTCTCCTTGATTTTTCTATGAAATCTGAAACATCTATTTTTGAAATGATGAAATAAAAAGCCTTGATCCAGCAATCAATTGTATTATTTCAAGCATATACTTGGGTTACTTTTTGTGTATTATCCTAATCTATTATCATTTATCATTATTTTTCAATTTCAAAGTTTTGATGAAGTGAATTTCAAAAATTTATATTATTTTCTATCTCTTTGTGAGAGATTTTCTTTATCTTATTCCGCTCTTCAATTTCACTATGGATATAGGTCAACTTTGAGTGATTTTTGATACCATGGACAGATATTTGAGTCTTTTTTCCAAATCTATATTTTTCTCTAATTTTCTACTCTAATTCATCGTCTAATTTGATCAAATTCTAAAACATCTTAATTCTCAAGAAATTCAACCCTTACTCATCTTTATACTAAATTAAACTTGATTAATCCATATTTTAAGTAAGTTTGATTCTACTTCTGTAATGCTCTTCCATATTAGAACTAGCAAGCAAACCATCCTAAAGCTTTCTGCGTCCATCTGTCCAGTTCCTTGTCTACTCGGCGGTGACCTTCACTCTCACGTGACTGTCCACCCGTTTCAATAGTACAGTTGCCGAGCTCAAGTTACCGAGGTAAATTTGTTTTTCACGGAGGTACTCCGTTCCTCGAGCGATCTGGATCAATATAGCACCGGCGTTGGAAAAGTCAACGGGTGGCGCCGCCGCCTCCGCTCCGTGAGCTCCCTCACGTGACTGCTCTGGCTCCGGTGCATGAGCTCCATGAGGAGGAAGCACTCTCTTCTGTCCTTGCCCGAGAAGGCGCCGAGGGGAGAGTGAACGTTGGGATGAGAGAGAGAGAGAGAGAGAGAGAGAGAGAGAGAGAGCAGAGGTAGACTATCTCGGAAGTCCATGGCCTAATGTCTCCGAAGAAGTGACTGACCACGAAGTTCTCCCCCATCCAGTTTACCTCCTTGTCCTGGCTACCGCTGCCTAGACTGCGACGAACTTGGTAGTCCTTGCTGGCGACCAGGGTGGAGCTGGGGAAGAGGTTGACCGTTGAAACTTCTGTAAGGTTAGCCATCCGGTCGTCGACGCTTCCTAGGATGTCTCGCCGGTCGTCGTTACTAGCTCCGGTGAGTGTGCCGGAGATATTTCCAGAAAGGAGACCCCGCCGGCGGAAAAGATCTGTGTTTAGCCAGTCTTCGTCGTATCCCTTTGAAAGATGAGTTTTTGCCGGCGGGAGTGTTCTGGGTCATCGCGGGCGATCTCTCCGGCGGGTTTTATGGACTCCACAGCCGCGAGAAGTCAAGAGAGGAGATCGTGGAGGAGAAGATCGCTGCAGTCAGAGGCGGGGATGAGAGAGAAAATGGCCATGAATAGCTGGTCTCTGGTTTCTGTGCATTGCTGAACGTAGAGCTCGGTGCGGAGTAACGTTCTGTGAAGCGGGCGGAGTGGGGTCCGTGGGGGCGTTCCATTTGGCGTGGTTCTCGAAGAAAAGTAGGGTTTCTTTGATCTCCTGGAAGGCTGCGTCGAAGGCGAGGGTTAGGACGTCGGTCAAGAGAGAGCAATGAGATCTGTTGATCGTGGTGATCTTCAAGGAGTCGACAACCTCTCCGGTATGGAGCAGTTGCTCCATGTCCGTCAACCGGACAACCCTCTCTCTCTCTCTCTCTGTGGAGGACCGAGCAGAATTTAAAGTCAGATCTACGCTCTTGACTCTCTCTCTCTCTCTAGCCGATCGGTTATTCTCGTAGAACTTGTCATGCATTTGGGGGGAGGGGAGGGGAGCTGGAGGAACTGTGGGAACTGTTGGTCTGCAGGAGAGAGAGAGAAGAGAGAGAGAGAAGAGAGAGAGAGAAGAGAGAGAGAAAACCACTATCGATACTTTGACAGCCATTCTACGTGGGCCTTCACAAATTAAAACCGGCCCATAAGCGGTAATTCCTTCGAGTCTACGTTTACTGTCTGGGCCGAAAATAGATTTTATTAAAAGTTCTGGACGACGCTCCATCGCTTACGACTGCGACAGCATTTAATGGGCTCAGTAGATCTTCTGGGCCCATCACGATTCACCTACGACGTGGCCTCTTCATTGCACCAACGGCACTGCAAGGGTATCACACGCCACATGGCGGTTATATCACCGCCTTTGCAGTCACCACGTCCAGCGCAATGGGAACACCACCTGGTGAAGGGCAGCGCATGGCACCTGTTTCCCGTCACCGCCTTCTGGGCGCCTTTCCTCGCCAACCAACCAGCGTACATTCTCGAACAGTTGGCGACAGCATCCTCACTCTCTATAAAACAAGTACAGATCTCACGAACAAAAGCAAGAAGGAAGAAAGAATGGAGGCGGTGCAGCAGAGACAAGCAGCGGAAAGCGAATTCCAGATGCCATTACATTATCCAAGGTACAAGGAGGAAGACTACCGGGTCATGCCCGAATGGCGAATCGACTGTCTTCTCCGCGAGTACGGTCTCCCTGTTGCCGGAGACCTCGCCTTCAAGAGACGCTTCGCTATCGGCGCCTTCATCTGGCCTTCCCACTGAGAATCGCCTTGTGAATTTATCCATGTACGGTAAGAAGAGAGGCTTCGCAGAGTTCTTCCTAGTATTTCCTTGGATGTTCGTCCCCGTACCTTCTTCTTCCTTCTCTGGCGTGTTGCTCAATCCTTCGTCGCAACGCACGTGTGAGCTCGAGTTGCCTTCGCCGGAAGCAACGCGTTGCCCACAAACACATAAATCACGCCATGCAGAAATAAATCATGTAGGGCATTTGCATGGTTTTCGCTGTCCACGTGCAATAAAGGCCAGCATGGAAGGGTGCAGTTAAAGAGAAGAGGAAGAAAGGGGGGGGGGGATGAAGGGTGCAGTTAAAGAGAAAAGGAAGAAGGGTGGGGGGGATGTAGGGTGCTCGACACATCCCCATTTCCCATATTTTCATGATATTCAACTTCCAAGAGAGCAGAAAATTGAAAATAACGTTGAAAAACACGAGAAAACAAATGGACATTACAGTAAATATCAAATGTGTCTCCGTAAGCTGTATCTTCATCATTCTATTACATTTTTTCCGTGGAACAAGCCAAAGGAGTTAACCCTAGAACTCCATGGATTTGGCCCTCCTTCACTGCAATAACCTTCATTATTTGCCCCCACAATAATTCATTGAGTGGAAAAATAATAGAAGATATCTATTCTTGTTTAAGAGTGCTTTGATTTGAAGTTGAAAGATCTGGATGAACTACTTGACTGCCTTTAGTAGATTGCCAAATCTCAATGATAATAAAGAAGCAAGGTATGAGACTCTCATATCTATATATCCCTTTAACTCAATTCATATAGATTATGAGGAGATCAATATCTTTTTTTATTAGGATAAATACCCATCATCATATAGTCTAATCCATTTCTAATCTAATTTCTCATCTTTATTCTTAAATATTTCTTACTAAATAGATAAATTTATATTATATATTAGGGATATCTTTATATTATCTCTTCTCTCCAAATTCTCATCTACCATATTCTTCCCTCATCATCAAATTATCTTCCAAATAAAGTCACCTTCTCAAAAATTATGTTCCCTTTGGATTTGGCCTTTTCATACCTATAATTTGGTGAATAGGAAAATTAGAAATATTTTTTTTTATGAATTATATTGCTGTCAAAAACATTAAAATCAATATCCACTTTGTCATGAGGCTAGGCACCATGTTATGCCCACGTGGTACCTTTGTGTCACACAAGGTGCATGTTGTGCACATGCAACATGTGATAGCATGCATTTCATTCATGCAATGGCAAGATTGTTGACTAATGTTTTCCTTAATGCATATCAATAGATGCATGCTATTATGGAATTCATGTATTTCAAGAATACCATGCCAGTTTACGCAAGTTATCATTTTTTTAATGAGTTTATAATTTATTTTAGATTGTGTAAGTTTAATCTTTGTGAATGGAAAAATATATAATAATCATTTTCTTATTATTTCACATATCCTTGGTCTTCACCATCATGCAATTTCTTATTTGGATGGAAAAATAATTAAGAGGGGTGTAATTGGTATATTATGTTATTCAATACTTTTATGAATTCATTGATTATTCACTCAATTTTTCACGTCACTCAGTAATTATATATATTATATTATATTATATTATATTAAACAAGAGATCCAAACCCCTTGCGCAAGTCTGAGGAGGAGACAACCATTTAGAGTCACTCCTTATCTTGTTAGTCCCTAGTAGCAATTACTAACTAGCTGAGTTACAATTAGACTAAAGTTCACACAAGATCTTAAGATTTGATTGAGGGTTCTGAGGTCGATAAACTTTCAAAATTTTAATCGAAACATCGAATTCAGCGGAAAATATAAAATTGGATATCCAAAACACCAAGCCACCAGAAAACAGATGATCCTATCATCTAGTATGTATGAGAAAATATACTTACAAGGTTTGCTTGAAGGAGTTCTTAAAGCTATTCAAGTGTCTAGCCTCTAGCGGTATCCGCACGGTCTTCGGATAGTTGGATTTCCTCTTCAAAGATCTTCACCAAGAGAGAAAGAGAAGAAAGGAGAGAATTCTCACAAGGCTTGCATGGGCACCTCTAGTTGTGGCTGTTCTCCCCCTATTTATAGATATTTAGAATAAATTTTTTTCATAAAAACCCTCATAATTATGTCTATATCCACCAACATCCATAGAGCTTATGTGTGTGACTGATAACATGCTATTTATACATGAATTTACATGATTATTAATGTAAATAAAAGCATTCATTGTTCCAATTGTATGCATGTTATCATATTTTAAGTATATTTCTATCATTTTGTATAATTTCATGTTATGATATAAAAATACACCAATTTATGGATAAGTATGCATAGTTAAACATTATGATTTTAATCCTAATTATATTTGAGATCATAACTATGTTTTAATGATGAAAATATAAGAGAAAAGATCTTTATTGACATTCATGTATTTTTATAAAGCTATTTTAGAAAATACATGAATGTATTTATTTAATTAAAATTCATTCTCTTACTATTTTAATATTCTGACTTTTTTATAATGATAGCTTATTAAATTTCTGATCCAACAAAACAAATTTGAACTAATTTGGAGTTGTATTTTGAAAGTTATGATTTTTACAATTTTTAGGAATTTTTTGGAATTTTTCTGAATTGAATTAAGTGTATTTTCGATTTTAAAAGTATTAAAAACAATTAAAAAAGGCAAAAAAAGGGTTTGATTTATTGCGCGGGATCGCGTGGATGCGACGTGGCACGCAAGGCCAAGTGGCAGAGCCACACGAGCCCACGCGGGCGCCTGCGTGGCGCGGAGGTGACACGTGTATGCGTGATATATATTTATATATTATATATGGTTATAGTAAGTATAAGCATTCCGTTTATCTGAACTCACTAACCCTTATTTCCGTCGCACCTTATATACCAGACCATTCCCTTTAATTTTCTCCATGTGGGACTATGTTCCAATCTTATTTTGAAATGCAGGTGACATGGAACTACGTGGTGTGTCGGATGTGATTGTAACACTTAAATTGCGTGGACGCAGAGTCCACCGGATCACCATCAGAGCACGTGCCTTAAATAGGAGTTAAGTGAAGCTTTGACGATTTAATCGCGACCGTCCATATTCGGAGTTATAACGGTCGAGATTCCACGCGATCGGTAGACCCTCCGATTAATCAAGATCGCCGGATTTAAATCCAACGGATAAATCAAGCGACACATCTCTTCAAAGCATACAACGTGGACGCATCTCAACCTTTCATCGCCGATCGGACGATCACCATTTAAACGCACCGATTCACCTAACGACGCTTCATCTGGACCGTTGATCGCGATGGACCGTTAGATCGATGGTTACACCCAATTCTTCTATAATTTAGAACTGTTCTTCAAACGGAAACTTACCCTTGGATTTTCGAGATTAATCGAACTGTTTAGACACCACAATTCAAGCGTCCATCAATTTATTTCTCTTCTTGACACATTTTCGCGTCCGAGGAGCATTTGAAATCGAAAATTGATTGAAGGAATTAGGAGAAATCACATCTTGAACGCCATCTTCGTCTTCGAAATCGCGGAATGAAAAGCCATGCATCCGGTGATTAATTAGATCATTTTGAAGGCTACTTTGGGTTAGATTACGTGTTTTCATCTTGATCTTTCATCATTTAGTGTTAATTTTACATTTTGAACCATAGATTAAGTTTAATTTGGTTTTAATTTTGATTTCTAATCATTTTCGTGATCGAATTTTTCTTCCATTTTCAAACTTCGATTACTCCGCGAATTCTCATCCAAATCACTCAATTTTTTATTCCGTGGATTCGCAATTGATTTATCTTTCTTAATATTATAAAATGCCTAATTTCTAAACTCAATTCGTTGTCCGATTTGATTGAATTTCAAAGATATCTCTCAAATTTCCCTAATTCTCCGTGGATTCAACCCTTATTTACCATTATACCCTTCAATTCATTAATTAATCTTAAAATTGGTAAGTTTAGACTTTGTTTTGACATGAGATCGTGTGTATTCAACGACCATACGATATCGTTTCGTCAGTGACCCTCTTGGTCCATATATCTCACTAGTTAATAACTCCATAGACCAAATAACACCTTATTGGTCAACCTTACTTAATTATTCATATCCTCATATAGATTAATTAATCAAGGATCGATTAAACCCAATATTTATGTGTGTTGTTGTGTGCCAAACTATTAATAATTGAGTTTCCAGCCATTGGGTGCCAAGCTACACCACGTACTAGAGGAGATATGGAGTATATAAGAACTCACTTATGGAACCTTTCATTCATTGATTACCATGTGTGTATAATTGATAACATAAAATTTTAACATGTAATTATACTATTATTAATACAAATTAAGGTATAAAACATTTCATTCTTATGCATGTTATCATACTTTGGCTTCATATCTATCATTTTATACAATTTTAAGTTATAATATCAAAATCCACTATTTTAGGGATAATTATCCATTTTTAAAGAATATATTTTAGATCAGATTATTCTCATCTATATTTGAGATTATAATTAGGATTTTTAATGTTAAATAATAAGAGAAAATAATTTTTATATACTTATTTATTTTTTTAAGTTTTAATTTCTAAGAGAATTGAGTATATTTTTCAAATAAAATGTATTCTCTTGTTATTTATTAAATTTAAAATTTTCAAATGATAGATTATTTAGTTTTTGATCTAAAAAAATAAATTTGGATTAATTTGGAGTTGTATTTTGAAAGTTATGAATTTTCTAATTTTTAGGGATTTTACTAGAATTTTTATAAATTTTTTATGAATTTAATTCAATTTATTTTGAATTAAAATGAATAAAAAATTATATTTTTATCTCATGCTGATGTGGCAGATGATGTGGCACGGACAAAAATAGCGATGCCATTTGGAAGCATTTGAGAACGTCACGTGTCACACACATGTACATGTATGCGCGTGTGATTAATGAGAATAAGCACCCTTTTTAGGATTTTTACTGTCTCATTAATCACATATTATTTATATACCTGTCGGATTTCAATTATTTTTGTCATATGAGACTATTTTATTTTATTTTTATGGGCAGCTGATGTGGCACGACGAGAAGCGTTCGATTCGCTTGTTAAATTGAAGCTGTCGATCTTCACTTAAGTTAGGGCGGGTGACGTGTCGTTTTCGTGTGTCGTTAAATCACAAAGACGATGGTCAAACAAAATTTATAAAACCGAACTCACAAAGATAAGATATAAAAATCAAGTATTGTGTAAGTATCGGGTCCATCCACAGAGAGTAGGATTGACTTTAATCGCAGAGTTGACTTTGTCAAACTTAGGTTTAAAATAAGTTTTAAATAAGAGAAAATAAGATGTGATGAATAGAAATGATATAAATAGACCTAATAAGAAGTTTTAAAAATTGAAATCTCGGATTTGAAAGAGAAAAGTCAAAAGTCAAAGTCAAAGTGTTGACTTTGACCAACAGTAGGTGTACTGTAAAATCATAGAATCAAACAGGGTCAGAAGATTACGAAAATTATATTTGGAAACTAGAGAGAAAATGAAATTTATTGGTATATAATTCGTGATTTTTAGATAAGAATTGGATTTACTATGAATTATTGAAAATCAAATATCAGAACATCCCCGAAATGAACACCTCGGAGGAAATCGTCAAATTGACTAGTCAAATGAAATCCAAATCTTGAAATTTATATGTCATTGGAAAGCTAAGAACCAGAGGAATCTAAGGAGAACAAAATGATTGAATTATGATTTGTAAATTGAAAGTAATTGACCCCGAAAGTCAACATTTGACTTCTGATGACTGATGAACAGTCCTTGGTCAAATGTCAAATTGAAGAACCAAATGAACTCGGACTTCAATGAATTTGCTATCCACGGAAAGCTGATGAAAAGAGGAATCCAATGAAACCAAAATCAAGTGATTTGGAATTATAATCAAAGAGATATACTATTTTTAAAATCAGCAACTTTTTTGGACATAAAATTGGGGAAAATAAAGAACACTATGAACTACTTTGCGAAATTAAAGATCTAAACCTAATAAAAATACAAATTACCTCTTGATAATCGATCGAACCTCAATACTAACCCAATTGCCGCAAGAATGGGGCCTCAATTCTCGTGGATTGAAGCGAATTTGCTCGGATTCTTCCTCGTGGACGTTCGGAATTCAAGGGGAAAATTCGATGAAATCAAGAGATGAAATCGCGATTATCATGCTTCAATGCATGCGTCTCTACACACTTGGAAGCAGAGGATCACAAGAACTTAAGACCTTCCTCGAAATTCGCTTAATTTCATCATGAGTCGATCAAAAGTTGAAGAACAAAGAAGGGAAATACATGCTTTTAAAGAGGGAAATTGGCCCGAGGATCATGGGTCATTGGAGCGGTCGTGGCGGCGTTTTTCAAGGGTCGTGGGAGCGGTTCCACTTTGCGAGGACGCGGCTTCAATTCCGCGACTATTGTGACCGGATTTAACGGTCAAAAGCCTCAAATTTTTGCCACGATCGCACCACGATCGCGCTGCGATCGGGCCACGATCGTGCGTCGATCGTGATCCTGAAGCCCCGTCGATCGTCGTCGGCTCGAGTAGAATAGATTCCGCGGCGGAAGACGTGCGATCGCGGCTCGGACAGCGATCCTGGGGTTCTTCGCTGCTTTGTCTGCGCCGTCCGATGATGCTCCAGCTAGATGGACGATCGCGATTAACTGATCCCGTGCGCCGCGATCACGATGTAGATCAGCCGTCCGATCGTGATCAACTCAAGGCCTTCGATTGATGCCGATTGGAAGCTTCTCAGGATGCCACGTGGCGCACGGTAAGTCGTCCGATTGTCCTCACTTAAGTCCTTTTTGCAGCACAGCTGCGTTTGATGGTGGATCGCGTGACTCGGTCCACGCGATCAACGGTCTGAGCTTGGATCCGACGCTCGCCACGCGTCCCACGTCGCCCGCAAGGTAAGACCGTGTGGGAAACATAGTCCTCACACGTGAGAAAAAGAAAACAAACTGGCGCGCATAAATAGGGGAGTTAATTCCCTATTAATTGTCTATATCTCCTTTATCTGGAATCTACACGTGGCGCCCCATACGGCGCCCACGTGGCCGCGTGGCCTCCCCGCCACTTGGCCGCGCTCGTGCGCTCCCCGCACCGGCCACCCGGGCGCTGCCACGTGGCCTCAGTGCCGCGTCGCAACCCGAGTTGGTCCCGCGCGCCACGTCACTCTGGCCCCTTGCGCCACGTCAGCCGCCGCGTCGCCACGTCAGCACCTACAGGTATTAAGACCCCTTTTTCGAGATTTGTTAATAGAAAATAACTCTAAAAAATAAATAAAAATCAAATAAAAATCAGAAAAAATGCATAAAACTTCAGAAATTCATATTTCTCAAAATACAACTCCTTTTAATCTCAAATTTTCTCCATTGGATCACAAATTTCTTCCTTTTTAATACCATGTCATTAAAAATATAATTTGAAAGAAGAAATCAAGATGAATTAAAATTTACTTAACTTATTTCTCATTAAACATTTTAAATCATAAATTCATCCTGAAATTATCTTTCCAAACATTTACTAAAGTCAATAATCATTCAATACTAGAGATTAACTTCTATTAATTTCAACAAGAGATTATTCAACTATTAAGCATGAAATTATCCCTAATTTATGCATAAATATCAACTTTAGTGAAATGACATGCCAATGGAGAAAATTCCTAAAAAGTATGATAACATGCATCATATTCACATAAAATAAGCATGAATATGAGTTAATTAGGGTAAGAATTCAAGTTATAAATGCATGTTATCAGCGGGTAACGGTTAAGTGGCGGGTAACAATTCGTTGATGAATCATTTTGAAACGGTTTAATCTCAGCCGTTCATCTGAGAAGTTATAGTGGCTGAAATTAAAATCACCTGATGGACACGTGGATGCATCTAGAGCATGAGATGAAGATCAAACTACATGCGTTTCATGGTGTTTCTTCTTCACGCGCGACGTGGCAAAATCTTAGCCATTCATATTTGATCGAACGGATGCAATCAATATGTAACGATTCAAATCCAAACGTTTCATTAAATCCGTTGATCAAAGATTAAATGCCAAATCTGATAGTTACGCTCGAATTTGCCTATTTATATACATGTTCTTCGACGGAAAATGTATTCTCGAATGTTTCAAGTAAATCAAACTGTTTAGACAACTCAATCCTGAAATCTCTAAATTTCTTCCTCTTCTAGACTGATTTCTACATCCAGCGAGTGCTTGAAATCAAGATTTCATCAAAAGAATATGAAGAATATGCCTCTTAAATGCCAAATTTTGTCTTCATAATCGCGGAATGAAAAGCCTTTGATCCAGCAATCAATTGGATTAATCTTCGTAAGCACGACTTCAGGTTACATTATGTGTTTTCCTCCTAATCTTTTGTTATGTATGATTAGATTGTAATTTAGTATCATAAATTAGTAGAATTTTAGATTTTATTTCGGTTTTCTCTCTCTTTGCGTTCGATTTTCTGTATAGTTTTTTCTCTTTGATTTCTCCTTGAATCTTGATCCAAATCAAGTAATTTTTTATTATACAGATTCGTATTTGAGTCCTCAATTCATTATCTAATTTGATCAAGTTTTGAAGATTTCATAAAAAAATACCTTAATTTTCCGTAGATTCGACCCTTATTTATCACTATACTCTTTAATTCGTGATTCAACGACCTTCGCGGTCTCGTCTCATCAATAATCCTTCATCCACATGAGACTGATGAATGACTTAGGATATTGTTGACTGTCAAACCCTAATTGATCACTCAAGTTAGTACTGATGCGTATAAGAAATCATCAGGAACTCCTTCTCGAATATTTTCACTACCTTAGCCAAGGATTTCATCGCATCTCATTCCTTGAGTCAATCTACTTCAGTACCGAGAGCTGTTGATCTCATCTTGATCACACAATCATCTTCATGGACTTCATGTCATATCCAATATATGACTAACGAAGGGAATCTGTGAGGTCATTGAATACACATGGACTCGCGTAAAAAATAATTCTAAACTCACCAATTTAATATTAAAATCATGAATTAGATAGTATAGAGGTGAGTAAGGGTCGAATCTATGGAGAATTAAGGTATTTTCGGGAAACTCTTCAAAATTCAATCAAATCGAACGACAAATTGAGGCGAGAAATTAGGGATTTTAATATTTTTAAAATGATAACTTGAAGACGAATCCACTGGAATAAAAAATTGCAGAGTTTGGATCAAGATTCATAGATAAATCAACGAGCGAAAAATTAGATAGAAAATTGAAATGTGAAGAGAGAGAAAATCGACATTAAAAATAAAATTCAACTAATCTACGATTCGAAAATTGAAATCTTATGTTATAGGAAGATAGATTAAGAGGAAAACATGATTTCTAACCGAAGATAGTGCGCAAATTGATCCAATTTCTTGCCAGATCAAAGGCTTTTCGTTTCGCAAATTCGAAGATGATCGTTTGGCATTTAATAAGCGATTTCTCCCTATTCTCTCAACGGAATTTCACTTTCAAACACTCATTGGATGCTGAAAATGATCTAGAAGACAAAAAAAGTAATAGATTTAAAGATTGAGGTGTCTATACAGTTTGATTACTCCAAACAACTAAGAATGCTTTATATCATCGAAGACCATCTCAATTTATAAGGAGATTTGGGCGTAACCGTCGGATCGATATTTAATATTTT
This sequence comes from Lemna minuta, assembly GCA_024174645.1. Lineage (NCBI taxonomy): Eukaryota > Viridiplantae > Streptophyta > Magnoliopsida > Alismatales > Araceae > Lemna > Lemna minuta. The sequence continues at coordinate 6,977,716 of CM044116.1, forward strand.
GATCATCGCCTTAGATGAAACGCATATATGCAAATCATTAGGCTTAAATCGTGTCTATAGGATCGAAGATGAACCACTAAGATTTTTGCCACGTTGCGCGTGAAGAAGAAACACGTGAAACGCCATCTGATCTAGATCTAACGCTCTAGATGCATTCGAATGGTTTTAATCTCAGCTGTTATAACTCCTTAGATGAACCATTATAACTCCTTAGATCGATGAATCAGAGTGCGCCATGCACCCCCTCACGTAAGTGACGATTGACGATTGCAATTAAATCGCACGATCGGACGCTCTACATGATGCCATGTCACTGTACAGTATAAAAACAGGAAGGTAGTCCCACATGACAAAAAATCAGGTAATTTGATACATATATAATGTGCGTGTGATTAGTGAGTTAGCGTTATCTTGAAAAGGATGCTTAATCTCACTAATCACACGCACGCAGACCCACATGCACACACATGCGCGCACACACATATGCGTGCGCTATGTGGTGTGTATATACACTGCACACATGGCAACGTGTTTTCGCACCCGCCACATGCCACGTCATCACACGATAAAATAAAATTTTTATTTATTTATTTTTAATTCAAAATTAATCGAATTAAATTAATAAAAAATTAGAAAAAGTCTTGAAACATCCCTAAACATTAGAAAAATTCATAACGTTTAAAATATAACTCCAAGTTAATTCAAAATTTATTTTGTTGGATCATAAATTAAATTATCTATCATTCAATAAATAACAAGAATACATTTTTATTTTAAAAATACTACTTATTTATTTTAGAATTTAAAACATAGAAAAATAAATGAGTGTATAAAAAGTATTTTCTATTAATATCTTAACATTAAAACCTAATTGTAATCTCAAATAAAAATGGGGATAATCTAACCTTAAAAATATTTCTCTTAATTTATCATAATTTTTCTCAAATTAGTGCATTTTGAGATTATAAATTAATTTTCATAGAATGATGGATAAACACTAAAAAAAATGATAACATGCACTAGAATGCATGTTATCAATGAAATATATTTTCATGTATAATTTGCATGTTATCAATGAAATATTAGAGATCCTGTGGATAGGGATTCGTAAGTCATAATCAAAACACGATCATCCATCCACAAGATGTCTTTGGTGTCTAACGAAACGAATTCGCGAGTCATTGAAAACACGCAGATACGCGTCAAAAGTATTACCAAACTCACCAATTTCGATAAATAACCACGAATTAAATAGTTTAGTGGTGAATAAGGGTCAAATCCATGGAGAATTAAGGTATTTTCGAGAAACTCTTTTCAATTTGATCAAATCGGACGATGAATTGAGAAATGAGGGGTTTTGATATTTTTAGAAAGATAATTGAAATGGAATCCATAGAATAAAAAATGACAGAATTTGGATCAAGATTCGCAGAGAAATTGAGGAGCGAATTAGGTAGAAAGTTCGAAACGAAAAGATAGCAAAAAACCAAAATTAAAATTGAAATTAACTTAATCTATGATTTGAAATTGAAATCTAATGTTATAAGAAGAGAGATTAGGACAAAGACATGATTTCTAACCCAATTTAGTGCTTGAATTTCCAGATTAAAGGCTTTTCATTCCGTGAATTCAAAGATGATTGTTGGCGTTCAAGAATTGACTTCTCCTTATTTCTCAATGAAATCTCAGTTTCAAACGCTCCTTTGACGTGGAAATGAGTCTAGAAGCAAAGGGAAGCATGAGATTCAAGGATGGTGGTATCTAAACAGCTCGATTACTAAAAAACATCCATGAATGATTTACATCATTGAAGAACATCTCAATTTATAGGGAGATAGGGGCGTAACTGTCTAATTGACATTTAATCTTGGATCAGCGGCTGTGATGAAACAAAATCTAATGCGAATCGTGACATTTAATTCACGTCCGTTCGATCGAAGGTGAACCGCTAAGATTTCTTCACATCACTTGGGAAGGAGAAACGCCAAGAAACGCTCGTAGTCTAATCTTGATTTGACGTTCTGGATGTGTCCATCGGGCACTTTTAATCTCAGCTGTTATAACTCCTTAGATGAACTGCTGAGAATAAATCATTTGAAAAATAATTCATCGACGAATCCAAATGCGCCGTGTACCCCCCTCATTTAAGTGACGATTGACAATCGCAATTAAATCGTGCAATCGGACGCTCCACTTGCCGCCACGTCACCTGCGCACAAAAACAGAAAAACATAATCACACATGACGAAAATGATAGAGAATGCGCGAGTATATTAGTCCTATGTATGATAACATGCTAATTAGACATGATAATACATGATTATTAATGCATATTAAGACATAAAAGATTTCACTCCTATGCATGTTATCATATTTATGAGTATTTATCTATTATTCTATGAAAAAGTCATTATAATTTCAAAATACTTAAATTTAGGGTTAATTGTGATGAATAAAAGATAAATAATTTTATAACCCATCTTAACTTGAGATTATAAGTGGTTTTTAAAGTTAAATAATGAGAGAAATCATTTTTATAACCATTCATTTAATTTTCTAAAGTTAAAATCTTAAAGAAATGAATATATTTTTGAAATAGAAATTAAATCTCTTGTTATTTATTAAATTTGACTTTTTAGAATGATAGATAATTTAATTTCTGATCAAATGAAAGAAATTCGGATTAATTTGGAATAATATTTTGAAAGTTATGAATTTTCTAATTTTTAGGGATTTTTCTAGAATTTTTCTGAATTTTTAAATGAATTTCTAAGGATTTTCCGGAATTAAAAATCAAATTTTCTAATTAAAATCGATTTTTCTGAATTTTTTAAAGAGCGCAGGCGACGTGGCGTGATCAGAGCCGTCCGATCAGATCGCGGTCAACGATCGCGATGAGGACGCGACGTGGCATCGTGAGGAGCATCTGATGGCACGTGAAATATTGATTGTTGATTTTCACTTAATCGATGGGGACACTTGGCTAAATCGGGTTCACCGGATTGCATTTATCTCAACTGTCGGTCTCAAAGAGTTATAACGGTCGAGATAAAATTACGAAAAATGCATCTGATGCGTCCGATCGCGATCCAACGGCAGGCGTTTCGATGCGTTTTATAAGGCGAGGCGACGTGGCTTCATCTTGAACGTCCGATCGCAATCCAACAGTCACGACTTAACAGTAACGATTCGCGATCATGCGTTTCATGAGAGCCGTTGATCCGTTTCATCGGACGGTTATGCCCAAATCTCTTATAAATTGATATGTTCTTCGTATTTATAAAGCATTCGAGAGAAATTCAATCAAATTGATTTGTTTAGACACCACATATCTTGAATCTCTTTATCCTAATCACTTTTAGACTCATTTTCGCATCCACGGAGTGGTTAAGATCATGATTTGGATGATCGACAAATTCGAAGAGATCATCAGAAATTTCCCTAATTCCCTGTGGATTCGACCCATATTTATCATTATACCCCTCAATTCGAGTTATTTTCATTAAATTGGTAAGTTTGGACTTTATTTCTGGTACGAATCGGTGTGCAATTGACGACCACATCGATTCGATCCGTCAATGTACATAATGAGATAGCAAAAATCTTGAAAGGGTACTATCTCATTATTCATACACACACGTCGCACACACGCGCACACACGCGCACACACGCGCGCACATGTACACGTGTGTGACACATGTCATTGTCATACGTCGTCACGTGGCGCCGCTATTTTGTTCGCACCACGTCAGCACGCGATAATAAAAATAATTTTTTTTTCATTTTAATTTAAAATAAATCGAATTAAATTTATAAAAAAATTAAAAAAACTCTAGAAAATCCATAAAATTTTGAAAATTCAGAACTTTTAAAATACAACTCCAAATTAATCCAAATTTATTTTCTTAGACCGGAAATTGAATTATCTATCATTGCAAAAATTCAAATTTGATAAATAGCAAGAGAATAAATTTTTATTTAAAAAATATACTCATTTATTTTAGAATTTATAACTTAGAAAACTAAATGAGTTTATACAAAGTATTTTCTCTTATTAAAACCTAATTGTAATATCAAATAAAAATGGGATAATCTAATATGAAAAATAGTTCTCTTAATTTATCATAATTATCCCTAAATTAGAACATTTTGAGATTATAACTTAATTTTCATAGAATGATAGATAAAGAGTAAAACAAATATGATAACATGCATTAGAATACAATGTTTTATGCCTTCATTTGTATTAATAATCATATATTTTCATGTTATCAGTGTCTCAAGTCAAAGGATCACATACACAACCATGAGATGAATCAACCTAATTGACAGTTAGGTATAATTACCATTCAGGGATTCATATGGATCAATTTAGTGAACTCTTTCTTCAAAGAGCATACGCTATCTGTCCTTCGTGTCTCCACACCGATGGCTATAGGATCAACCATACTCATCATATGAGTTGGATTGGATAGTTCTATTCTTTCTAGATACTTCAATGTCCTTCTCAAAAATCCCATGACGAGGAATGTTTAGAACATATGTTTAAAGACTAGTGATCAATGTATTATAGTCTCATCATAATTCACTTAGTCATTACATATGTTCATGGACTTTATTGCAAATATCACACATGAATGACAATGAATACATTTCATTTCAATGAACATAAACAAGATACATAGAAGTGTGACTGGCTCATAGGCCACATAATACACACGCTCATGATTAATATCCTAACTTCTTTGGTATCCTTCGGTACATCTCTACTCCTCCAGTCTCTCGTGGGCTGACTGATAACATGCATTTATAACTTGAATTCTTACCCTAATTAACTCATATTCATGCTTATTTTATGTGAATATGATGCATGTTATCATACTTTTTAGGAATTTTCTCCATTGGCATGTCATTTTACCAAAGTTGATATTTATGCATAAATTAGGGATAATTTCATGTTTAATAGAAGTTAATCTCTGTTATTGAATGAGTTTTGACTTTAGTCAGTGTTTGGAAGGATGAGTTTATGATAAATTTATGATTCATAATGTTTAATGAGAAATGATTTAAGTAAATTTTAATTCATCTTGATTTCTTCTTCCTAAATATGTTTTAAGTGGCATAATATTAAAAAAGAAAGAATTTATGATCCAATGGAGAAAATTTCAATTAAAAAGGAGTTGTATATTTTAAGATAAGATTTTCTGAAGTTCTAGCCCTTTTTCCGATTTTTATTTGAATTTTAAAGTAATTTTTTGATTAATTTCCTTGTTAAAATCGTGAAAAAGGGGGGTATTTTGTTCCACAGGCCCCGTAAGCTGACGTGGCAAGGCAGTGACGTGGCACGCGGGACCACCGGCAGATGCGACGTGGCTCTGAGGCCACGTGGCAGGGCTGCGGATGGCCCACGTGGCGCATGGGTGACGTGTCATACATACTATATAATATACATAATATAAGCCTATTCATTAGAACTGGATGATGACATATAGCGCTCCCCTATTTAAGCGCAAGATATCCCGCTATTTCTTCCGTGTGGGACTATGTTCCACACGGTTTTTGTTTTGCAGGACGCGTGGCAGCGCGAGGAGCGTCGGATGCGGGCGGAACGGCCGAGATCGCGTGGACCCGAGTCCACGCGATCATAGATCAAGCACGTGCGTATTGTTTACCTTAAGTGACCACGATCGGAGGGATACGCGATAGCCACGTGGCGCCTGGAGAATCGCCCGATCATCATCAACTGAAGATCGCGCGATCGCGATCTGACGGCCTCCAGTGAAGCAGCGTGGAACTCTCTGGCGCGTCGGATTTTCATCAGGTAGCGATCTTCATCGGACGGCCCTGAGGATTTGTGGAGGAACTCCAAGATCGCGGCTCGATCGAGCCGTAATCGGGGAGCTGGCGTAGCGGAATCTTCTCTACTCGATCGGAGGGCGTGCGAAGCGTGACCAGGACCACGATCATGGCCCGATCGCGGTGCGATCGCGGCCTGATCGTGGTGGATTTTTACGCCAAAATTGAGACAAAATGGCGTAAAAATTGGGAGCTAAGACGCCGCACCAGAGAACCGCTCCCACGACGCCGCAACCGACGCTCACGACCCGCTCCATCACCCACGATCGTCGGACCAAATTTCTCTTTAAAAAGCGATGTAGTTCTTCATTGTTCAATAACTTTTGATCGACTCTTGAAGAAATTAAGCGAGTTTCGAGGAAGGTCTTAAGTTCTCGTGATCCTCTACTTCCAAGAGTGTAGAGAGGCAGCCATTGAAGCATGATAATCACGATTTCATCTCTTGATTTCATCGAATTTTCCCCTTGAATTCCGAACGTCCACGAGGAAGAATCCGAGCAAATTCGCTTCAATCCACGAGAATTGAGGCCCCATTCTTGTGGCAATCGTGTTAGTAGTGAGGTTTGATCGATTATCAAGAGGTAATTTGTATTTTTATTAGGTTTAGATCTTTAATTTTGCAAATTAGTTCATAGTGTTCTTCATTTTCCCCAATTTTAGGTCCGAAAAGTCACTAATTTTGAAAATAGGATATCTCTTTGATTATAATTCCAAATAACTTGATTTTGGTTTCATTAGATTTCTCTTTTCATCATCTTTCCGTGGATAGCAAATTCATAATATTCTGACTTCATTTGACCCTCCAATTTAACGTTTGACCAAGGACTGTTCATCTTTTATCAGAAGTCAAACGTTGACTTTCGGGGTCAATTACTTTTTATTGACATATCAGAATTTGATAATTTTGGTCTTTTTGGATTCCTCTAGTTCTTAAATTTCCATTGACATATAAATTGCAAGATTTGGATTTCATTTGGTCATTCAATTTAAAGATTTCCTCTGAGGTGTTAATTTCGGGGATTTTCTGATCATTGATTTTCAATAATTCATAATAAATCCATTTCTTATCCAAAAATTACGAATTATATATCAATAAATTCCATTTTCTCTCTGGTTTCCAAATATTTAATTTTCGTAATCTTCTGACTCTGTTTGATTCTCGGATTTTGCAGAACACCGACTATTGGTCAAAGTCAATGTTTTGACTTTGACTTTTGACTTTTCTCTGTCAAATCTGAGATTTCAATTCTTAAAACTTCTTATTTACCTTATTTATATCATTTCCATATCTTACATCTTATTTTCTCTTATTTAAAACTCCTTTTAAACCTAAGTTTGACCAAGTCAACTCTACGATTAAAGTCAACCCTGCTCTCTGTGGATCGACCCGATACTTACGCAATACTTGATTATTATATCTTGTCTTTGTGAGTTCAGTTTTATAAATTTTGTTTGACCATCGTCTTTGTGTTTTAACGACGCACGAAAATGACACGTTACTCACTTCCAAAGGTTCCCTCGTTGCTCTCTCCTTCCCGTCAAGCCGACTTGCCTCTATAAAGTACTTGAGCCTTGTCACTGACGAAGCATTTTATGCGATCGTTAAAACACACAAACGTTGGTAAAAAAAATTTTATAATTCCGAAATCCCAATAACACAGATATAAAAATCAAGTATAGTGTAAAGATCGAGTCGATCCACAAAGAACACGGTTGACTTTGATAGGAGAGTTGACTTAGTCAAACTTAGGTTTAACTAGGGCTTTTAAGAAGTAAAAATGATATTTTATTCATTTTAATGATAGAAATATACTAAATAAGATATTTTAAGAATTTAGAAGTTAATTGGACAAAGAAATGTCAAAAGTCAAGGTCAAAGCATTGACTTTGACCCACAGTTGACTTTTTGTAAACTCAGAGAACAAAAAGAGCTTATCAAATTGAAGGTTTAAAAGAACATTCGATGGTCAAACGTCAAATTGAAGGTTCAAATGATGATGAAATTTTACGATTTTTCTATCTACAGAAAGATAATGAATCCAATGAAACCAAAATCAAACAATTTGGACTTAAGATCATGGAGAAATCCTTGTTTCAAAATCAGACAAAAAAATATCCAAACTCGATTTGGGGAAAAATGAAGAACAATTCGACTTAAATGATGACATTAACTACTTAAATCTAATCTAAATAATAATTGCTGTAAGATGAATGATCGATTCACACTACTAACCGATTGATGCGAAGATTGGGTTCCAAATCATGTCGATTGGAGTGTATTTTCCCGACTAATTCCTCAGCGTACGTTCGACATTTAAGGGGAGAATTCGATCAAATCTTGCAATGATTTGTGACCAATCCCGCCTTGATTGGATCGCAATCAAGTCTAGAACGTGGGGGGATCACGAAGAACTCATGATTTTGCTTAAAAATTGCTTAATTCCTTTAGGATTCAATCAAGAGTTACTTTACAAAGGAAGAACATCGATATTTATAAGGAAATTACGCGCGAAAAATGCGGACCGTTCGATCTGATGAAGAGCGGTTGGATTGCCACGATCGAGCGCTTAAAGTGAACCATGATCCCATGACGCGGGCCCACGTTCTCCCTCTTTTTCGCCCGTCCGATCTTGATCGGAGCCTCCTTATGAAGTCACGTGTAGCAAGATAAGTCTTCAAGAGCGTGATCAAATGTCAGCCGTCTGGCGTCACTTAAGTCACAATTAACGCACGTGAGCAATTGATGATCTCATGGATCGAGATCCATCGGATTAACAGGCGATCTTCAGTAAGCTTCCGTTCCAACGCATATTGTTCTGTCACGTGTGATAACATGCATTTATAACTTAAATTCTTATCTTATTTAACTCATATTCATGCCTATTTTATGTGATTATGATGCATGTTATCATAGTTTTATGAATTTTCTCCATTGGTATGCCATTCTACTAAAGTTCATATTTATGCATAATTTAGGGTTAATGATGTACTTTGGTGATGATTAATCTTTTGCAAGGTTAAATTAATAGAAATTTCTTACTTTCCCTGATTTACTATGACTTTAGAAGATGATTAAAAGGATTAATTCCAACAAAAGAATGATTGGATAATTAAAAGAACGAATTCTCAATGAAAGACTTGATATTATTTTCAATCCATCCCATTTTCTTGTTTTAATTTATATTTTAGATGGCAGAATATTAAAGATGAAGAAATTTGTGATCCAAAGGAGAAAATTTGAATTAAAAAGGAGTTGTATTTCTTAAGTTATGAATTTTTTAATTTATTAGATTTTTTTGGGATTTTTCTAGATTTTAATTTGATTTTTAATCGATTTTTAAAATGCAAAAAAGGGGTTTATTTCCGCAGGACCGCGGAATTGGCGTGGCGCGCAAGACTCGTCCAGATGCAACACGGCACGCAAGGCCATGTGGCAGAGCTGGGCGAGCCCATGAGACGCTCAGGTGGCGCAAGGTGGCGCAGGCGTGTGGCAGGGGCCACACGAGTCCACGCGGACGCCCGGGAGGCCGCCACGTAACGAGTGAAGGGCAGACGTGTGAAGGGCTCACGGGTTAGTGGGCCCAGGTTAGTAGTTTGGGGCGGTAACGCAAATGCGTTTAGCCGCCCCACCTTTTATACTTGACATTCTCTCCCTTTTCTTCCGTGTGGGACTATGTTCCCGCGGAAATGTCTTTGCAAGACACGTGGCGGCGTCGTGAGCGTTGGATGCGAATCCTGTCACGTAAGGCGTGTCGATCGAGTGGACCCGAGTCCACGTGATCGCCATCAGGAGCACGTGCGCAATGGGAATCGTTGATCGCGTAAGTAAACATCGGACGGCCTTGATGAAATCGCGATTGTGGCGCATCGTGGGGAGACACGTGGACACATCTGGACTCACCTCGACGCGATGATGGCTATCGGACGGCGGAAACAAATTCAAGTGAGATCGTGGCCCACGATCCCCGTGCGATCGTGGCCCACGATCATCATGCGATTGTGGCCATCAATCGGCTTTCACCGGATCAAACGGCCGGCGTTTCTCGCGGGAATTCCCCTTTAAAAACCGATGTATTTTCTCTTCTTCTCTTAACGCTTGATTGAATCGTGAAGCAATTAAGAAATTTTTGAGTAAGATCTTGAGTTCACCATGATCCCCCGGGTGTAGACTCGATTGGGATCCAATCGGAGTGGGATTGATTACAAAATTTCGTCGGATTCGATCGAATTTTTCCCTTGAACGCCGAACGTCCGCCGAGGAAGAAATCAAGCCAATGCTCTTCAATCGGTGTGAATTGAAGCCAAATCTTTACGGCAATCGGGTTAGCACTAAGATTCGATCGTTCATCTGACGGTAATTTGAGTTTTGATTAGATTTAGGTAGTTAATTTCACTTAAAAAGTCATTTTGTTCTTCATTTTTGCCCAAATTTGGTTCAAATTTTTAAATAAGGATATCTCCTTGATCTTAACTCTGAATCACTTGATTCTAGTTTCACTGGATTTCTTATTTCATCAGCTTTCTGTGGATAGCAAATTCGTGAAATTCCATGATCATTTGATTCCTCAATTTAATGTTTGACAAACCACTGTTCATTTTCAATCCGAATTTGGGCGTTGACTTACGAGATCAATTAGTCTAAAAATATAAATTGGAATTTGACGATTTTAGTCTCTTTGGAATCTTCTGGTTGTTAAATTTCAATTGATATATCAATTGCAATATTTTGATATCATTTGATTAGTCAATTTGAAGATTTACACCAAAGTGTGCATTTCAGGATTTTTCTTGTCTTTTGATTTTCAATAATTCATAATAAATCCAATTCTTATAAAAAAATCACGAATATTATATCAATGAATTCTGTTTTCTCTCTAGTTTCTGAAAATATAATTTTTGTATCCTTTTGAGCCCTTTTGATTCTCTTATTTTACAGAAAGTCAATTGTTGGTCAAAGTCAATGCTTTGAACTTGAATTTTTGACTTTTCTCGTGAAATCAGAGGTCTAAAATCTTAAAATACCCTATCTAGTATATTAATATCATTTCTATTCATAAAATATCATTTCCATTTCTTTAAAACCCTAATTAAACCTAAGTTTGACCAAGTTAACTCTGCAATAAAAGTTAACTGTGTTCTCTGTGGATCGACCCGATACGTACACTTTACTTGATTTTATATCTTTGTCATTGTGATTTCGGAATTATAAATTTTGTTTGACCGACGTTTGTGTGTTTTAACGACCACATAAATTGCTTCGTCAACGTGTCCTGGAAAGGAGAGATTAAAGGGAACATATTCCCACACAGAGAGAAGAAATGAAGAGTGTCGGGTATATAAGGGATAACTCTCTTAAGCAATTGTGTAACCGCCCCAAACTGCTTGCCTGGGCCCACTAACTTGTGGGCCCATCATCTGCCATCCCGAAGATTTCCTCGTGCCACGTAGGTGCCACACAGGCGTCCATGTGGCCTCGCGTGGCCCCGCCACGTAGGCGCCACTCAGGCGTCTGCGTGGGCTTGCGTGGCCCTGCCATGTGTCCAGGCCGTGCCACGTCAGCTCCGCGTGTCCTGCGCGAATATACACCCCTTTTTGCTATTTTTTAATGAAATAAATTCTAAAAAATTCCTAAAAAAATCAAAATAAATTCGAGAAAAATCCAGAAAATTCAGAAATTAATATCTTAAAAAATACAACTCCTTTTTGACCCAAATTTTCTCCATTGGCTCACAAATATATTCATCTTTAATAACATGTCATCTAAAATATAAATTCAAAGAAGAATATAAGATGAATTCACAATAAACTTGGATAATCTCTTAAGAAGTCTATTTTATATCATTCCAACATTCTCTTCTTGAAATTGATTCTTTTAAACATCTACTAAAGTCAAAGTAATTCAAGGAAAGTAATTAATTTCTATTTATTTAACCTTACAAAAGATTGAACATCTATAAAGCACATAATTAACCCTAAATAATGCATAAATATGGACTTTAGTAACATGACATACCAATGTAGAAAATTCATAAAAACTATGATAACATACATCATAATTACATAAAATAAGCATGAATATTAGTTAATTAAGATAAGAATTTAAGTTAAATATGCATGTTATCAGTCACCAATCAACGTATGCTCCAAGTATGTTTGTCAACCGTGATCCTATGTGACATTGCAAACTAGAGGGCAAATATAACCTGAGTCTACTTTCCAATCTACTTTCCAATTTAGTACCAACTCATTTAGAATCTGCCCCTTCTGAGAAATACGACTCATCGAGATTCCACCAAGTTTACTTGGATGGTGGCTTTCACTAACCCTAATTCTTCCCAACTCACAAGAAAATCACACTATATAGGGTGAATTTAAATATATAACTTAATTTGAAATAAACTAGATGTATATAAAGTAGAAATAAAGACAAAACATAAGGAATGAAGTAAACCCTCCATGACTAGACTTTGACTTTCTTTGACCTTGAATTTAACTTATTGAGGTTGACTTTGCCTTTCAATAGTTGGCTTTTTACTTTCAACTAATTGATGGATATCATGCGGCTTATAAGCCAATCACTCTTTCATGTATCTTGTTTCTGTTCATTGAAATGATCTTTATTCATTGTCATTCTTGTGTGATGTTTGCAATGAAGTCTATAAGCATGTGCAATAACTAAGTGAATTATGATGAGATCATAATATACTGACCACTATTCTTTAAACATATGTTCTAAACATTCCTATTCGTAGGATATTCGAGAAGGACATCAAATTATTCAGAAAGAATAACACTATCTAATGCAACTCATATGATGAGTATGGCTGATCTTGTAGCCATCGGTGTAGAGATACTAAGGATAGATAGTGGGTGCTCTTTAGAGAAAGAGTTCACGGAATTGATCTGTATGAATTCCTGAATGGTATTATACCTAACTGTCAATCAGGTTGATTAATGTCATGGTTGTCTATGTGGTCTTTTGACTTGAGACACCAAAGACATCTTGTGGATTATGACTTACGAATCCCTAGCCACGGGATATCTAAAACGTCATATATTGGATACGACATGAAGTCCACAAAAATGATTGTGTGATCAAGATGTGATCATCCACCCTTGGTATTTGAGGAGATTAACTCAAGGAATGAGATGCGATGAAATCCTTGGCCAAGGTAGTGGAAATATCAGAGAAGGAGTTCTTGATGATTTCTACACGCATCAATACTAACTTGAGTGATCGATTAGGGTTTGACAGTTGACCATACCCTAAGTCATTCATGAGTCTAATGTGGATGAAGGATTATACATACATGGTAATCGATGACGGGAAGGTATCATAAGTGAGTTCTTACATACTCCATATCTCCTAGTGTACATGATGTAGCTTGGCACCCAAAGGGCTGGCAACTCAACCTATCGATTGGGTTAAATCGATCCTTGATTAATTATTCTATATGTGGATGTGGATAATTAATTAAGGTTGACCAATAAGGTGTTATTTGGTCTATAAAGTTATTAACTAGTGAGATATATGGACCTAGAGAGTCACACACATAAGCTCTATGGATGTTGGTGGATATAGACATAATTATGAGGGTTTTTATGAAAAAACCAAATACCAAATATATATAAATAGGAGAAGAACGACCGGAACTCAAGGTACCCATGCAAGGCTTGTGATAATTCTCTCCTTTCTCCCCTTTCTCTCTTGGTGAAGTGGTTTGAAGAGGAGATCCAACCATCCAGATACCGTGTGGATACTGCTAGAGGCTAGACACTTGAATAGCTTCAGATACCCTGTAAGATGTTTTCTCATTCATTCTAGATGATAGGATCATGTGTTTTTGGTAGCTTGTGTTTTGAATATCCGAGTCAATGTTTTTTGCTATATTCGATGTTTTGATCAAAATTTTAAAAGTTTATCGACATTAGAACCCAACACTAATGAGTTTGACTTTCGACGTAACTGCCCTTAAATGTCTTGATGAGGTAAATGCAAATGCTAATTATGCTGAAAATGACCCTAAATGTGTCTAAATGATGATCCTAATCTATCTAAGATGATTAAGGAGCTATGATATGCTTTTACCTATAAATTCTACTCAAGGTAGCTCTTAATCATGACTTGAAAGATTAGTTCTCACTATAAGCAACCAATTTGAGTCAATATAATTTGAAAATTATAAACCAATATGGCTTGAATTCTTTATCAATATATCAGAAAATTAGAGTCAAACATAATGTAAAAAGAAGCTAAAAATTATGTCACAAGTAATTCTAAAATTGACCTAAAATGGACCTGACAAGTAGATCAAGGAGATCACTTAAAGTTTACCAAAACAATGAACAAAATTAAGTTAAGAGCTGAAGTGATGGATAACCTAATCTCTCTCTTGATTTTTGGTCTAACTATTGAATAGAAAATTGAAATCTAAATAGATCTAAATTGATAGTACAATCAGGACTAAAATTTTAAAGATTAATCAAAACTAGAAACATCTTAACTCTCAAACGTGAAAATGAACCAGAATTTGATAAATAAGGATCTAGAAATCATAGTTGAGGATGTGTCAAAATTTTAACAAAAATACGTCTAAAGATCTAAGGTCCATAAGCCTTCTAAAATTTGGATCAAAATATTGAATGTTGTGGAATATATTGAATCGGATATTTAAAACATTGAGGCACCAAACATAGATGATCCTATCATCTATTTGTATGAGAAAATTTATTTATAAGGTTTCTTTGAGGGAGTTCTTAAACCTATTCAGGTGTCTGGCCTATAGCAGTATCCACACGATCTCTAGATGGTTGGATCTCTTTTTCGGAGCTCTTCACTAAGAGAGAAAGAGAAGAAATGAAATAATTCATACAAGGCTTGCTTGGGCACCTTTAGTTTTGGTCATTATCCTCCTATTTATAGATATTTTGTATGCGGATTTTCTATAAAAATCCTTAATTAATTATATCTATATCCCCCAACATCCATAGACCTTATGTGTGTGACCCTCTAGGTCTATATATCTCACTAGTTAAGAACTCTATAGGCCTAATAATATCTTATTGATCAACCTTAATTAATTATCCACATCAACATATAGATTTATTAATCAAGGATCAGTTTAACCCAATCGATAGGTTAAGTTGCTATCCCATTTGGTGCCAAGCTTGCACCACATGCTCTAAGAGATATGAAGTATATAAGAAACCTCATATGGAACCTTTCCGTCATTGATTACCATGTATGTATAATCCTACATCTGCATAAGACTCATGAATGACTTAGGGTATGGTCAACTGTCAAACCCTAATCGGTCACTCAAGTTAGTATTGATGCGTGTAGGAAATCATCAAAAACTATTTCTCTAATATTTCCACTACCTTGGCTAAGGTTTGCTGTGCAGCTCATTTCTTGAGTGAATCTCCTCAAAGATTTAGGGCAGATGATTCCATCTTGACCACACAATTATCTTCAACGACTTCATGATGTATCCAATATATGATATTTTAGAGATCTAATGGCTAGGGATTAGTAAGTCATAATCAAAACACGGTCATCCATCCAGAAGATGTCTTTGGTATCTAAAAGCGAAGAGACAGAAAACCAAAATAAAATCTTAAATTAACCTAATTTATGATTCAAAATTGAAATATGATGGTATAGGGAGAGAGATTAGGAGAAAAATATGAATTCTAACTCGAGATAGCGCTTGAAATGATCCAATTGATCGTCGAATCAAAGGCTTTTCATTCCGCGATTTTAAAGACGATCGTTGTCATTCAAGAAGCAATTCATCCCTATTCTCTCCACGAAATCTCACTTTCAAGCACTCATTGGACATGAAAATTGATCTAGAAGACGAAGAAAGTAAGAGATTCAAGGATTGATATGTCTAAACAGTTCGATTACTCGAAACACCGAAGAATGGTTTACATTGTCGAATACTATGTGTATTTCTAGGCAGATTTGGGCGTAGTCGTTAGATTTGGCATTTAATTTTCGATCAATGGCTTTGATGAAATGTTTGGATGTGAATCGTTACGTTTAAATTGCGTCCATTCGATCAAAGATGGAACGCTAAGATTTTTCCACGTCTCGCATCAAGAAGAAATGCCATGAAATGCCTTTCGTTTGATCTTCATCGGACGCTTTGGATGCGTACACATGTCCATGAGAGTCCATCAAACAGTTTTAATCTCAACCGTTATAACTCCTCAGATGAACGGTTGAGATTAAATCATTTTAAAATGATTCACTGATGAACCGTTACGCACCACGTACCCCTTGCTTTAAGTGAAAATCGAGGATCATGATTTATTCGTGCGATCGTACGCTCCAGAATGCGCCACGTCACTTTCATAAAAACAAACACAAATAGTCCCACATAGAAAAAATCAAAGTGAATCGACTAGTATATAACGTATGAGTGATTAGTGAGCTAGCGAAAATCTTGTAAAGGGTGCTTAATCTCGCTCATCACACGCGCGCACACATGCACACACGCGCGCATATACGCACACACACGCGCAAATACGAGCACACACGCACACATACGCACACACACACACAAGTGTGCACACATGCATACGTGTGCACCACGTGGCATGTAATACGTCGCCATGTGGCGATGCATTTTCTCTCTCACCACATCAGCTGCCACATCAACACGTTATATAAAATATAATTTTTTTAATATTTTAATTCAAAAAATAAATCTAAATAAATTCAAACAAATTCATAAAAAATCAAAAAAAATTCTAGAAAAATCCCTTTAAATTAGAAAATTCATATTTTTCATAACATAACTCTAAATTAATCCAAATTTGTCTTATTTGATCATAAATTGAATAATCTATCAATCTAAAAAGTCAAATTAATAAATAACAAGAGAATAAATTTTTATTTTAAAATACACTCATTTATTTTAGAAAATAAAGCTAGAAAAATAAATGAGTGTATATATAAAAATATTTTCTCTTATTATTAATGATTAAAACCTAATTATAATATCAAATATAAAGTGGAAATAATTTAATCTTAAGTATAATTTAATCTTAATGATTCATGATTATCCCTAAAATACTGTATTTTGAGATTATAACTTAAATTTTATAGAATGATAGATATACACTCAAAACATGATAAACATGTATAAGAATGTAATGTTTTATTTCCATCCGATCATTAATAATCATAAAATTATATGCATTGATTGCATGTTATCAGTGAACTGGGTCCATTGGATTGAATCCTTTATAGGTGCAACACATGGTTGCATCGTAGGCATTGGATTTTGGAACACAAGATCAATGCTCTAGATTTACTCAAACTTATTTGATCATTGCAATGAATACGTTAGTGACATGTGACACAATTTGTGGAGCCCTTGCTTATCCCGCCTTTTCTCACTCCTCTTGGGAAATCAATACATGACATGGGACACAGCTTTTTTAAGACTGCTGATCATGATCATATGGAAATCATGTGATTTTTAAGTAAAAATCAATGGCCTAAAATTCTCCAAATTGAAATCATGATATCTCATCATCTTGATTGAGTTTGGAGCTGAAATTTTGTGGGCATAATTGACATTTTAAGCTCTAAGATTCATTAATTTTGATTTAAATTCAGAGACAGAAAATTAGGTTTTTTAATATTTCATTGTATACTTCTAAGGCATGTTTGATTGGAGAACATTGCTAGAGTGTATTTTCATCACAAATCTTTATATTATAATCATTTTCCATTGATATTTTCCATTTTCTGAGTCTTTTCATCCATATTTTTATATTCTCAAACCACAATCACATTTTCATTGCCTAATAAAGGGTTTTTGATCTTTGAAAGGAGTTCAGACACTATTGATCGGTTCATTGAGTTTTTTGTCTATATCTTTATCTTTTGATTGATCATTTCGGTATTCTGAATCCAGAAATATAAAAAATATTTCATTATTTCATTTTTTAACCTTGATCCTTGTGAATTCAACCTCAAATTCATACTATTTTAAATTTTAAACCACTTCAAACAATTGAGTATAATTTTGTATATGTGAATTTGCGCTTTCAACGACTGTGATTTTATAAATATTAAACTCAAATACCCATGCCTATGTATTGTGATAACCAAGCGACTATCTTCATTGCTATGACTCTTGTATTTTAGAAGTGCACTAAGTATATTGAGATATATTATCACTTCATTCATAAAAAGGTATGGAAGGGGGCTATTTTGACCCTTAACGTATCTTCGTCAAACAAGCTCATTGCCATCTTCACTAAGAGCCTCACTCCTCTATGGTATGACTCCTTGGGTATCAAGATGAGCATGTTTGATCTAAACTTTCCATTTTGAGGGAGAGTTTTAGAGTACAACCCACTAAGAACCTATGTATCCTCTCTCCTCCTACTCTATTTATATGAACACTTGTACTTCTCTCTTTCTCAATGTATTAATTAGGGTTTCTTCTCTCCACAAAAATAAAAATAAAATAAATGAATAATCTTAGTCACTGTCAAAGACTATCACTAAACTTCATGATTTCTAAAAAATATAATAAAAAATAAATCATTTTTACTAGAATTTCTGAAGTTGAAAACATAAAGGTGATATCCAATATACAATGGTTAATGCTCTTCAATATTTGACACTCATTTTTCAATATACTCTCAATGTGTGTGTAGTAAGTTACAAATATATTTAGGTTTAAATGAAGTGATTGTATTTAAAGAAATAACATTATGGTTTTTGCATTATAAACTTTATAAAACATTCATCATTTTAATCAAGTACAAATGGAAGTGTCAAGATCACAAGGGATTCTTATGTAAAAAAGTTTAAGGTTATCCCCATAAACTGATATCAAAGTGGATGACTTTAAATGCTGACCCCATGGCCCTAGAACTTGATCAAATTGAAAATCAAACCTTTGTGTTCCCTCAATGATTTAATTTTTTTGTATTTAAAAATTAAAATGCATAAGATCACATTGTTAAATTTACGTACTTATTATAATACTTCTTTTTAAAAGAATTATTCACAAACTAAAAAATATACTACTTTATCGTTGTCCAGTGCTAAATCAAGTGAACTAAACACAAGAAATGACCTAAACGATGAGCTTGACCGAACTGATCAAAGGTTCATACCCAGACCGTACCGCGAGTGGGACAGTTAGAAAACTCTCTCCCCTATTACACTAAATTCTTGTCCTCCTCGAGGCAAAAACGCCCGAACAGTCACAAATCATCTTCCAGGGAGGCACCATACTCCATGATCAACGAGAGACCTCTCACGGGAATACGCTTTGGTCAAAGCCATTTTCCAGGAGGCTATCATAACCCATGACATGCGAGCTGGTAGCAGATGTTGCGCCGAGCAAATCGCCCATATCACTTTCCCAAACGCCGGCATGGTTGGATCCATGAAAGCTTTCGTCCGGAGTGAAGTGGGTTCCGCCTATGCCAGAAAAGGAAACGAACGGTGGCGCGGAGTTTACCGGAAAATGGCCGACGGCTGGGATTTCCCTCAGGCGACTTACTGGAGTCTGAGAAGAAGAAAAGGACGGCGAACTCATCAGTTCTTGAGTTATCACGTTCAGCGCTGCTCCGCCGTCGAAGAAGTATAAGGAGCTTTGCTGCGCCGGCGGAGCAGAGATAGCTCTCTGCGCACAAACGTGTTCTCCCTTGTAGACGACGTTGAAGACGGTCGGATCCTTGTCAGACCTCTGCGCTTGCTTCGTCGCCGGACAACTATGAGTATACTTGAAGGTGCAGCGATAATAACACCTGTAATTTGATCGAAGAAAATGAACTGAGCGCCCTATTTTTACCCTCTCTTTTTATCTCTCCATTTTATGGTTTTTACCTGGGATAAGTGGAGTTGAGAATTTCCTTATGGCCGTACTTTCTCCAGTTGAATCCGTCCTCCGGCGGGCGGTCCTTACTCGACCCTGGCAACACCCGCACCTGCTCCTGCCACGTAGGCAACGTCTTCCTGCAACCGTGAACACGTTCAGAACTCTTAGTTTTTTAAACGTCCGCCGCTCGTTGGTGAAAGAATTACCTTCTCTTGGAGCTCTCTCTTTTATGCTGACTTGTAACGGGGTCGACGTTCGTTGAACCCTCGCCGAAAGGAGATTCGATGAGCGAGATTGCCCGGTCCAGCGTGGCCTCGATCTCCTCCACGTACTTGCAGAATTCCGGGGAAGTGTTGAAGGATTCGAGCTGCTCGATTAATTTTCGCGCTTTCAGCAACTCAGTGAGGGGCAAGTTTTCCATGTGGATGAATCTCCAGTTTTCTCCGAGTGCTTGTCTCTTTTGCTCTAGGTCCGGAGGGAAGGAAGAGCGATGCGCGTAAAGAGGCAAATGGTAATCGAATTTAAGCCTTCCGGGCGGTAATCTTTGAGTGAAGGTGGGGACTCTGCGTTGAAACTTACTCGGAATTTCGACCGGTAGTGAAATTGACTGTTTCTCCGCCATGTGTGAGAGTATGGGGAAGTAGTTTTCTCTGACTCGGTCCTCTCTCTCTCTCTCTATCTATCCCTCCTCTTCCGGCCTCCTTCGGTATTAGATTATGAGAACAGTACGAGATAGCGAGGAAAGCTATAAGCTGCACTCAGCCAAACAGATTTTTGGGCCCACATTTGGTTTTTTAGTGCGAGCAGTCAACGCGGTTGTCACTCAACCAGTCAACTCAACCCGCAAGGAAGGCGGGAGGAAAATGCCGCACAGGGACCCCTCCAACCGCGTCTTTTGATCGAATCGCTTTGACCAGATTGAACCACAGGGGAACTATTTCTGCATGCATCTCGTGCATTTTGTTAAGGACCAAAGAGAAAACTGACCAAGAGGAGTCCGAGAAAATGACGAACTGATCATGCTTGTACAAATCGCTACGTTCCAAGATTTATGCCGGGCTTTTTTCTGCGAGCAGCTATAAATCCTTTTTTGGGACGACAGCGATCTCGCACGTCCGGTGAACATACGGCTAGTAACGCTAGTTCCTAGGAACGGGAAAAGCGTCTGTTGACCGCCTGACCAGATCGACGACCAAAGGGTGAAAGATCAGTAGTCGGATTCGACCATAATTATGACCAGGTCAAGGAACCGTGGCATCGAGTGGCCTGATGGCTGTCTTCCGAGCACTTGATAATGTACCCTCAATTTAGCAGGTGCCGGTCCATCGAACCAGAGCGGTCAATGAATGGTTGAAGTCTACCTGACTTTGTAGAAAAGGCAGCATAGTCAATGTGATTCGAGATTCATAGAAAAGTCGACGATTAGATCAAATGGGCTCACAATTCCGTCAGATGGGCTTGTAGAGAGCTGTTGGCCTAAAGCATTCATTCCATCACTCTTGGATAGTTGACGAGTTCAGACGAAGTCAAGAGGCGATTTGGGACCCGGAGAAAGTGAAGAAATTGACTTTTTCCGTGAAACTTGCTGGCTATTGGACTAATTACGCAGTCTCCTTGAATCTTGACGGTCTTTCTCACCTTAACCGTCAACGGCGTCAAGGCAAGACAGAGAAGGGGCGGCTGGCGAGTTTCCAAGCACTAGTCATTCATTTTCATCAGAAAGTAAAAATTGTTGACCAGCCAGACCAATGAGGATTGGGCACATGACGAACGAGAAGCTTTCACTTTTTCTGACATTTGGATAAAATTCATACACATGATCTCAAAGTTCTGCCCAAGGTACAATGCTTAGGAGGCAAGGGAGTAGAAATTCGATCCGGCGTCGACAGCGGAAAAAAGTAACGACCCGATGAAATCTAAATATATTTGAAAGATCATCTATGGTCGAGAAGGAGAAGGTGATGATGGGGGCTTGAAATCCGGATACTGCAAAAAGAAAAAATCATTTCTTTCCGTCAGAAGTCCAAATTTCGTAATTTCAGGAGAGAAAATAAATCTGAATGCGGAACTCACGTATGGATAGGGAGAAAGGGATCTAGTTAACGCAGGAGCTGACTCGACTTTGACTTCTGGAGGGGTAACAACGTTATCTTCAGTCTGCACGGCAACGGCGTTGACTTCTGGAGGGGTAACAACGTTATCTTCAGTCTGCAAGGCAACGGCGTTGACTTCTTCGACGGTAGGAGTGGGAGGCGTTTCAGTTGTGGACTCTACAGGAGCCGGTAAACCAGATTGCGAAGTAGTTGATATCGGGAGAAGAGCCTTCCCAATCATCTGAAAATTAGAATAAAATTAGTGTTCAACTGGTGATCGAGCCGAAGAACAGGACATTGAAAATCTGACAAGGGAATATCATTATTGCGTTCAGGCCAGAGTCTGGAAGAACTTGAGCACACCTTTAACTCGTCAACGAGCTCCTGGGGAGCCACTTTAGTGTTCAAGAACTCGTCCAGTTGCTGAAGGGTAACTTTCCGGTCCTGTCAGATATAGTTCAATAAATTTTCAAATTCGAAGTCAGACATAAAAAGAATTAATACGGAAAAGCTAAGCTGAGAGGATGGATCAGGTTGGATCAACACGATCGGACAATGCTCGTGATTGTGTTGATCACTGAACCCTTTGATCGGTGGAGATAGATGTGGAGGTGGCAGCCAAGGCAGTAACGGCTAGAACTTTCAAAATTTGGACCCCCTCATTCTCTCTCCTCTCTCTAAAATATGATCGGGGTCGTCAGATCTATTCGAAGGCAGATCCAATGGTCCGGACTAAATTGCTCGCAATAATCTTCTCAATCTCGTCCAAGCCTTAAGATAGAACGTAAGGCCGAAGGAGTCACCGTCTGATTGATCGAGACAAAGAAGAAACATAAACCTCTGCAAAAAGCATCTTCTTTATGGCGAATTGAACAATGGCAGCAGAGCCTAGAAGCTGGAGAACTGTCTCTATCTGCAAGATCAGATGTGCCAGGGTAAAGATTCAAAATTGCAATGAACTTTCAAACGTTTAACAAGCCAACCTCTGAGAAAGCCAAAACACCGAGCCCAGCCGCAGCCGCTAATCCAACGGAAGTGGGTAGCCCATCGGCGCTTTCCTGCATTCATGGAAAAATATAGATATAATTTTATTCTATATAGAAAATTTCTGGTTTGCGGAAATCTTATGAGTACCCCGAAAGCGCTGCCAATAGCATCCTTCAAACCACCCAAATCGAGACCTTTTCTTGGCGCCGCCCACGGCAGCTCACTTTTCTTCAATTCAAAAAAAATTCATCATTAATTTTCCTCTCTGAGAATAAACGACTGATCAATTATTCAAATATCACTGACCAGCCATCCTCGAGGACCTTCCGCACCGTCTTTTACAGCAAAAGCGGCTTTAAAACCGTTAGCAGTCGCAAGTTCCGCGACGAACTCGGATTTACCATCGAATCTGACTTTTGAATGAGCCAACTACTTACACATCAATAAAAAGAAAGAACAACTGCAGAAACTTACTTGTCAAGAACAAACAACGTAACGTTCCCCGGATCCTTAAACTTCAGCGCCAGCTTCTTCAAGAAGCTCGGATTATCGTCCCCATAAGGAATAGAAACCGCCTTCTTTTTTATGTTCCTCAGATCGGGAGTCCCGACCTCTTTAAAATCTTTCAATCCTCTGATATCGAGCAACTGAGCGGCAGAATCTTCGGAGAGCTTCGCGAAAGCGGCTCTCGCGCTGATGATTCCCCACGCTTTAGGACTCGATTTGAAAACCTGCGATAAAATTAAGGGAACTGCAAGGACGAAAACTCCCCCTCCTAAAAGCAAGGGATTCTCGGAGCCGAAGCTGAGGATTCCGTCGAAGATCCCGCCGAAGTCAATTTCCGGAATATCGCTCCCGCCAGACGCGTCAACCGAGAGTCCTAGTGCTTCTTGGTAGGTCAGACTCTTGGCGGATCCCGCGCTGAGGATGGAACTCACGAGCGCCAAACTAGTGTGAGGAAATTTGAAGGGAATATGCTTCTTTGAGTCTGCTTTCCTCTCCGGAGCGAAGCCCGGAAGCTTCTGGATGGAGACGGGGCTCAGACGAGCCGCATTGAGGACCTCCATTGCGAGATTTTCCTCCAGAAGAGGCTTGGTCTGTGAGGAGAAAGGAGGGTAGCTGGAGGGGGGGACGAATCGATTGAGGCGAATAACAAGTAGCCACGTGGAGCTTGTGGATCATGATGGAATCCATCGATCCGCGGTCTGTACGGCTGTGGATGCTCCGAGTTACTCTTTTTCGAGGCTATCTCCGTCAACCCCTCCACGTCCGCACGTTGTGGGAAAACGTACTACCGTGAGGGGACTGAAAGTGGTTGTGCATTAAGTACTCAATGTACTATATATACTCTGAGGTACGGCAATGAGAGTTATATGATTTCCATGAGCGCATATGACAAATACTTAGACCATTTATGAACATCCATTTTCTCAAGAGATTATCCGATGAGCCAAAAATGGAAGTATAGGCATCTTTTAGATTTTCTATTAGGTAGAGGATAACTATTCCATGGTGTGATCCTTAGTGTGGAAGATGGGATCAATGGATCTACGATGACTCAATGGATCAATGGATGCAATGGGCAAATTAGCTGACTAGTTGAGCTCCCTCAATAAGTTGATGTCGTTGATTGATTTTACTGCCTAGTTCTGTTAGGTTGGCCGATCATGATCGATCGAGATTGATCGCCAAAAGACCTCCGATGCCTCGATCGATCAAAGGGGTCCGTAAGTCGATCTATCGTTGACGATCGTCGTCACTCGATCGAGGCCGTCGATCACCGCAAGAGAGAGAGAGAGAGCAAAGGCAACTTGACTCTGGCCGGGAGGAATTCTTCTCCCAAGCTCTCTCGGCCACCTCGGCCGAGAGAGCCGCTTCCTCTTTACTATTCATCATATGGCAATTGGAGACTTGATGCAGGCGTTACAAAATGTGAGGCGCGCATTCTTTCTTCGTCGCCTTCTCGTCGTAAAGG
The DNA here is from genome assembly GCA_024174645.1 of Lemna minuta. Lineage (NCBI taxonomy): Eukaryota > Viridiplantae > Streptophyta > Magnoliopsida > Alismatales > Araceae > Lemna > Lemna minuta. Next base: position 7,002,486 of record CM044116.1, read on the forward strand.
AAAAGCTTCAATCCATTAATTCTTCGTCTTTCCGTGGGCTGCCATTGATTATGTATTTTCTAATTTAATGTAAGTTTTCAATATCTTTTATCGGGTCTCCCCACGCCGCACATTTTGCTTCGTTGTTCCTTGATCCAAAGTAGGAGTTAAGCAAAGTGAGTGTGATGATGAAGACTACTCGATGAAGACTTAAATGAAATTCCCTTGCGAAAATCTACAAATTACATATGGAATCAGATGATGAGGACGTTGTGGAATCTCGATACCGAACTAGAAGTGAAAACCGTTGAACCTTAACAATGACTCTCCACGTAAGGTGCCTCTCAAGGTTTTTAATCCAATTCTTATAATTCATGGACAAACAAGATTGCATACTTCTTAATATGCAAAATAGGGAGATGCATTTCATCGAGGTTGCTGATGAGAAAAACTTTGAAGCTTCCTCGCCTGGCCAAAGGGAAAGTTTTCTTCTATGGAAGCACCTCAAGCTCGTCTAATCTATCTTGCTGAAGTCCTCGCATTTTCTCATTTTCTGTTATTTCTTAAGTGCATTTCTATTTGCTAAATTGGCGTTTTCTCTCTTTGCCGTTATTTATTCATGTAGTTTAGGACCGTATTATTGACTCTTAGGCTCGTTGAACCTATTTTTGCTTGCTCTTTTTGCGTGTTAATTCATTTAGTATTCATTCTACTGGTCCTTGTAACCGAATCTTAAGCTTGTTTAAATCTATCTTGCTCGATTTCGATTTTCTATGTTACTTCTAGTATGGCCTCTAGTGCACCATATAACCGAATCTTCCAATATCGCTTAATCTATCTTTATTTTTATTGTTCTGTGCATCTTTACTTTTCTAATATATATTCTAGTGATTCG